>OU343216.1:109175178-109261308 GCA_910596185.1 Chrysanthemum makinoi | reverse complement strand
ATTCATGGTTTTGTAATGTCTAAGATATTTCTATAAAATTATAATAAATCTTTTAAACTTATATTATTATTATACATGTGCACGTGCGAGATTTTACATAATTTTTTCATTATGTGTTAGTTGATTAATACTTTTTAAAATTTTTTATTACACCAATGATTTGACTTTGTTTAATAGACATGGTGTTTAGGTTCATCGTGTTTATTTTCATCTCAAGAAACCCGTAAGGCCGGGCCTTCAATTTGGTATTTATAATTTTGTTAATAATAATTTTAGCCGTATTAAATTTTTACATCCGTGTATGCACGGGTAAACTTACAAAAAAAATAACATGATTACCAATTATAGTAATTTGTGATTTCTTTTTTATTATTATAATTCTGTGAAAATATATTTTTAACATATATATATATATATATATTGATAAGAGTATTTATAAATAACAACATATTTTTGTAATTTTTTTTTTAAATATATTATGTATAAGGGGTATAAAGTTTATTTTTATCTTTTTCTATTTTTTTAAATCAAATGTATAAAGTAAAAAAAACATGAAAACTAATAATTATACTTAACTCCATATAAGTAATTTATGAAAGCAAATAATTATAATTTATTAACTACCCTCTCCTTTTTATGGTTTGTTTTACAAAATTGACACATATATTTATAGCACATTTTATAAATTAGACAAAAATAAAAAAATTTGATCAAATTGAACTTTAATTTTGACTTTTATTAGTCGATAAGAATGCTCAATTTTGTCACGTAGATAAAATTGTACGCTATCATTAGTCCAATTGCAAATTGCTAGCTTCTTTTTCTACTTTGCAAATTGACACATATAAGAGATTTAACTAAGACTATTTGTTTGTGATTTACAACTTACAATTAGGGGTGTTATTCGGGTTGACCCGGTCGGGTTAATCGGGTCGGGTCAATTCGGGTTCGGGGTCAACCCGAGTTTTTTACATTGTAATAGTGTTGTTATGGGGTTACCACGGTCGGCCAGTCGCGCTAAAAATAATTCAAACCGAATTTAGTTAGAACTTAATTCGGGTTGACCGACACCGAATACAATTTTGAACCTCCAATTGACCCGAATTGAATTGATTCGGGTCGGGTCGGGTCAACCCGAATGACACCCCTACTTAAAATTCACCTTAATCGAATGTCATAAAAAAACGTTAGTGAATATTCACATCAAATATATAAAAAATTGAGCCAAAGTACATATTAGTACCCCAAAATAAGTCAAATGAGTTGTTTTAAGTTTTGAGGGTATACTAAAGTGATCAAGTTTATTAGTATGTGTATGGGTTCAGGGACGGAGTCAGGTGGTCCCGTGGGTGTCCGGGACACCTATGAATTTTTTCAATATATTGGGTTAATTTTAAGAAAAAACATCGATTTTTCTCAAATACATATTAAATGACCCCGGTCCATCGAAATGTGTTTTGAGTCTTATTTAGTTAGCATCTTAAACTCTATTATATTACGGTTAAAAAAAAATTTATGCATCCAATCATATTTGTTTTTGGCTTTGGCTCCGTCCCTGTATGGGGTACCATCCTATACCCCCAATACTTTGGGGGTACTAGACAACCCACTTGATTTAGGTTGGTGTTAATAGTGACCGCGATCATCACCGTCAACTGACCGCCACTTCAGATTCTCTCTTTGTTGGAATCACTCCTAACTTGTATTTCAAGTGTTAGTCATTAATATGTAATAGGTTGCTTAATTAGGCTTTTATGTTAGTAATTAAGGCAAGGCTCATGTAGAAAGCCCATGAGCCTATGCAAAAGCCCAATAAGGAAAGGAAGGGACTAGATGTTTTGCTCTAACTCCCTTCCCCTATAAATACATTGTATCCTCTCATTTGAGAGTTTGGTTGTTCACTTAATACATGTCCTACGCATAACTCTTTCATGATATCATTCGTGTGTGTGTATTGTGTGTTCATCCGATCACCTTTATCTCTATTTCTTTCATATTGATCCTTGTGTTAACTTATGGAGACCTAACAGTGGTATCATACGCCATCTAGTTGGGTGAAATGAATTGTTTTTGAAGTTTTGGTTCTATACGCGTAAGTTTTAACGTGCTACACTTTTCATACGCATAAAAGCTTTGATTTTTACACTTGTAAACTCAAGATTCTTATGGTTAATGTTTATTTAGTGTTAAAGTTTAAGTTTTTTGCAAAAAGTTTCAAACTTTACGTATTTAGATAAGTATTTAAGCTTGGTTTTGTATCGTGTTTCATTGTTACGCGTAAGGTTGAAAATAACTTTGGATCATCAAGTTTCAAACTTTAGTGTTATTTTGGTGATTTTGAAGTTGTTTCATCATTAAAATCAGGTTTAGAAAACGTTTTAGTGCATAAAAATCAAGCTTGGTAAAAACTGTCCTTTTTACGCATAGCAAAACCATAGTTTTAGGCCTAAGCTCTACGCATAAGTCATTGTTACGCCTAACAATTTCTTATGTGTAAGGATTTTCTTCATTGATCTTAAGTCGTTATTTCCACTTTGTTTTCTTGTTTCGATAAGCCCGAAACACTTCGATTGTGGATATCTTTTACACTTGGATAAGTGTAAAGGATTTTGGTAAAACCCTAAGTCTACTTGCTAAAAAGTTTACGTAGTAAACATCTTACGCCTAAGTTAATCTTACTCCTAAGGTTCTTACTTCTAAGCCTTTTGTTTACGCATAAGCTTACATTTAACCTAAAGCGTACGTGTAAGAAGTATTTAAGTTATTGTTTACGCGTAATAAGGAAGTTACGCGTAAGACTATCTGTTTACGCCTAAGCTGTGTTTTACGCCTAAGTGTACTTCATCAACAAACATCAAGTTTCATTCAACTACAAAGATCCATCTTCAACACAAGTTTCAAGATGTCTCAACCACCATACTCTAACTACTGTCCTCATGAGTATCCTCAACAACAACAACAATATCCTCAACAACAATTTCAACAACCATCACAAGTGTACTTTCCTCAAGGAGCACAACCTCTTCCACCACAAATACCTCAACCAAACCCTCGTCAACAATATCAACATTGTAACTATTTCCAATATTAGTTTTACCAAGTATGCTATGAATGTCACAACGCAGGAACCTTCTTGGTTTGTAAAGATGTGAAGCTTTAAGCGCCAACAATTCATTTATGAAGTTGGATCCTTTGATAGACCTCCACCGCTACTCCCGAAACTATGATCAATGAGTGATGCGTTTTTAAGTTTTATGATCTCAAGAAACCACATGGTAAGTTTTTGAAGAAGGTCATCCTTGAAGGTCCTTTTAGATTCCTACTATAACTATACCCGGAGATCCAACTGCCACTCCACCAAGAGATGATGTTACCAACATTCTCGAGAGGATCAACTCACTATTGAACAACTTCACTTAGAAGCTGATGAAATTGTAATGCAATATATATCCTTTTGGGATTACCCAATCCCATTCTCCTCGTAGTGTTGATACTTAAGACTGCAAAAGCTATGTGGGAACAAATTCATCTTCTAATGGAAGGCATCAACTCAATCAAGAAGACATGAATCAAAACTTTACTTATCATATGAGAATTTCATGATTGAACCGGGGAATCATTGTATCATACTATCATCTTCTCGCACATCATCAATGACTTGAACAAACACGGCATCATTATGCCAAGGATTGCAATCAATACAAAGTTCCTCACCGTTTGGTCCTCATTGGAAAAAGTATGTTACATTCATCCGTCAAGCCAAGAATCTTCATCACAACGCACGGATTGTTGTATGACTATGAAGCACCATCTCGAAGTAGACAAAGACATAATTATCCAGGAGTCCCTGCTTCTCCATCTCTCCCGGATAATCAAACTCTTGCGTTGTATACTCAAGAATGTTATCCTCAATTTCCAAACTTACCAACTGTCTTCACAAATCCACCAAACAAATCGCCGATTCTACTATATGATCCATCACAGCAAGCACAAGAAACTCGGCTAGTTCCTTACAACAACAACAACAAAAATACTGATTCAGCACTCTACAGTGAAACTCCAGATGAGGATGACGAAGCCTTCGATGCATTGCATCAATGATTTGTAATGATTGCTAGAGCCTTCAGGAGATTTGCTAACAAATCCAACAATCGTATTCGTACCTCATCAAACATAAGAAATCAAGCTGTTGTTAACAATGGAAGGGTTGAGGTTCAGAACCGTTGAAATGGTCGTTGAATCAAGCTGTTGTTAACAATGATCTAGTCGAATCCAAGAATGTATTGCTTTCTCAAATAGAACAACAAAAATTTGATCATCAACAACAAATTAACACTCTTACTGGAAACTCAAAAGCCAAGTCCGAGTTGTTAACATGTCAAAAATTTTCTGAGTACAAAACATTTAAGACGAGAATTACCGATCTTGATGAAATTGTCGATTTACAAACAAAATTGTTTGAAATATTTATAAACATGGTGAAATCACATCAATTCAAAAGTTTACTTTTAAGCCAAATCCAGATGGATATGGGCCAATTCATCGATTACAAACCACGTTTTCATATAAGATATTGAAACCAAATCCTCAAGTGTACGCTGCTAACATAGAATTGATGATTCCATAATGAGTGTTGTTGACTATAATCAGATGAGAAATCGTCGATACTGAAAGTGTCATTAAAATGGAAAATGTTGAATATAACAAACCATTTGGATTTATTCAAAATCAAACCTTTGTTAAACAACATGACAATACTAACACACCTTGGTTATCACATCAATCTCTCGAAGTCCTCTTCGATGTTAGTCCCCTACACAATGTTGCACAAAATAATGGTCCTTTACCTTCCTTTAGTAAATAAAACCATTACCCGAAGATCAAATTTAAATATTTTGATACATTCATGTCCGACATCAAACTTTGGGAACATGAAATTGAAGTTAATTCGAATAAAAGTCAACATTTTCAATCGCCATAAAGAAAATCAAAGAGATATTTTTCGGTGCTTTTACCTCATGTCCTAAATTTACTTAATGTGTGCAATATATTGGGAACGGATCTTCAAGGAGATTGTACATAAGGAAAACAGCTGAGAAAACAGAACATCGATTTCAAACACTAAACAGAAAAAGAAAATATTGAGAAATCATGTTGATCGACTCTTGGAAGATGTTATCTGTTCTGATACCATAAATATTGTGTTGTTACTGTTAGGTCACTAGTTTTACAAACACAAGTTATATAGAAAGGAGATGAGGCGATTGAACAAGATCTAACACACACACACAAAAATAATAAGACCGTTTGCGTAGGCATATGTGAAAGAAAGAAAACTTGAACAACCAACCTTCAAATGAAGGTTATTACATGGTTTATATAGGCAAGGAGCTAGGGCAACACTCCCTCCCCTTCCCTATTCCTTATTGGGCTTGGGTCAAGCTTATGGGCCTTCTACATAAGCTTGACCTTAAACAAACATAAAGGCCATAATAAAGCTACCTATTACATATGAAATATAAATACTTGAAATATTGTTTAGGAGTGATTCCAACAATCTCCCCCTCAAGTATATATGAATGTAAACGTTGAAGGCGTTGATGTAATAGTAGCAGTGGACGCCTTCCGACATTCTTCTTCTTGTGAGGAATTGCCTTGATTCAACAATCTCCCCGGTAGAGAGATAGTTATCTTTGAACAGTTATGCTTTGACGCCATCTTTAACTTTGTTCTTTGATCATTGTTCTTTGTGGTGAAAGTGATAGTATGTTGTTGTCTCCGTGATCACCGCCTCGTGTCCGCTTCGCTTCCAGGTTCCACGCCATTCTTCAACATGCTCACACGCTCTTTGACGTTGGAATCATCATCGATGAAGTTCTTTAAGTCTTTAACTTTGTAGATTCTTTGGTTTGACGAAGAATCATTCGGACGGTTGTGTTGCTTTTGAATAGAACTTCCATTAGTGATGATGTTGGTGTGAGCATGAGAAGAATCAAAGACGATCATCCCGCCGGAGCTTCCATAATAAGAAAACATTTCAAACGGTTAGTAATAAGCGGTTTCCGGCACTTACAAGTTTGAACTTCGAGTGTCAACAAAGATAGTGTGAGGACACAACTCTAATTTACAAAGGCCGCTCGAATCGAGTCCCACAAGTGAGATAACGCAAAATCGGGTACATCTAAGCCAGATGAGTCGCCGAGGTACACGAAGCATCACCTCACGATCAGACCGTTTGAGACACACTCCGTAATCCACGGGAGTTACCGGCGACTACCGCTGTGGTCGCTTTGATGTTGACCCCGGCAGAGTTTCCATTCAATCACCGAGGATCACGATGTGAACCTCTCATAAATGTTCTCGATGATTGCTAAGATCTCGTGAAGGACTCGATATAAACCACTGATGATCTTATTAGTTGATCATCAAGTGATTAAATGTCAAGTGTTCCTAAGAGATCTTTTGATGAATCTCGTGGCTCTAGACTCAATAGTGCTTTTGGTTTTCTGAGCGGAGACTAGGAGAGGGTCTCTTCTTCAATACCAGCAATCTCTAGGAGAAAGCCGAGTTTACGTAGGGTTCTCGTGAGAATGAAACAAGCTTCGTTGAGAGAAACTTGAGTGGATAAGAAGGTTTAGTGCATGCCATCAGGGTCCATGACGACTTTTAATCTTCAATACCGCCACTAAGTGACAACCAAGAGCATATGAATTGAACCCTGTTCGCCCTAAGTTGAATAACTGAGGGCTATTTCTTTTCACCTTTTTCTTTGCATTTCTTTTAATTCTTCAACTCCTTCTTTCTCCGATTCTCATTTTCTCCTTTTACAATCATACCTAAGGACTTCTAAATACTAACTATTTGTGGTGTCCTTGGGTAGATCCTCCGGCTCTGGCGGATCATAGGACGGTTATTCCTAACCTTAGTCACCTTATAACTCCATGACTAACCTATGTTTGCCATTAAAACCATCAGATGAAAAATGTCTCAAAGGGTTTGTTAATCAAAAACATGTTTGAACCATTGTGAGAGATGATGTTTTGCATAAATACTCCCCCTCCACATGTGCTTAATAGTTTTAATGGTTAAATGCACGTGAGGAAAGAGCGCACTTTTGAATTGATCCACTGAAGATAGACAATCCCTCATGAGACACGTTACGTTGCATAGTTAAAGAGTTACATTGTAAGCTTTTAGGTGACAACTAGCTCTAATAACTACCTTGAAGGTGTAGACAAACCTTGGAAGGTTGTCAAACCCGCCAGAGTTCATGTCTATCAAAAGTTTCTCGAATGGTACATTCTACTTAGACAAGTCCTTTATGAGACACGTTTACATCACTAGCGAACTAGCTTGAAATTATTACCCGTCCCAGACAAGTCTTTTCGAGTTACTAACAGTTTAGTATTGCCAATTGTTGGTTAAGTCCGAGGTACCTGATTCATTTGCATTTTGTACAACATATTTCTTATCACATATTTTCTCCCCCTCAAAATGGCATATTAAAGTGTTATTTTTGAAACGTTTGAGAATAAATATGACCATTTCGAGTGTTGCGGGAAGAATGACCACTGTGAACAATTTTGAACAAAGTTTCAAATACTCCCCCTCAACAAGTGATATAAACGGTTGAGGTTTTGAAAGTCTTAAGGAAAAGTACTTGTTCTTTTGAGCAAAACCTTGAAAATGAAAGGTTTGATAGGTTTTACTCAAAAGTAAGAAGCTCCTTTTCTAAGGATTGTGGCAGGCGCACTACGGTCCTTTCTTGACAATTACGGGTTGTACAATCGTTATGTGTGCACAAGCCAATGACATATTAAATCACACATCCAAAATTATATGAAGGAAACAATTCAAGGGGTACCAGAGTGCGTGATGTTCCGTGAGTGCGCATTAAGTGGCGCTGAAAGCCGGTGATGTTTCTGGTCGACCACCAACATAGCTCTCCAATCGCCTGAACGATCCTTCTCAACAACCGTTCATCAATCATGGTGATGATCCTTCTCACATCCCTCCTTTCTTGAGAATTCGGTAACGAGACCCAACTTTCAGCGTATATCCTTCAACCTGCACGCTAATCCATCCCTAACCGCTTCAAAGTATGATCCCCGAATTTCAAGATCACTACACGCCATTAAGCAGATTTCTTTGAAGTTCACTGCGTAAACAACTCCAAAGGTTTGCTTTGATGAGCGATATTGAGGTAGTGATTGAGATCGGGAAGAGTAAGCGTTGGAGGAGTGAGGTTGACACGCTGTCGATAAGATTCAATGACCATCCGGATATCTTCAACACGCTCTTTGATCACGATGCGCTAATGAAGATGAGAACCCGACTTGATAAATTCACGTTGAACTTCAGTCGAGAATTGTCTCATACGACCCTGTACTTTGGCAAGGTACATGTCTTCGATGTCGTTGAGGGACAAGTTCTCAAAGTCACCTCGAGAATCCATAGTCCTGTTCATCTTGTCGCTTGACTATGATATTCTTTAAGAATGTGTAGTCCCACTTAGACTTGAGATCAATGTGTTTGATGGCCACGATGTCCTTAGAACTATACATTTGCATGTTGAGACTTCAACCGTGCAGCTGACTAGTAGTAGATTCTTGGCGTTCATGCCAATGATGAATCCCATACAATGCATCTTGGTCGTATGCTTGCACGTTGTCGGAAAACAAGTGATTTGCACGTTCCTCGATAGCTATGCAGTTTGAGTAAATAGCACTGGAATGGAAGAGTCAATGATGTAGCGTATTCTCGCGAACCATCGCTACCGTGTAAGAGAAAATCCGTGTCTCGTTAAAGAAGTATCGAAGGAATCCGTGGTTCGTCTGTTTGGCCAATGGTCGGTAGGGTTTGGTCCAATCGGTGTAGTATGGAGGGTTGTCCCTTTGTGTGAAGTCAATGTTTGCTTCCGGATTGAGCCAATCCATGTCGTTAGACATAGCTCGGTCGATGTTCTCAAGATGATATTCGACCTCGACGGCGCTTTCAGAGCTGTCTTTAAGAAGTTGGAATGCTTCATTCTTGATTCGCTTCAACTCAGATTTCGTCATTTTCTTCACATGGAACTTTTCTTGCAAAAGTTTTGCGTGCTCCAATGTAGAACCGCCTACCAATTCTTGACCTTCATCAGGGTAGGGAGTTTGATTGACAAGTGTGGAGAACCATTCAAACTTTTTGGTTTTATCGTCATCTAGCCATGAGACGACTCCAGCGAGTCGTCTTCTTCTTCTTTTGGAAGGCCTTGATGATGATACTGGTTTCTCACTTGTTTGGGGAGGTGGGTTGTTGTTGGGCTCAAGGACCTTTCATCGTCACCACCCGTATACTCAAAGTAATCACCTTGCTTATGAGTCGGGGTGGTAACTCGAATGAATCGTCCCAGGTTTATCATAGAAGACCGAGGTGGATGAGACATTTGTTGAGAAGAAGTTCGTGGTGGAGGAGGTGGCATAGAGGTAGATTTACCCGACCGCTTCGACGCTTAGGTGCGAATCCTTATCCTTATCATCGCCATCTCTTGGTCGTTGGGTTGATCGGTGACTCCTTGCATGATGATCTGAGTTGAAAATCAAGTAGATTTTCGAAAAATTTAGCTTCATCCGAAGTAAACGTCCGGATCGCTGACATTTGTATCACAAGTTTAGCGATTAACTCGATTCAGAGATCGCTTCTTTGGCCATTGTATTTTTAACCAATGCTACGATGTTAGGGTGAGTTGTCTGGAAAATATTTCTCTAGTCACACCGGGGGACGTGTCGAAGAAACTTGTGAGTTTGATCTCTTGCTGTCTTTTCCAGTTCCTTTAGGACTTTAGGAACGATATCCTAAAGGTACTTGTTAGTGTAACCTTCGATCATTTCGTCAGCCTCTCTTTGATGACTCTTCATGAACTTCTGAACAAATTCCCTTTCTTTCTCCATCTTGTCATGCTCATCATACATATGTCTTTGTATGTGATCAAGAAAGAAATTTAGCTTTTGTAGAGCACGCTTTTCTTTCGACTTGTTTGACGCTTTGTGAATTCGTTTATGAGCTTGAGAAATCCAAGATCGAGGTGGTTTCTTCCCAGATTTGGATGATGATTTTGTTGATCTTTTGATGGTGGTGGTGATGAGTGAGATGAAGAATCTGATGAGGAGGGTACATGAGGAGATTCGGGGTCCTTTGGAGGTGCAGAAGTATCCTCCTTGGAACGAGTTGGACTGCTGAGAAGAAAGTCATCATAATCTTCTTCACATCATGTCCGTTTTAGCCTTTTCTTCCGCCTGCTCCTTAGCTTCTTCATCGTTTTCTTTCTCAGCCTTATTCTTTTCTCGTTCCTCAATGTTAAGATCGTAGACTCTTCACAAGCGCTTGTTGTTGCACAAAGTGGTGGCACCGCATCCCTTATCGGGTTGATTAACCGCATCACTGTGAAGAGTGGACAGCTCCACTCGATCCTCCGGGGCCACCCATTTGATCTTTTGCAAATTCTTCAGCTTTTTGAATTTGTCTAACTAATTTAAACTTCTTCCTGTAGGATTGATCCGTTGCTCTTCTTCTTCATCAGAGCTTTCATCATGAGACTCAAGTGCAGGAGTCTTTCCTTTTCCATGTTCAGCTATTGGACTTGTAGGTTTAGTGCTGGAGGAGGGATACGATTGCGCATTCGAGAAGGTAATCTCTTCATCTCGTGTCGGCATTTCATCGAGCTTTCGCCCACAAGCTTTCTTTGCGGTTCGGGTTTGGGAATTGGGATGGGAGCAGCTTCCTTAGATGGAACAATCCTCTTTGAAGGAGGGTTCCTCTTGGGAAACTTCCTTTGACTCACAGATTTGCCGTACTTTCCTGCACTTCCTCCTTTGGTTCTCCTTACAGGTGTTCCAGAAGATTTTTCGTCGAGATGACCAACTTTGCCTTGTCCGACCGCTTCCGGATACCTTTTGTACGCTTCGAGCTCGACATCTTCGCTAGAAGAAATCTGGCAAAGACAAAGACCTTGTTTCTTTGTAGACGCTTTCCTTGATTGACAGATAGAATGGGTTCCGACAACATGTCGTGATTGTCGGGGTCATTGAGCCTCTTGGGAATGTCAGGATGAAGTCCAAGTGCTCTCGGGATCAACAATTTAGTATATCCGATGTAGGGAATCTTTGAGCCAAGTTTGTTGAGAAATGACATCATGTCATCCCAAATCGGAGCTTCGATAGCGATGTGTTTCTTGTTGACCAATGCCCAGAATATTTGCAGTTCCATGAGCTTAGGGTGCTCATAGCCGCCAGTCACGCACTTAAAAAGACTTGGTGATGATCTTGTAGAGAGTTCTCCAGGGTTGAGGAATACTCTTAAGCTCTACGTGAGAATGCTTGGTGATTACCCCTGTAGCCTCGTCATAACCGATATTGATTAAGAATTGGAGAGTGAGCTCTTCAGCAGGTGTGGCATATAGTTTGGTTGGATCGACATCGAAATTAGGAGAACAACCTTAAGTCTGCGTGTAATGGTGACTTGTTTGTGATTCAGAGTCACCGCCACAGCAGTTTGTCCTTTGACCCTTTCCATAGTGTTCCGAATGTTGGATGTAGATCTCGTGAACAGCTTGCAGTGTGAAAGCATGTTCTCGATACGGATGAGTCCTCGATATCAATAGCAATTAAACATGAAGATTATGAGCAAGTGAGGTTGTCAAAGTCAACACGGAGATTATTCTTTCCTATCTTCATTGGATAGCCATGAGGATAGATATCAGAATGGAGAGAACTTCAGGTGCATCCATATTCATTTGTTCAACCATGTCGTGATCTGAAATAACATTAGCCAAAAGAACCAACATATCGAAAGACATAATGTTAGTCAACGGAAGGTCTTATTGTCTAGTTATTGAATGTAAAGTGTCAATGATTGTTACGAGTCCTAAGTCACTTGTATATTCAATAGTCCAATGACGTCGTGAAATGTTTCATGAGTTAGTTAACTTTAAGTTTTAAAGTTTATTTTATCACTTATTGTTCACAACATATCAAACGATTTCAGTTTATTAGTGACATTTTAGGATTCGTGATGATATGATTAGTTTATTTACAAGTTTGTACACGTAACAATTCATAACGAAGGTATGATCACGGCTTATACGTAGGATTGGTAAAGTTATGCGTAGACAGGAATGATATATGCGTAGGCGTAAACTTACGCGTAGGGTCTTAACTTACGCGTAAGTGTGTTACGCGTAGGAAAAAGAGGACCTTATGCGTAAGCATATATTAACCTTACGCGTAAGGCTACTCGTAAGAGTTGACCTTATGCGTAGAGGTCATCGCTTTCACGCATATCCTTCACGATACGCCGAGTCCCATATGTAGAACCTTATGCGTAGAAGCTACGCTAGAAGACAAATCTTACGATAACAAGCTACGCGTAGGTGATCCTTATGCGTAGCGTAATATTAACCTTGATTCTGAATATTTAGTGTTGCAAGCCTAAAATAAAGCATCATATCATCAATGTTAAACACATAACATTCATTTTATGACAGATCAAAACACATTTGGACAGAAACAAGCATTACAGAATCGCATAGCAGTAGTCTAAACCCTAAATCTACGCGATGAGATCTAGCCATGGAATATGCACCAAACATTTTCTGGTAGTTTAAGAGTGTTGAGGAAGTCAATATACCAAGTTATAACACCCAATTCATGGTGAATCAAAAATACCCAAACTTATGAACGTTAAACCCTAATTCCAAATTGTTGATGATTTAGAGTTTCGGTGGTTATAAAGGTGGAAATCATCAATTCAACATCATAAGAACATAACCCAACAATCTTTTTGACCAAAACACTTCACATTTGAAAACACCCAATTCGACATAAGAACCCTAATTTTCAAAAGTCATTGATAATGTGTTTTCGGGTGGATTTTGATGGATAAAATGATATCATTGATGTATTTAAAACGTTTTGACATAATCCATTTAACCACAAACATTCACACAATGATTGTGTGTTCATACGCTTATGCGTAGAACACATAATCACTCATAACATGAATTTTAACCGTTGGATTTGAATGAAATTCAAAACCTTATCTTAAAAACATGTTTAGATCACAAAAACACTTACACAATGATGATCAAATCACATGTGATATCTTGAACGATTTTAGGCGTAGGATGTGTTTGGTTTAGTGTAATAAATGTGAAGAATAAAAGTAGGTGGGAGGTGTTATATTAAAAGTAAGTTTAACCTTTTGACAGTTTTGGTCCCTCCACCTTTTCCTTTTTTTCAAACCAAGCCATTTAACTTCCATTTTGGTTACCAAACGAAGATTTTAGAAAGAAACATGACACTCCCCGACTTGAGAAAATAATGAAAGGTTATTAATTAAGTCCGAGGAGTGTCTTTGAACCAGAAAATGTACCACCATTTGTAAAAGAGTCAACCGAGATATGATAACATGCAAGTACACAGATGTTTTGAAGCAGTTAAAAAGATTATTTTCTCCCCCTCAACACTTGATCGAAAAATACTGAATTTTGAAAGATTAAAGTGTTGACGGAAGAAATGTACTTGCAATGTTGAAAGAAATGTAGATTAGAAGAATATTTTTGTTGTTTTATCGGGTTTTATAATTTTGTATTTTGTTTTTGAAAAATTATTTACAAAATAGAATTTGGTGTTTGATGTGTTTTAAGACTGTTTTAGGAGTTCATCCTATTCCTCTTGAGTCAAACACCTCATACCAATCCGGTGGACCAACTCATTAAACCTAGCGGGAGGCAAGGCTTTGGTGAGAAGATCCGCCAATTGGTATTCAAGACCCACAAAATATAATTCAACAAGCACTGCTCCACGTGATCCTTGATGAAATGATATCGAAGATCGATGTGCTTTGATTTCGAAAGTGTGAACTGAAGTTGCACGAGATTGCAATGGCACTTCGATTGTCGCAATACATCAGGATTCTGTCAAATACGTAACCATAGTCTTTGAGTTGTGTTCTCATCCATATGACTTGAGCACAACATGCGGACATGGCTACATATTCTCGCCGGTTGATGACAACGATGTACAATCCTGCTTCTTCGATTGCCAAGACACCAGTTTATCACCAAGAAATTGTAAAGCTCCCCGCTTTTCCGTGAGTCTAAGCATCCCGCGTGGTCGGCGGCAAAAAGCGATTAGTTCAAAACCGAATCCTGGATACCAGATCCCCAAGTTAATGGTTCCCTTTATGTATCGGAGGATTCTTTTAGCCTCGAGAGGGTGGGTTTCAGCTTGGTCGCGACTGATAACGGAGCATAGATAAACGGCAAAGACAATATCAGTCCGCTAGTCGTTAGATACATGAGAGATCCAATAATACTACGGTATTTTGTAGGGTCCACCAATTTCCCATGTAAATCAGTCTAGCTTCTTGGTATGAGCCATTGGTGTGGCATAGGTGTCACCGGTTTTCATTCCAAATTTGTTTAACAATTCAAGGGCATATTTGGACTGACTCAAGAAAATACCACGGGTGATTGATGAACTTGCAGTCCGAGAAAGAATGTAAGTTCACCCATCATGGACATTTCAAAATTTTTCTTCATTAGTTTTGCAAAAGCGATTGAAAATTTTTATGTGTAGACCCAAAAATGATGTCATCCACGTAAATTTGAACAATTAAGATGTGTGCCCCGTGATATTGTATAAAAAGAGTTGGGTCAACCGAACCTTTGGTGAAATTATTGGCAATGAGGAAAGATGATAGCTTATCGCATTCTATGCCCGAGGGCTTGTTTGAGACCATAAAGAGCTTTGTTCAGCTTTGTAAACATGGTTTGGGGAACTCGTGGATCGAATCCATCCGGTTGGTCGACATAAAACCGCTTTAAGTTGTCCATTGAGAAACGCAGCGCCGGTTTGACATCCATCCGATAGACCGCTATAGTCATCGCATGAGCTGTGCTTGTCCAATAATAGCTTTCGAGGATGGTCTTTCGTCCATCTATGTGTGGAGGGTTGATGTTGGTATACATTGTGCGCATTCGAGGATTCAAATGGTTTGTGGAAGATTCCGCGACATACTGTGCGCCAGCGATCTCATTAGCAAACGGGTTGAAGATCGCATTTGGATCAAAAACTGCAGTGGGGTATTTCATTGAGAATATCATCACCGGTTCATCATTGTTGGAAGCGGTGTGTTCAACTGTTGTGTTGGAGTCAACTTGTGTAGGTGCATCTTCAACAGTAGTTGTTGTAGCAGGTGTATCAGGTATAGGAATATTATCGTTGTGCGCCGAAACAGTGGCGGATACACCGGAGCACGTTCATCAATATCGCCATCAGCGACAATGGAGCAAATAACCTTTCCATTTGTTGACGAGTAGTCGAGGGGCTTTCTTCACCGATGATGGGGTTTGAGGGAAGTTTAAGCGGTTGTGACCGGGTTCTAAGTCGTTATACTCGTAAGCCATTTCAGAAGTTCATCGAAATGAGCATGAATCGTTTCCATCACCTGCTTTGTACGACGATTCCAGATTCGGAAACCTTTGGAATTATCACAGTATCCGATAAAGACTCCAATGTCGGCTTTGGCTTTGAGCTTTCCAAAGTCATCACGATCATTATTCGGATAGCAAAGAGATCCAAATACATGAAAGTGTTTTAGATTCGGTTTTCTGTTATGGACAAGCTCAAAAGGTGTTTTGTTGTGGCGTTTGGTGATCATAGAACGGTTTTGAGTATAGCATCACGAGATACAGCCTTCCCCATAAGTAATCTGGAAGTTTAGCATTTATTAACATTGTTCTTGCAGCTTCCACTAACGCTCGGTTTCGTCTTTCAACAACTCCGTTTTGTTCGGGTGTACGTGCAATAGATGTTTGATGTTGAATTCCCACTTTCTCATAGAATTCACGAAGGGTTTTGTTAACAAATTCAGTTCCTTGTCTGTTTCGATGATTCCGACGGTTGCGGTGTTGGGCAACTCTGTATTTTTGTGAGATAGGTGATGATCATTTGTGGAGCTTGGTCTTTGCTACGAAGAAAGTAGACCCAAGTCCATCGTCAGTAGTCATCAACAATTACTAAGATGTAGCGTTTGCCATTGATCGCTTGCACGCGCATCGGGCCACACAAATCCATGTGAAGAAGATGAAGCACATGCCGAGAGCTGTGTTCCACCTTTGAAGGAAAATGAGCACGAGTGCTTTTCCCTTGTTCACAAGCCGAGCAAAGGTGATCTTTTGAATACCGGAATCGTGGGAGTCCTTCAACTAGTTTGTGTCGAGCAAGGTTGGTGATGGTTTGAAAGTTTAGATGTGAGAGACGGCGGTGCCATAGCCAAGATTTTGTTGATGTTGCCTTAGAAAGTAAGCAAATGGGAGAGGAAGCAACCATGTCTTGCATAGAGATAGTGTAGAGACTAGAATTACGAGAGCCAGACATAAGGTCATTTCCTTGTAGATCACTTAATGAAACAAGTTTTCTCCCCGAAAGCAACCTCCAAATCTCCATCACAAAATTGACCTATCTTGAAAGCAGATTGTGACCGAGGCCTTCCACATAGTAAACCCCGCTAATTTCGATGTTCCCATTGACATAATCTCCGTAGCCCATGATAGCTGCGAAGTGATCATTCCTAACCCTGACAGGCCAATGAACTTTGCAACAAAGTTTGATAACACTTTAAGATTGCCTGTCATGTGTCGGGAACATCCGCTATCAACAATCCGAGAATGATCTCAGACACCTGCATTACACACGCATCATAACAGGATGGAATAGAAGTAGATGTGGAACCCGAAATGTTAGAGGGTTCCATAGCGCTTATAGTAGATATACAAACATCAATAGCTTTAGGTATCCACTTAAATCCTAGTGTGTTATATATCCATTTCTGCCATCTATAACTACTCTTTGCTTTAGTCTTAGTGAATGCACTAGGTGGTACTACATTCCTAGGAGGTGAAACCGAGCTCAGGACAAGAATGCGTTTCTTAGAATCTAAAGATGGCGGTCTACCAAGCAATGGACTTAGAAAGATTAGTTTGCCTAGAGGTATTCCGGTTCTTAGGATTCCTTAAACGAGAGATTATAGCTTTAGCAACACATTTATCATGGCAATCGGAATTCATACTTTTACCACAAATAACACAAGGTGCATCTGACTGAATATCAAAAGTACTTAACGGTTTAGCATTCGTTACATCACTATTTCTATTACATTTGCTAGACGCAATATCTATAGTGGAGGCAACGTGTGTCTTATTCAGAGTCCTAGGGTGTTCTTCTACTTTAGCATTCTTGATTGATCTTTTCTTAGGTCGCAACTTCCTATTCTTCATTGAGTGCTCTTAGGTGAAGTGCGGACGTTTGGAAAAGGCTCAACTATTCCCTGCTTTCAAGAAGGAAGCACGTTAGCTACTTGTGATTTGGCATTAGAGATTCTAGGTGCATGAGTACTAAGTGTTACGGGGCTAATCTCTTAATGATTGTTGGCGGAAGTTGTTCATACTTTCCTAACATTTCTCTTAACTTGATGATAGTGTGAATCGATCTTGATTTTCACCGAACATTTCCAACAAAATGCATAACTTCTTTAGTGTGTGCAAGATAATGATCAAGTTCATTTGATGCTTCATCACGAAGTCTTTTTGAGTAAATCAAATATGACACCATATTCCTTTTAACTTTTACAAGTTCTTGTTCATATTTTGAGATTTGACACTTGAAAGACACGCTTTGATCATCCAGTTGCTCAATTTTAGAATCGTAAGGTTTTGCACGAAACTGGTTGATTTTGTTTTGAAAAACAATTTGTTGATCGTGAATATCTTTTTGACACCAATTAAGACGGCGCATTGCATTTGAAAGTTCGTTTGACAATCGTTTGTTTTCAACTTTTAAGGACTCGACCAAGCACATTATCGTTCTCAACATTTACCACGTATAACAAGATATCAGCAGAGATATTATTAAATGCATATGACAAAGAATTCAATAACACAACATTTTGAACATCCGCACAGATAACATCTTCCAAGAGTCGATCAACATCTTTTCTTAACATTTTCTTTTTACGTTTAGTGTTTGAAATAGATGTTTGCTTTCTCAAAACGCTTTTCATGACCCAAGTTCCTTATGAAAATCCTTTTCCTGGCAATTGCACAACTTTTCAAGATTTTAACATTAGGTAAAAGATTTTTCTGAAAAATGTCTCTTTGTTCTCGCGCCGGAGGCGATTGAAAATGTTCAACTTTGATTTCTGATCGATATTCTATCTCATGTTGTAAAATTTTGAGGTCAGCCATGAAAATGTCAAAATATCAAAGAATTTTTCGATTTTCAGGTTGTGAGTTTACTTCACTAATGGAAGGTAAAGGACCATAAGTTTGTGCAAAGTCTGTTTGGGATTAACAATAGAAGACTCAGGTGTTTTGATGATAACTCTTGGTGTGTTAGAAGAATCCGTTGGTGTGACGAAAGTGACCGGTTTAGAATAATTAAAAGGTTTGTTGTAAACAACGGTTTTTAATTTTGATCGACTCTCGCTTACGCATCTAATTCCTCTTAACGATGATATTCAACAACATTCATAACAGAATTATCAATTTTATATTGTGCACCGGAAACTTCAGAGATTTGGTTTGAATGATTTGATTGAAAGCTTAGGTTTGTAATCAGCAAGATTCGGTCCATATCCATTTGGATTTGGTTTTAAAGTAAACTTTTCAATGGTTGTGACCAACTCGCCATGTTTGTAAACAACAGTTTTAAACTCTTTAAGTTTGTTTTGCAAGCCGATGATTTCTTCAAGATGATCATCTATTCGTTTCGTTGAATGCTTTTTGTATGCAGAGAACTGCTTTTGACAAGTTAACAACTCAGCCTTAGCTTTTTGATTTTCCAAGGTGAGAGCGTTAATTTGCTTTTTATGTTCATGTTTCGCTTGTTCTATTTCGACAACAAAGCATTCTTCGAGCGCTAGATCACGACTGTCGTTCTAAATATTTTTCGTTTTGATAAGATTTGGCAAAGGTCGCTTCAAAACCGCTTTTCACGCTTTTTCTTGAGTTTTGATGAAGTTGAGTTGCTTTTGTAAACATTCAAAATCCTTTGTTAACAGTGCATTTTACTTTTCAAGTCCCTGATTTAATGCAACACATGCAGCCAATTTGGGATTGTTGGTCTTGAAGTAACGTAACAAGATGATGGGGCAAAGGTTTATCTTGTTCAACGTGAGTCACAACATGATCATTATTTAGATCCTCAAGTATGACCACGAGTCAATTTGATTATCAAGGAAACCGTTTGGTCATCTTGATCGTCAAATATAACTACGAGGTCTAGTTGAAAATCGCCGGAATGAGATGTGGATGACTCATTTTGAACATTTTGAGCCTTGCGGATGCGATGTTGGCGGAGATATGAGATCGAGATAAATATGGTTTGTTCGGGTACCGAGACAAGCCATCGCTGTCATACACCGGGCCTGTGTCACTCATGTGTAACGCTCTTGCATATTAGCCATCAACATAACTAAATGCATTGGCCAAGCAAGTCCTCCATATCATCATCATCCGAGTTGGCATTTGCCATAAAGCTCGTTTTGTGCGTGAGAGTTCCACCAGCCTTCATCCTTAAGAGCCAAAAGAAGAGCCTCTTTGAAATAAGCCGCGCCCTTAGTCCTTGGCTTTGGGCATGCATTAGCCAGGTGTCCCTTCTCATTGCAGGTTGTAGCATCGAAGACCATTCAACCCATCTTGAGCATTTCCTTGCTCCACCACTTGAGCTCTATTGTTATTCCTACCCACAGCATTAAACCCTTGACCACCGCCCATCTCACGACTAATTCATAATCACGATTCTCAACTTCAACACGCCCATTGTTCACAAATGCGGCTTGAGTCCGTGTGTAAGATGAGGAACGAATACGATTGTTGGATTTGTTGGTATAACGGCTAAAGGCATTAGCAATCATAGCAAATCCTTGTTGCAATGCTTCAAACGGATCGGATTCCTCACGCTTCAATCGACATATGCTTGAGCAATGTTGTTGTATGGAACCAATTGATTTTGTTGAGGTTGTTGTTGTGAAGGTGTGTTTGAAGCCTTTGGTTGAGTTGCTGGTTGAGGAGAATAACGGTTTTGAGCATATAAGGCAAGTTGTGGAGTATGTTGCTGATTAAATTGTTGTTGATAAATTGCTTGTTGTTGATTCCATTGATGGCGTTGTGGACTTAGTTGTTGTTGTCATTTGTAGATTGAGATATGTGTAAGGAAATAGTTAGAGTATGGTGGTTGTGACATGTTGAAAACTTGTGTTGGCAAAAATGGATCTTTGTAGTCGAATGAACCTTTGTTGATGAAGTGTCCTTAGGCGTAGAAAAGACAAGAACCAAGTAGCACTTATGCGAAAACACCAAAAAGTTACTGCTGTAACAATGAGAGTTACGCGTAGGTTTTAGCTTACGCGTAAGTAGGATAAAAGCACCAAAGTTATGCGTAGACAAAAGTTAGGCGTAGAAAGTTAGGCTTAGGATTACCTTATGCGTAGACCTAAGTTTACTGCGAAAGTGAATCTTATGCGATTTCTCACGCCGTAGCTTTATGCTTACAATGCGCGTAATTTTAGTTTTTGCCAAATGATCTTTTACACTTCACAAAGGCAAAAGATATCCAAAGTCGACGTATTTTCGCACTTATCCAAGTAAGAAAACACGGAATAAAACCGAAAAAAATGAAGATCAAACCAAGGAAAATCTTACGCCGTAATTTTAGGGTTTTGATACGCTGTGAGATTACTCAGAACTTTGATTTTGCCTAAATGTGTTTCTAAACCAGATTTTTGTTATGGAATAGCTTCAATAGTACCAAAAGAACACAAAAGTGTGAATTTTGATGTACCAAATCTGCTAAACGGGTTACGCTGTGAACGACACCCACCTAACAAAACAAGCTTAAAAACGTAAATCCACGCGTAAAGTTTGAAACTTTTTGCCAAAACAAGTATTTTAACACCTCAAAACATTGAAAGTACAAGAATCTTGGATTAAAAGTGTAAAAATGAGTTTTTAAGATAACCAAAGATTGCGTATTTTACGCAGAAGACCCAAAACCAAAACTTCAAAACAAACGAGGTACACCCATCTATTTGGCGATTGATACCACTGTTAGGTCACTAGTTTTACAAACACAAGTTATATAGAAAGGAGATGATAAGGCATTGAACAAGATCTAGCCACACATACAAACAATAATAAGACCGGTTATGCGAGGCATATATGAAAGAAAGAAAACTTGAACAACCAACCTTCAAATGAAGGTTATTACATAGTTTATATAGGCAAGGAGCTAGGGCAACACTCTCCTTCCTATTCCTTATTTGGCTTTTGGGTCGCTTATGGGCCTCTACATAAGCTTGACCACAAACAAACATAAAGGCCATAATAAAGCTACCTATTACATATGAAATATAAATACTTGAAATCAAGTTAGAGTGAAGATTCCAACAGAAGTTACTGTTGCATCTTTGTGCATGTTGCATGCATTTGTTAATACAAAATAAGCCGTAAAAACGTTTATTTATATTTTACGATCTTCTAATGTTTTGTCGATAACAAACGTAAAATCATTTTAACGAAACAAATAGAGTACGTAAATAGTTTGAGTTAATAGTTTTCTAACACAATTACGTTTTCACATAAAACACTAAAACAAGCTTAAGTGATTTTATGATTTAGATATATATATGTACAACAACTAATGTTTACATATTGTTAAGCAACATGCTACTTTAACTAAGTATACTAAAATGGGTAAAAACAAGTATATACTAAAATGGGTAAAACAAGTATATACTAAATGGGTAAAAACTTGCAAATGGTATTGACCCATAACCCATGGTTTTATATATACCACTTAACCAAGTTCATTGTATCTAGAAAGAAAACCATGGATCAACCCATAACCCATGACCCATAACCAAAAATACCCATGGGCAAAGAGGAGCGTTCCACGAATCCCTGGCTTTGTGCTAGCCGGATCCCAAGTGGAAGGGATCCGTGGGATCTGGGAACAAGAGAGAATTTTCTATAAATAGAGAGCCGTTTCTTCCTTTCTATGCATCACTTTTCACACATACTTCCCCAAAGTATTCTAACCCTCTAACCTCACATCTAAGTGATCTATGTAGTTTGTCTTTTGTTTTTGTGTGATCTTCTAGGTTCCTCTTAAAGGCAAGATCACCACTTCTTGAAGACGTGCAAGCTCAAGTCCATGAGTTGTCATGCTTCCTCATCATCAAGACAACTAAGGTTCTCTTGTTGATAGTTATTCCTTTTCCATAGATATGGGTTGAAGCATTAGTGAAGAATTTCGAAAGTGTCAAGATGAAAGCATTAGTGAAAGGTGCTCATCATCCGTGTCAAAGCATTAGTGAAGAATGCTAAAGGTGTCAAGACGAAGGCATTAGTGAAGGGTGCCAAGCGTTGTGTCAAGGCATTAGTGAAGGATGCCGAAGAATCAAATCATGTCGCATTTGGGAAGAATGCCTAGGTCGTATAATCGATGAGGTGCATCGTTATACATATAAGTATTTGTTTATTTACAAGATGGTGATATCCTTGATGGTCTTGTAACAAGGAGTAGATCTCCTTGAGATTAGGTGTTGTGTCGTGAAGGGTAGTAGTTCCTCCATAATGGAACTAGGTGCTTAGCCTAGTACCTAATAAAGGGTAGGCGACGTTGTGATAGGATTAGTTCTCCTAAGGTGTGAAAGAACTCGGTGGTTAGCCTAGCACCGTATAAAGGGTAGGCGACGTTGTGTTAGGTGTGGTTCGCCTTGGTGTGAAAGAACTCGGTATTTAGCTTTGTACCGGAAAAAGGTTAAGCGACGTTGTGAAGGCTTCTCCGCCATAAGGAGATTGGTGTAGTGCTTACGAACTCGAGTAGGTGACTCGGGGAGTGGAGTAGGGCAAGGAAGGTGTCCTTGTAGCCGAACCACTATAAATAACTTGTGTCGTGGTGATGTGCTTCTTACTCTTTATCTTTCATTACACGTTTATATATCTATCTATCAACGTCCAACATAAACAACCAAATAGATTGACATAAGTCGATCTAAATATTTAAAAGGAAGTTTTAAATTGGTAAAACTATTCAACCCCCCTTCTAGTTTTCCACAATTGGCATCAGAGCTTCGTTACCAAGTTTCTTAAAGTATGTTGTACTTTAAAAACTTGATACGATCCATGTATGTTTGAAAACTACAAAGAAGGATTGTTTTTGTCACATTTTAAAAATTCATTATGTTGCTTATTGTTGGACAATGATAGAATGTTCTAACATTTTTTTAAGCATTATCCTTACTTGGATTTGAAGTCACCAAGAAGATCATAAAGAATTTATCGAAACATTTCTCTTCGCAAAAAGAATGTTTAAACATTCTTACAACATTAATCTGGAGATTCCAAGAAGATCACAAAAACATCTAAATACTTCTTTTATTAAAAAGAATATTTGGAAAATGTATGATCTCTAATTACTTACATTTATTGTTATTATCAAAATGTTCGTTGCATGATTTATTAGAAATTATTCTCATTTTTTTATATTATAGTCCCTATCAAATGAGTTTTCTCCGACTTATTTAAACTACATTACCAACTCATAATAATGATATCTTACTTATATGATAACATCAATCATTATTCATCACAAAGGATTTATTGACACTTCATCTATATCAATAAATATCCATGTGAAACTTCTTATGTTATAATAAAATGGGATTTTATTATAATGTTTGAAAAGCTTCACAAGAATTATGACTAATTCTTAAAAAGGGAACCTCGTCTAATAGGAATAGTACTTAAATCTTCAAAACCTCAAACCACAAGTTTTAGAACTTTAACACCAAAACACTAGGCACTTTAGAATTCCCAAATCAAAAGTATCAAGGAATGCTTGAGCTAATTTTTGCTGTCATGCCGGATCCCTGGACTTACACTAGCCGAATCCCAAATGCGCGGGATCCGCGCAACAGAAGACAGCTTAAATGAAAGAATGATCACTGTGGATTTTCCACAAACTACTTTCCCTTAAAGACTCACGAACAAAAACCTAACTACTGTTCACAGGAGCAACTTGATCATCTCTCTCAAGCATAACAATCACTTGTGTAAGTATAATCTTCACTAAATTATTGATTTCATTCTTTGATTACTAGGATTACAAGTTCTTCATTTTAGAGGTTGGGTTCAAATGGGTTTGTCATAATTTGTTACCACATTGTTTTCTAAGATAACCCAAATCAAAGAATTAACATTGTTAATACAAATTAAACTCATTTCTTGATTTCAATAAAAATGAATTGAGCAAAATTGTGATCAAACCCTCTAGATTACTATTCACAATTAACACCACATTGTGGTTGCATTGTTTAGGAACAATCATGCCAAGCAACAAGCAACAAGATTACCAAGACACCGCCCACTACATACCCATGTATCATAGGAAAAATGGTCTAAGTCCGGACGATAGAAAGGCCTTTAAGTTGCTTGAAAGGAGACTCTTTCATGAAGGTAGAGTTTTTGATCCTTCATTTCTTGCAAATACCGATGTAAGGGAAGTATTTGGAACTATTGGGTTTGATTGTTTATTGGATTTAAACGAGGAAATTTGCCCGGTGTTTGTGCTTGAATTCTACAAGACAATGGGTATAATTAGAAATGATGATGGGTCCATCTCAATTGAATTCACAATCAAGGAGCGAGAGTTTAGTCTTTCACTTGAGGAGTTTGGAAGAATAATAGGGGTGCCACATGATGGTGTTTACATGTACTCTAATGAGTGGTCGTTGCAGGAGATACACTCTATGGTTGATCATCACGACATTTATCACGCAACAATCCCGGAAGCAACCACGGTAAGGGATATCGTGTTTATGCCAAGAGCATCCCCATCAAGAGTTACTAGGAAGTCGAAAGTGATTTATAGAGGTCCTTTCCAAATGGAGCTCTCGGAGATGTGTAAGATATAGAAAATGGGAAGATGTGATAAGGGAGAATGTAGTGTGTCTAGTAGAAAACAAGGATCACCCCAATGCATGTCTAAGCTTCATGATCTATTGTCTTGTGACCGAAACTGCCAACATTGCCTACTATATGATCAAGAGAATGGCAAGTGTAAGAAGCATGGACAAGATGGTGCTTCCGTATGCAATGATTCTAACCCGTCTTGCCAAATTCATCTTTGCATTAGACCCTTCCACAATCCTTGGATCATATATTTTGCAATAGGGTTATGGTACCATTAACCGAGGGTAGAACAACACGGTTTATGGTGGAAGGCAAGAGGCCACACCCACCCACGGATTCCCGACGAAAGGGAAAGGCGGGAAGGTGGAGGTGAAGGGAGTAGTAGCAACTCACTTGAAAATATCGATCTTGACCCCTTGGACTACATTAACAAATTGCCAAACATCCCTAATGAATCACCCGAATGGAAACAAACTAAGGGAATCTTCAAATGCTTCGCCAATTTCTTGAGGAAGAAGAAGTGAAGATAGTTTGATAAAAGGTGGAGGACGGGTGAAGAAGTGAAGGAGGAAAAGAAAGGTAAAGTCTTAGGACTCAAGTGCATGATGAACAATTTCAAACAACGGTTTGTAAACACTTTAAACTATGCTTGTAGTTTGTAGGTATTGCCATATCTTGGCACTAAACAATCCTAACGTAGGTACTTGGATAATGAGATTTTACGACCCCTTGAGTGGTCGTCGTCACTCATTCTAGGAATTTTAGTTCTTCCTACCTTAGTATACATTATATTAGTTGTGCTATTGTATTTAGTCCCCGTAGAAACAACTAGGAAGAGCATTTGATATAAGAGTAAAGATGCACTTCAGAAGCTTCTCTCGATGCAGAGGCGGATCCAGCTTTGAACTTGCCGGATCCCTCCCATGAGGGAACCGCGGGATCCGTAGCATCGATATGAAATACGATTTAGCTACATCAAAACAAAATTATTAGATCACCTCTAACAAGTCAAACATAAGATACTAGAGCCAACTAAGTCTTTCTTAAATAGTTGAAAATCTCACTCTCATCCATGGCCTATCTAGGATACATTTTTATATTTTTGATTTATCAACTAGTCAAAACTCACCATAATTCCGCTACAACACTCACACATTATCTATCACGCTTAATAGCACTTAGTTTGGTCCATCCTTCAATTTTAGCAAATTGACCTCAATCATCTTTGACTCAAAAATTAGGGTCAAAAATTAGTTTTTCATTTCTTCTTATTTTTAAGGATTTTAGTAAATTCTTCTTAGGACATCATCTGGCTTCTAGAACCTGTTATCACCATTTCTCCACATCAAATTAAATGGAATCATTGTCAAACATAGAGTTAGACTACCCAAGGTCAAATTCTCTTGGCCAAAACCATCATTAAGCACCATTACTTGTTATAGTTGAGGATTTGAGATATCCAACAGCTAAAGACTTCAAAATTAAGTCAAACCCTCGAAATCCATTAAACCTTACAAAAGCATAATGATTTCACCTAAACCCTGTATGATAGCCGGATCCCTAGTCTTTAACCAGGAGGATCCCTGCTGAGAGGGATCCCCGGGATCCGTAGATGCAAAAAGCATAAATCAGCTTCCATATTCGAATTCAAGTCACCTTTTGGTTCTCTAACCACTTTAGCATTCATTAAATATCCTCCTAGAGCTGATGAAAACCCCAATACCATGCTTAAGTCCTCTAAGTGGCCAAGAATTTAATTTCCTAATTCAAAGTTATCCTTTATAAACCAAACAACCTTAGGATTAAGTCACCACTCTCAATCACATCTCAAAAATCAGCAACTAAAAGAGTTTCTAACTAGCACCATCATCACTATGACTAAGGCTCCTATTGCTAACTCATCCACTCAAGAACCACCCAAGAAACTTGCTAGAATCATACATGAAGTCTCCTCAACCGAATCATCTCCGATTAAGTCCGTCAATGCTAGGATTTCTCCCACACAAAGGAAACCAATCAAACTAATTTCCAAGAAGAGTGTTCCCACTAGGATTTCATCGCCTAATTCTACTATACCAAACATACCCTCCACAACTCAACCAACATCATTAGTGCCTAGAGCCACCTCACAATCATTTGAAGATCCTCAACCCACTTCACTTGAACTTCCAGAAACTCAAAACCATGACAAGGATTGCTATCATTGTAAACATGGTGAAAGATTGAAACATGAACTAGATAGATTGATACATGAACTACAAGCTCAAACTAAGAATGTTTAGGAAAACTCATCTCATCATTTATCGTCATTAAAGCTTTTAGTTGAATCTAAAGTTTGGAGTAACTCATTAGCATTAGTTTGGAGCACTTGTTTGGCTAGTTCATTCTCTTGTTTTAGAGATTTGTTCGATTATCTCTTGTTTTTATTAAATGAATATCTATATGCTATATTTATTTAGTGCATTGTGCTTGTTATTTCACATCTTCATTAGCATTGAATGGAACATTCTCATTGCTGAAGAAACTATCAAACAGATAGCCGGATCCCTCCCAAATACCTAGACGGATCCCTCCTTGAAGGGAACCGTGGGATCCGTGGTACAGAAGCACAAATTTCTACTAACTTGAGTTTTATTTGCAGGAAATTTTGCACTATACTCTTGTTTTCTAACCTTTACTTTGTAGATTTTCAAAATACATATGAAGATTTTGACACCATAAAGCTAGGGGGAGCTTTGTGTCAAACGATATTGCAAAACATTTGCAACATTAATCCGTTTTTGGATTATACTTCATGATACCCCATTTGCATCTTTGCAATATTCAAGGGGGAGCACGTTTTCGTCACTTAGACGAACCATTTGCAACATTAATTAGTTTATTTTACGTTATGTCCTTGATGCCCTTTCAAAGGGATGGACTCGTCAAGGGGGAGTTAAGACGAGTACCATTCCCGTCACTTGCTCTCTTTACATTTTTTTACATATCGTTTCTTATAAATTGTGTTAGTTTCTTTTAACACTTTTTGTTTCGACAAAAAGGGGGAGAAGAAAGTAAAAACTACAAATTCAAACTTTTACGAATTTTAGATTTTCCTTAAAATAATTTTATGTTTTGTCATCAACAAAAAGGGGGAGATTGTTAATACAAATAAGCCGTAAAAACGTTTATTTATATTTTACGATCTTCTAATGTTTTGTCGATAACAAACGTAAAATCATTTTAACGAAACAAATAGAGTACGTAAATAGTTTGAGTTAATAGTTTTCTAACACACTTACGTTTTCACATAAAACACTAAAACAAGCTTAAGTGATTTTATGATTTAGATATATATATGTACAACAACTAATGTTTACATATTGGGTTAGCACATACTTTAACTAAGTATACTAAAATGGGTAAAAATATGTATATACTAAAATGGGTAAAAACAAGTATATACTAAATGGGTAAAAACTTGCAAATGGTATTGACCCATAACCCATGGTTTTATATATACCACTTAACCAAGTTCATTGTATCTAGAAAGAAAACGATGGATCAACCCATAACCCATGACCCATGACCCATAACCAAAAATACCCATGGGCAAAGAGGAGCGTTCCACGGATTCCTGGCTTTGTGCTAGCCGGATCCCAAGTGGAAGGGATCCGTGGGATCCGGGGAACAGTAGAGAATTTTCTCTATAAATAGAGAGCCATTTCTTCCTTTCTATGCATCACTTTTCACACATACTTCCCCAAAGTATTCTAACCCTCTAACCTCAGATCTAAGTGATCTATTTAGTTTGTCTTTTGTTTTTGTGTGATTTTCTAGGTTCCTCTTAAAGGCAAGATCACCACTTCTTGAAGACGTGCAAGCTCAAGTCCATGAGTTGTCATGCTTCGTCATCATCAAGACAACTAAGGTTCTCTTGTTGATAGTTCTTCCTTTTTCCATAGATGTTGGGTTGAAGGCATTAGTGAAGAATGCCAAAAGTGTCAAGATGAAAGCATTAGTGAAAGGTGCTCATCATCCGTGTCAAAGCATTAGTGAAGAATGCTAAAGGTGTCAAGACGAAGGCATTAGTGAAGGGTGTCAAGCGTTGTGCCAAAGGCATTAGTGAAGGATGCCGAAGAATCAAATCAAGTCGCATTTGGGAAGAATGCCTAGGTCGTATAATCGATGAGGTGCATCGTTATACATATAAGTATTTGTTTATTTACAAGGATGGTGATATCCTTGATGGTGTTGTAACAAGGAGTAGATCTCCTTGAGATTAGGTGTTGTGTCGTGAAGGGTAGTAGTTCCTCCATAATGGAACTAGGTGCTTAGCCTAGTACCTAATAAAGGGTAGGCGACGTTGTGATACGATTAGTTCTCCTAAGGTGTGAAAGAACTCGGTGGTTAGCCTAGCACCATATAAACTATACAGGGTAGGCGACGTTGTGTTAGGTGTGGTTCACCTTCGTGTGAAAGAACTCGGTATTTAGCTTTGTACCGGAAAAAGGTTAAGCGACTTTGTGAAGGCTTCTCCGCCATAAGGAGATTGGTGTAGTGCTTACGAACTCTCGAGTAGGTGACTCGGGGAGTGGAGTAGGGCAAGGAAGGTGTCCTTGTAGCCGAACCACTATAAATAACTTGTGTCGTGGTGATGTGCTTCTTACTCTTTATCTTTCATTACACGTTTATATATCTATCTATCAACGTCCAACATAAACAACCAAATAGATTGACATAAGCCGATCTAAATATTTAAAAGGAAGTTTTAAATTGGTAAAACTATTCAACCCCCTTCTAGTTTTCCACACATTTGATTATATTGTTGTTGATTCTGTTGATAATGTTGAGAATGTCGATAATGTGTCTTAAATCGAGTCTTTAAAAGTTGAAAATGAGCGTTTGTTAAATGAGCTTTCAAATGAAAAACGTCGTCTTCAATGGTGTGAACAAGATTGTCAAAATCGAGAACTTGCTTTGCAAAACAAAATCAACCAGTTGCGTGCCACACCTATTGCACCAAAACTTGAACAACTGGATGATGAAAACGTGTCTTTAAAATGTCAAATTTTAAAATATGAACAAGCAATTGCCAAAGTCAAAACTGAATATGGTGTCATATTTGATTTGCTCAAAAAGACTCGTGCTAAAGCGTCTAAAGATATTGAAGATTCTCTTAAATACACCAAAGAAGTAATTAATGCTTGTGGAAACGTTCGCTCTGAAAATCAAGATTTGTTGCGCACTATCGTTGAGTTGAAAGAGAAGTCAGGGAAATATGAATAAGATAAATCTAGTAACACAAATGTCCTTGCACCTGGAATGTTTAAAATTGACACTAGGATTCCTAATGACAATCCAAAAGATACTAATGTGCTTCCTTCCACTTCTACAGGAGTAGTTGCCTCTAATCCTAGCGTTAGCACTTCATAGCTTAAGAGAAAAAATAGGAAGAATAGGAAGTTGCAACGTAAGCGAAGATCAGTAAAGACCCCTGAAGTAGAAGAACACACTAGGACTTTGAATAAAACTCATGTTGCACCTACTTTAGACATTGCGTTAGACAAATGTAATAGAAAAAGTAATGTAACGAATGCTAAATCTTTAAGTACTTTGAATGTTTTGTTTGAAGCATATTGTATTGGTTGTCGTAAAAGCATGTTTTCTGGTTGTCATGATAAATGTGTTGCTAAATCTATCTTATCTCGTAAGCGGAATCATAGAAAACGAATTACCTCTAGGCCCACTAATGTGTCTAAGTCTATGCTAGGTAAACCGCCTTCTAGTGTTTCTACAAATATCATTGATGTACCCATAGAACCCATCTCACCTCCTAGGAAGAGAATATCACCTAGTGCATTCACTAAGACCAAAGCACAAACTAGTTGGACTTGGCAGAGATGGTTACAAAATACACCTGAATTTAAATGGATTCCTAAAATCATAAACATGTGTGTTTCAACTGTAATGTAACGAACCTCTAACTCTTCGGGTTCCACCTCTACTTCTATTCCACCGTATTGTCGTCTGTGTGTAATGCATGTGATACAGATCATCATTTGGATTGTTGATAGCGGATGTTCCCGACACATGAAAGGCAATCTCAAACTGTTATCAAACTTTATCAAAGTTTATTCTTAACCTTTTTCATTCCCGACTAATAGTTTACTTGTCTTAAATGTGTCTACGCGTACATATTGACGTTAAGGTGTTGACGTAAACCTTATTAAGTGAATCATGTCTTAAGCACTTGTTGTTTATGTTAAACCTTTTCACTTGATTAATTGGATTAAGACTTTTGTCGTTATGGGAATATGTACGAAATGAAGGAGGGGAAGTAGGTGAAAATGAGTTTAGTTTGTTTGTCTTTCGATAAATGCTTCGGGTTTTATTTCATTGATTTGTTTACACCACCCGATGGACACCCCAAAATCTCCTTGGCTGCGGCCCAACAAGCAAGGGGTTCCGGTTTGGGCTTAGGCCCACCAATCAACCAAAGGCTTTAGCAAAGAATAAGACATGGGTTGTGGCCCATACAGTTTTTACAACTAAGCAACTAATGATTTTTAGAGGATACATTTCATTTCCAGATTTTATTGTCAAGTTCATCATTTGTTACCAAGGTTTGAATTGACTTGACTTGAGATCTACTCGATCATACATGACTTAATTTGCGAAGTCGAGCCTTCTCGACTAGGGGGTATATGACTCCAACACCATGGTACTACCAAAGTGAGGTCGAGACCTCTTGGCTGGAAAAAGCAACCATGAAAGTCTCGCACAAGAGTGATTAGTTACACAACCACATTAGTGTCCTCATGTACCAAATCTCACGAGAAACATGTTCATTATCTAATATGAGTCTAGATGTGCAGTGGGGTTTCGAGCAAGGTACTACCCACTCGGAGTTAAGCTCAAGTTAAGGGCGTTGTGACTGAAGTGTCCAAAACACACCTCGACTACCCATCTTGACATTAACAATCCGTTTGATACTCGAGGTAAATCTTGTAAATTTTAACACGTTAGCACAAGGAGATCGACCAGACCATACAATGGTTGAATACTACTCAACCCGGTTTCATCTCGACATCTACTTGCATACTAACGAGTCATGACTTGATCTTGTGATAACCATATTTAACTCATTTTCTTTACTTTAGACGGAAAAGGAACCAACTAATCAAGAAGTTAATGACTAACTCAAATTTTTCCAGATTCGAGACTTATGTTATTAGCAGATTTTATAGAACTTAACTCATCCAAATTCTTGGTTCATACTACTCGACAGAAACAATACTAACATAAGCCAACAACAAAAATCAAATCCCAACGTGACCAAATCATTTACCAAAAATACAAAGTTTATCAACATCAAGAACACTTAACTTCAAAAATCAAATTATTAATTTTACTAACAACCCAAATTCATAAATTTTAACAAGTAAAATGTTGAGTGATTTCTTACAACAAGGGAGATGAATACGAAGTCGAAGGCCAACCCAAGAGTTTATCACCGCCACAAATTCCAATCGACCTAGAGAAAAACACAAATGATGTTTCTTCACTCCTTAGAGCTTCCTTATCTTTTTGTGGTGGGATTTGAAGTGTGACACTCTTGGGGGTCTCCGCTGAAATAAAAAGGGAAACAAAAGAGGAGTCTTTGACCAAGCTTTCTCCTCTTGTAACTTGGTTTGAAGCCAAATCTAGTTAACTTCCAAAACTATGCGAATCTTGGATATTGGCTCCAGATAGATTGGTGTGAAGATATGTTTCTTCTTAGGTGGTTTTATCTTGATTCTCCTTGGATTCCATCGAAGGGTAGCCGGCGCATCAAGAGGGGATTTGGGAAGCATAACTTTCATGGATTTGGTATGAGAGAGGAGGATATGTTGGATGAACATGTTGGGTTATCCCCTTTTGGGGAGATTCGACCTAGGTGGGATGCGCAGGGCTAGAGGAGGAAGAAGAAGATATGATATCTTTATATCTCTGCTTTTGTGTTTGGCTTTTGTCGTGTCTGGGATAAGAAGACAAGGGAGATTATCTCACTTTTTATTTAGTGTATTTATTCATTCATTTATGTAAGTATATGTATGTAGGATACTTATTGTATAAAATGTATGCATATACATTATACTTATGTATGTTTGTACATGAGTCTTATAAAAGTTATTGCTCAAATGGATGTGTGTTAAATACTTTGTGTCCCGTGTTATTAAATTGTGACCGAGGTATCATTGTTTGATAACTTTTAGATGTAATATCTTATGGTCACGCATCGGAGATATTATTATTTTTGTAATATTTTTCTTTACGGTTGTTTGTCATTTGCTTTATCAAACCCTTATCATAGTGTCGGTACGCGTGCAGTGTCGGTTACTGGGGAAAATGAGATAACCTCTCGTCTTACAATTTAAATCATAAGACAAAAATGGGATATTCATGAAATGATATGAATGCAAGAGTGGTGAATACTCAATTGATCAGGCAAAGCTTATGCATGTTTCATGACTCATGCTTAGTAATAATAAATTACTAATTATCAGTTAAATTTTAGTGAAAATTTATCGTGTGTCACATCCTCCCCGCCTTAGAAGAGAAAACCGTCCTCGGTTTTTAGTTAGAATTATTTGCTGGATTAGAGAAAAGATATGGATATTTTCGTTTGAATTGGTCTTCACGCTCCCACGTGTATTCTGGACCTCTTTGAGAGTTCCAACGGACTTTGATGATAGGAATGCGGCTTTGCTTAAGCCGTTTGATCTCTCTATCCATAATTTTGATGGGTTCCTCGACAAAGTTTAATCTTTCGTCAACTTGGATTTCTTCCAAGGGGATAGCAAGGGTTTCGTCAGAAAGACATTTCTTCAAGTTGCATACGTGAAACACGTTGTGTACAGAGCTGAGTTCTTGTGGTAATTCGAGTCGGTATGCTACCGATCCAATTCTTACGAGAATTTTGAATGTTCCAATGTAACGAGGATTTAACTTTCTACGTTTTCCGAAACGAATTACGCCCTTCCATGGCGCAACTTTGAGCATAACTTTATCTCCCACTTGGAACTCAAGTGGTTTCCTTCTTTTATCTGCATAGCTCTTTTGACGGTCACGAGCTGCTTGTAGTCGGTTTTTGATTTGTACAATCTTCTCGGTAGTTTCTTGAATTAGCTCTGGACCAGTAAGTTGACTTTCTCCAACTTTGGCCCAACACACAGGTGATCTACACTTCCGACCATAGAGTGCTTCATATGGTGCGGCTTTGATACTTGTGTGATAGCTGTTTATTGTAAGAAAATTCAGCTAATGGCAAGTGCTTATCCCAGCCATTTCCAAAGTCCATCACACATGCTCTTAGCATGTCCTCCAGTGTTTGAATGGTTCTCTCGCTTTGTCCATCGGTTTGAGGATGATAAGCGGTGCTCATGTCGAGGTTAGACCCTAAAGCATCTTGAAGCGATTTCTAGAAATTTGAGGTGAAACGGCTATCTCTGTCTGAGATGATGGAGATTGGTACACCATGGCGTACGATGATCTCCTTCATGTATAGTTGTGCAAGCTTGTCCATTCCATCACTTTCTTTCATTGGTAGAAAATGTGCTGACTTGGTGAGACGGTCAACTATTACCCAAATAGTGTCGTAGCCTTTAGAGGTTTTAGGTAGCTTAGTGATAAAGTCCATTGTTATACGTTCCCATTTCCACTCGGGAATTTCGGGTTGTACTAGTAGACCTGAGGGTCTCTGATGTTCAGCTTTAACCTTTGAACAGGTTAAACATATGTTGCAATGTCGGCTTTCATGTTTGGCCACCAGTACAATTTCTTCAGATCAAGGTACATTTTGTCGGATCCTGGGTGTATGGAGTATTTAGACTTGTGGGATTCGTGCATAATAATGTCGCGAATTCCTCCGTAGAGTGGTATCCAACTTCGCTCTTTGAAACACAAGGTTCCATCCGACCTTTTCACGAATCCATTTTCACTTTCTGGCATTCCGTAAAGGTTCTCATTCGGACGATTTTCCTCCTTGAGTGCTTCCAATTGAGCCTCAAGAATCTTGGTTGGAAGAGGTGAACTAATTGTCATACCCAAGGATCTGACTCTAAGAGGTTTTGGTCGCTCTTTCATACTAAGAGCATCAGCAACTACATTCGCTTTACCCGGATGGTAACGAATCTCGCAGTCGTAATCACTGAGTAATTCCAATCATCGGCGTTGTCTCATGTTCAGTTCTTTTTTATCCAAAATGTGTTGTAGACTTTTGTGATCGGTGTATATGACACACTTCGTGCCATATAAATAATGTCTCCAAATTCTGAGTGCGAACACAACTGATCCTAACTCCAAGTCGTGCGTTGTGTAGTTTTTCTCATGAGTCTTCAACTGGTGAGAGGCGTATGCTATCACCTTCTCTCTTTGCATTAACACTGCTCCGAGCCCCTTATGTGAAGCGTCGCAGTAAACAACAAGGTCTTCACTGCCTTCAGGTAAGGCCAGAATAGGTGCGCTACACAACTTTTCTTTAAGGAGTTGAAAAGCTTCTTCTTCTTTTTCTCCCCAGTCAAACTTGGTGTTTTTCTGGGTTAGCTTGGTTAAAGATTTGGAAATCCTTGAGAAACCTTCAATGAATTTTCTGTAGTATCCAGCGAGCCCTAAGAATTGGCGTATTTCTGTAGGAGTTGTGGGTGTCGCCCAATCCTTTATTGACTCGATCTTAGCGGGATCTACATGAATACCCTGACTGTCGATTACATGACCTAGGAATTGCACAGTAGATATCCAAAACTCACACTTCGAGAACTTTGCATACAGTTCTTCCTTCTTCAACAATTCCAAGATCAACCTAAGATGCTCTTCGTGTTCTTTCACACTCTTGGAATAAATTAGGATATCCTCAATGAATACGATCACAAATTTATCCAGGTAGGGTTTGCACACTCGGTTCATGAGGTCCATGAACACAGCTGGTGCGTTGGTTAACCCAAAAGGCATGACTTGGAACTCGTAATGTCCATAACGAGTTCTGAAGGCGGTTTTGGGAATGTCTTCTTCCCGAACTCTTAGTTGATGGTATCCGGATCTTAAGTCGATTTTTGAATAAACGCTTGAACCTTGAAGTTGATCGAATAAGTCATCGATTCTCGGTAGTGGGTAGCGGTTCTTAATGGTTAGTTTATTCAATTCACGATAGTCTATGCACATTCTGAAAGTTCCGTCCTTCTTTTTGACGAATAAGACTGGTGCTCCCCATGGTGATGAGCTCGGTCTAATGAACCCTTTTTCCGCAAGTTCCGACAACTGGTTTGATAACTCCTGGAGTTCCGTTGGAGCTAATCGATAAGGTGCTCTTGCCATCAGTGCGGCACCAGGCACTAAATCGATCTGAAATTCAACCTGTCGGGTCGGCGGGAGTCCTGGCAGATCTTCGGGAAAGACTTCAGGAAATTCTCTCACTATTGGCACGTCTTCCAGACGTTTTTCTTCCTTTTCTTTTTCGTCCTTTCCGGTGACTTGTGCTAGGAAGATGTGACATCCTTCCTCGATGCACCTTAACACCTTGGTACAGGAAATGACATGCAGTCTTGAAACATTTCTTCTGTCACTCATGTCCCCTTCTATTGTTAGGACTTCATCTCCATAGGGTAATTGGACGAGCTTCTCGTCACAAATGATGGCAGCATGATATTTTGCTAACCAATCCATTCCGACGATGACGTCAAAACTACCCAATGCTACTGGCATCAAATCGATATTGAATGGGTGGTTTAACAGATTCAGGGTGCAACCTCTAGGATGGTATCCCCCTTTCTCTACTTTACCGTTAGCTAATTCCACGTTGTATGCATTTCCTAATGCGGTTGGGGCAATATCGAGTAGTGGACTAAATGCATTAGAAACAAAACTCCTATCGGCTCCCGTATCAAACAATATGGATGCATAACGGTTATTTATAAGGCGCACCGTCAGACATTCGGTCTTCCTAGCTTCCACTTTGGTCATGGCATAGACTCTCCCAACGAGCTCCATCTCCATTCCCCGATTACTCGTATGTCCAACATTTCCTTGAATCTTGCCATTCCCAGGCTTCCTGGATTTCCTCGTTTCCTTGGTTTCCTCGGCCTTGGTTCCTGGTCTTTCGGCATTCATTCTTATAATGCCCTTACTCACCACAACCAAAGCATGTTATAGCTTTTGGCTCTTGAAGCTGGGTTGTTTGAACCGTCGCTAATGATTTGGACCTGCAGTTCCCGTTAAGTGTTCGATTTTCTGACGTTACGGCACTTGACTGAACACGGCCCCTTGTGATGCTGTGCATCATTACACAACGGTTTCAGTCCCGAGTACGGTTCCTTCCCCAACACTGCTGCATAAGCTCTAGCAGCATTTGCCTCTTGCTTGATTGCTGTTGTTTTCTACTGTTGTTGCCACGGTATTCATTGTGGTTGTAGCCTTGAGAATGGTCGTCCCATTTCCTCTTATTGTCAACCACTTTGTCCATGGAATCCTCAATCACTTGGTCCATGAGTTTGTTGGCTGCTTCGATAGTTTCATGAAGATCAGCAGCCTTAGAAGTGGTGACATTGCCCTTGATAGGTTGGGGCAGTCCCCCGATGTATCTCTCTAACAATCAGTCTCGTGGGGACCATTTCAGGACCCAAGGCTAGTTCTGAAATCGGCTGATTAGGCGACCATATGGTGCCTTGAACCTGAGATTCCAAAACTCATGCTCGAGCTCTTGATCTCACATTACGAGGACAGTATTCTCAAGTACCATTTCCTTGAAGTTCTCCCATGGCAGGCATAGGCAACACTCGATACTAGCATTTCAGAAAATTGTTCCACCAGTGTCAAGGCACCATTCAGTGAAAGTGAATGATGCATACTTAACCTTAGACTCTTTCTTCTTCAATGCAGATTCGAATACGGGCCTTCGAGCTTTTCGATCCATCTAGTCAGACCGACAGCTTCTTCGGTTCCACTAAAGCCTCCAGTCATGGTTTTACGAAAGTCTTGATAGTACGATGCGGCTGTGAGTGGGTGGTCTCGAAGTTCGGCATTAGTAGATGAGTGATTTGCTGCAGCTAAAGCGGCGTTCACTCGTTCGTTGACTAGTTGGTCAATCATGGCTTGATTCATGATAGGTTGGTTTGGAGTAGCCCTAGCAGGAGTAGTGGCTTCAGCAGTCTGATCGTGTGTGACTCTGTTTGGAATAGCGGCATTTGCAGCTTGGTTGCGAGTAACCCTCGCTGGAATAGGAGCATTGGAAACTCCACCAGGGTTGGTACGTTTCGATCTTCGTTTTGGCGGCATTTCTGCAGTAAGAAAGGTAATGAGATACATAACCTTTTAAACAAGGTAAGTGCCAAGTAATAGTGTAAATATTGTAGATCATATGAGCAATCTATAAAAGAAGAGACAATTGGATAGGAAAATAAGTTTGACATAGATAGAACTTTGGTTACAAGGTTCCTACGGTACATGATGAGATACTAGCTGGAATATAATCGAACACAACGGAAATACAACGGAAATACAACTGAAGTACAAGAGTGATAACTAACACTAACTGTTATAAATCCAGTTTAGTGTGATACATCATGAAATCATATCTAAGGATATCCACGCTCGTACGGAGTATGCTCAATGGTAGCAATCAACTCTCACTGCGTATCCTCCAAACTCGCGATACGTCTCATCTGAGATGCTAACATAGACTCTAAACCAGTAGTCCTCTGCCACTCCTCTCTGCATTATCTCTAGCCATCCACTGGACGCGCTCTAGCTCCTCTAGTCATCCGTGCATCTGAGCTTGACCTCTGCCCAAGGCTCGTGCTCTGCTGCCAACTCTCTACATCCTCAACCGAGTCTCAACCCTAAGACCGGTCGAATCCGCTCGTGTCTCTCGAGCTCCATGATCTCAAACAATACATCAGTAACTCGGTCCAAACCCTCAACACGCTGCTCGCAAGCGTGTTGGATCGACTCTCTCTAGCTGATCAGTATGGACTCCTAGCAGAGTCTCATGAGAGTCCAGCTGAATAAATATCCTCTCAGTGAGGGTCAGATCACCATCTGGAGATCCTGATAAGTCTGGCTCGGACTGTACCTCAACCGGTGCAGCTTCCTCAATGGTCTCAAGCTGTCTAGTGGCGCGCTCAAGGCGCTCCATGTCTGCTGCAGATGGTATGAATGAAGGTGATGATGGACTGTAGCTCGGACTGGCGATGTGTGGTACATAACTGGTCACACAATCAATATCCTTCCAAGTAGCCATACCACTCTCCTCCTGGCTATGGAGGAAAGCAGCTCTCTGTCTTAATCCAAATGGTGCATCAATATCCATGTCCTCGCTCACTATCTGAGCCATCCAGGAGCTCTGTCCTAGCTCCTGAATACTATGGACAATCTTGACCACTGTGTACTCATATCTGCTGCTGTGCTAACATATCCAGGAACACTCTTAGTCGGCATAGGCTCTGGTAGTTCCTCCTCAGGATCTTCTTCCGGGTCTTCCTCTGAGTAGGAATCAGTAGATCTCCGGAGTCTCTGATGAGGTGGTGACTCAGTAGATGATGGTGTCGTGTGACTCTGAGTAGAAGAAGGACCCATGTAGCACGCGGGTCATCTGAGAGGCTAGTGCAGGCACAAATGAATACCGCTCTCGATATCCAGGCACTCTCATAATCATGCGGGGTTTTTGCCTGCGTGTCAACAAAGCTGATGGAGTGGTGGTAAGGGTAGGTATAGATGGAGTAGGTGCAATAACTGGCTGAGCTGCTAGTGTGGCCTGAATATACGGATCAGTGGCTAAGTGTGCAAGCCGACGGATGGTAGGTGAGTGAGCAAGCAGGATATCCTCCTGAACATCGTGGGGGAAGGCTGGTGAAGGCATAGTCTGTGACAAGACGGTACATATGTGTAAGTATGTGGAAAAATATGCTCATGATGAATATGAAATAGTGCATAAGTAAATAGGAAATAAAACATGTGATCCTATTTAAATGCATTCTAAGTAAAATGACAAGTAAGGCAAGCGGCAATTGGCGGTCGTATTATGATGTTTTTGTGAAAAGTAGTTATAGTTTAGGGTTTATATGTACCTAGTTCTCTATAAACCTGGCTTTGATACCAATCTGTAACACCCCCAAATTTTGTTTAGCGGAAGCATACGAGTTATTCGGGAGCGTCACGGGATTGGTGAATCATAACACAAGTAATAAAGAACGGAATACATACTCCGTTTGATTTCATAAATAGATTTAAAACATTGTTTTACAACATAGTTTAAATAAATGGGCACATCCCATTAGTTTTAGTGGTCCCAATGTAAAAACATCATTTTTTGTGTAAAAACACTTCTTTAATACTACTATGACCATACATCCGCTTCTTGCCTTGCCTTCATGAACATAACCTAAACACCTGAGAAAATATGCTAAAAGGTCAGCTAAAAGCTGGTGAGTTCATAGGTTTAAGTTAAAATAGTAAGTTTGGACCATAAGCAAAGTCATATAATCATTACAACGAATATAATGATATATGGATGAAAGTCTATTACGTTAGCTCTAAGTTCATGCAACCGATACTACGACAGTTCTGTATGCTAAAAGATGTCATACAATATAGGGGCCCATAGCGAGTGTCTTGTCCCTCTACACTCGGTTCCGACATGGTATACGTTTCGCCTTGGCCTAAGCATGGCCAACCGAACGGAGGAGTCACGATCAATAGATCTATTTATAACATTCGCGTTTCCCAATGGGGAATTGACGGTTCATGAAAAAGGGCATTCTCTAGGGACATAAGGGCTTAGGCTAAACCACGTAATAGAAATCATGTGATAGTTTTGGTCCATAAAATGTTTTGCATATTTCTCACCCCCAAAATGTATAAAACAGTTTATTAAGTAAAAGTGGGGCTATGAAACTCACCTTGGCAAATGTTCAATCCAAAATGTGGGATTTGTGATTGTTGTGGAGTGGCACCGACACGCGACCTAGATAAGGAGGGTAACGTTTTAGTTCATTGTTTTAAGTATTGCTTACTCAAAATAGTTCAATTGTTTTTATAATTGTGTTAAAAACTATACTTTAGTTTGTAAAAATAATTGAAAGGTTTTTCTAGTAAGTATATGAATGTATATATACTTATTTGAGTTGACATATCATAGTATTGTCAAAATCAAATATTATTTTCTAATTGCCTTTAGAAAATACTTATGTTAAATTTAAAGATTCTCAAATTTATTAAATGACAAAATGATATTGTGGTCCTTATTTGATTATCACAATTTGTTCTTAACATTTACAATTTACGACTAGTAGATTACTCGACATAAATATGTTTACTCGAACACATTTGACATTTAATCTTGACGTAAAAATTAAATAGATCATGTTGATAAACACTTGTTTCTTGTATTTAGATATGTACACTTGTTTACTTGTCGATATATATGCATATATCTAAGTAGGAGATTTTAAATACGCAGGTACAAGTTTAGTTTTATATTTGCCTTCCGATTTACATTTCGGGTTTTTCTTATTGATTTCCTCTAACTGCCATTTGAGCACACATATAACACGGGGTGGGCTGTGGCCCAGTAGAAATAGTATGACGTTGGGCTAGGCTCGAGGTGGTAAATGAATAAGGAGTGGGCTTAGGCCCGGTGATGGTTTAGAGGACTGCTTGGAAGACTAACGTGGGCTGCGGCCCAATTGTGACACAAGAAAACTTTGCACAAGTTTGGTACTGATATAATTTCACTAGTAGGTTATACCAAGTTTTTAGTACTATTATGGTTTCATTTGACACAAGACTTCAAAACAACCGGTTTAGGACTCACGACATGATTCAACCATAATTTGTTCTAGATCGGGAAGTCGAGGTTTCTTGACTAGGAAGCTAGTATACATGACTCGCGCAAAAGTGACTCGTTTCAGACACAAGGTACAAGTTGCACAACACATCAGTTTCCCTATGAAAAAAAAATCTCTCATGTACAACATATTTACTACCAAGTATCTGTCCGGATGTGTAGAGGGGTTTCGAGCAAGGTACCACCCACTCGGAGTTAGACTCAAGTCAAGGGCGTCGTGACTGGCGCGTTCAAAACACACCTCGATTACCCATCTTGACTATAACAACCCGATTGATATACGAGGCCAACATGTTAACTTAACACGTTAGAACAAGGAAGCGATAAGACCATACGATAGTTGAGTGCTACTCAACCCGGTTTCATCTCGACATCCTCATGTATTCTTAGGACTTATGACTTGCTTTATGATAACTATATTTGCTCACATTTCACCTTCATTTAGCTTCAAGTTTCGAATCAGTTACTAACAACGAGAATCAAAAGGAGTTTACTTTGACTAAGGGATTTGTCAGCGGACAACCCACGACATAAACGTCATCTGGTGTGAGCATCAAAGGGCTTACAGTCGAGTTCAGATAACGACTCGATACCAGCTATGATTATATAACCGAAAGTCATAATTTAACTTGATACAAGATAATCAATTTAACATTTCATTACCAGGTTCAATACCAATACTATTACTAATTTTTATAAACTTGACTTTTCCAAATTCTTGATTCCATACGCTTGACAGAAGCAAAGTTAACAAAACAATTACAACTTGAGTTTCAATGGCTAACTCATTCATCAAGGGCACAAGGATTTCATGATCATAAAAATATAAACTTACAAAAATCGAATATAAATGTTTCTATCAACAACCCAATTCATAAAGTTTAACAAATACAAAGTTGAATGATTTCTTAAAGGGAAGTAGATGATAACGAAGTCGAAGGTCAACCCGAGTATCTAACACCACAACCGGACCCAATCAATTCGGAGCGAGTACCCAAGCAGGAGTTTTCCTATGCTTCTCAGTTTCCTTATCTCTTTGTGGTGAAGTTTGGAGTGTGATACTCTTGGGTTGCCTCGACTGGGATTAAAAGGAGGGGGCTCAAGAAAGTTTTTACTCAACTTTCTCTTCTTGAAATTTGGTTTGAAGCCAAATATGGATAACTTCCAAAACCAAAAGAATCTTGGACATAAGCTCAAGATAGATTGGTGGAAAGATTTGTTTTTCTTTGGTGATTCACCTTGATTCTTCTTGGACTCCATCGTGGTGTAGCCGCGCATCTAGAGAGGATATGGGGAAGCTTGACTTTCATGGATTTGGTAAGGTTAGATGAGGAATATTTGGAAGAGGAGTGTTGGTTTACTACTTTAGAGAGATTCGGCCTAGGAGGCGTGTGAATAGGAGAAGCAGGTCTAGGGAAGAGGATGAAGATTGATATCTTCCTTTTTCTCTTATCTCTGCTTTTGTGTTGCATTTTTGTCGTGTGTGGATGAGAAGGACCAAGGCATTATCACAAGTTTTCAAATAAAGGTTTTTATTTTAGAAATAATACATTTAAGTGAGTTTGCATATGTAATGTTTTACTTGGGTATATGTAGACTTTTAATTCATTTGAGTAAGTATATGTACGTAGGAAAATTATTGTATAAAATGTGTGCCTATACATTATACTTATGTATGTTTGCACTTGAGTCTTATAAAAGTTATTGTTTAAATGATAGTGTGTTAAATATTTTGTGTCCTGCGAAGTCATATTGTGACCAAAGTTTCATTGTTTGATAACTTTTCCTTCGTAGTATTTTATTGTTACATGTCTGAAATATTTTTATCTTTGTAATATTCCATGTCGCGGACATTTGTTATTTGTTTTATCTAGTCATTATCATAGTGTCGGTACTCGTGCAGTGTCGGTCACTGAGGAAAACGAGATAACCTCTCGTCTTACAATTTAAATCATAAGACAAAATGAAATATTCATAAAATGATATGAATGCAAGAGTGGTGAAATTTTTTTATTGTATGCGAGTTATCTACTCAAATGCTCAGGCAAAGCTTATGCATGCTTAATGAATTAGGCTTAGTAATTATAAATTACTAATTATCAGTTAAATTTTAATGGAAATTTACCGTGTGTCACAGTTGACTATGATCTCCATTCGAGTAACACCCCGATTAATCTTCCGCTGTCATTAAGATCTCGGGAGGTATTACAATATTGTGGTGAAAATGATAGAAACCAAGAACAACAACACCAAAGAATACAAACAAAACTACTAAAGATTCCAATCTTTTAACCAAAACCATTTTAATTATTGCATAACCCACTTTAAACACTTGCAAATCTTTTATAAACTTCCAAATAAACCCTTGCAAATCTTCATATAAACCCAAGAGTGATGAGATTAAGTGATGTTTGAGGTGAAAAAAACTAAAGATATTAACTAGTAACTTTCAATCTTCATTACTAGAGCAAAAGAACAAGTAGAAAATCAGAGATGGATGAATGTTTTGGGTTAGGAGTGTATGGCAAGAGGAGGAAACAAAATAAAGAATGAAAGTTTTCTACTAGTTTGCATGAATGAATGAGATGGTGTAAGCTAGTAGGTGATTAAGCACAAAGTTTAGCTAACTTAAAGACATTTGTAAATGGTGTAAGTAGGTGGTGGCATAAGGAGATGAAATGTGTAAGATTTAGTGAATATTCTGTGTTATAATGATAGTTTAGTGATTAGATGGTATAGTTTGATCCTGGTAATTGAAAACATAAAGCTTTTAAAACGTGAAATATAAATCGGGTAATATAAAAGTCTAAAACATATAAAAATGTTATAACTTATCATAATAACTAATTTAGTGTATTAGATAAGACACAAGTTTAACGGTGCGTTTAAACGTTTGTTAATCTTAAAAACGTAAGTTGTAAACGTGTAAAGCGTAATGTGCAAGGTTTATATACAAATGAAAAAGTAAATGTAACTTTTAAAATATATATTTAAAGTAATTAAAATGTGTAAAACATGTAGAGTAGACATAGTCTATGGTCGGTTTAAGTTAAATTTACGTACAACGACGTACGCGAGTGAACCTACCCGGTTACTCGTAAAATTTAATTTTCATGTAATTTAAATGTGTAGAAAAAAGTGGTGTGAGTATTGGGTAAACACACGTATAAGTTAAAATGCTTAACTTGTAAGTTAAACTGCGTAAATCACAAGTTATTTGGAAACATTAGGTTTGAATAAAAATGATTATTTAAATAATTTTGAGTAGTCAAAACATTAGTCTAGCGTGATATAAAATGTCTAATAGTGGTTTTTATTATGCACGGAATAACCTAAAGGTTATTTGTAAAGTTTAAAATTTTTGCAATTTGGATTAAATGTGGTGAATTTCATTAAATGATAACCAATTTTCAATATTGTTCCACTAAAGTTATTCAAAGTTTGTTTTGGTTATAAAAATCTCTCAAGCTTAATTATTCTCTCTCTAAAGTCATTCAAACTTTATTCTCACCACAATAAATCATTTAAGTTTAAATAATGTTTTAATATTGTAAACATTTTGAACATTTATATAATAAAAGGATTGGAAACTTTTAAAATTTTTTATTATTTTGTAGTATATAAAATTAGTTGGGAGGAGTTAAATTCAGGAGGTTGGTTACTATTTAAGGTACAAGTGATTTATGCATGTCTAAACACATTAAAGACAACTTTAAAAGATAAAATTTTACCAATTTCTTTATAAAAGTTACTAAAGTTGGACAATATTAAAAGTTTAGTGGTTTTTGTAGTTGAAAAAAACTTTGAGTGATTTTAGTGAAACATTTTTGAAACTTGAGTGGTTTTTATAATTGAAATAAATTATAAGTGACTTTAGTAAAATAATGATGAAACTTGATTACTATTTAGTGATATTTTCTCTAAGTTTTATAGGTAAAATTTGACGTAAAATTCCTAGTTGTTACATATAAACATTAAACCTAGTGGATTGATAAGTTTCACGTAATTTATGAGACACAATCATTATGGTTGTTGATTTTTATATATACTTCGTATCGAGCTACATCTGATAATTTTTTATTAATGAATTACATAAAATTATTTTCATGACAAGTTGCATAATATAATCAAAGTATATTCATTTACTTTTACGTCATAAATAAATGACACGTGAATCTCCCTTTTATAGATGCAATCAAGAATTACCACAGCCAACAACCACTCGCAACTTTTTCTTCTTCACTAATATTATATATCGGCATCAATTATTCATACTTTCTAAATTTTTTTCTGTCGTCTCGCGACATTATGCCATTACCATGCTAGTAAATACAAAAGAGTAATTAAGTAGACTTAAAATGCCTAATCAAACAACAAAGATACCATTTCAAGCGAGAAAATTATGACACATGCTCTATGATATAATAACCGGCCCTCAACTTACCACGTTAAATAATTAACCGTCGAATCACTGATCCATATTAGTCGGCTTTTTCATAATTGAGTCTGTCAGATTGATCATCGCCGACTTGATCATCTATACTACTTATAATGGAGGGATGATTCTTTTTTTTAAATTTTTTTAAGATGTCATTAATGTGTTTTTTAAGCATTATAAATTTTAATGCATAATGTACACAATAAATAGCTTTTACTAATTTATCTTCCACAATATTTTAATGCTTTATTTATTATTTCTTTTTAAATTAGTTTAATTTTAATGCAAAAATGCACACATAAATGAATATGATTTTAAAATGCATGCAAAACTACAAAGTTTCAAAACTATTATTATATCGTAAGGGTGTTTCGAGAACCAATCTAAATAAATTTTGAATTATCTTAAATAAAATTAACCACAAAAGTAAAAAACGGTTTTTTTTTAAAGTCGGGACAATTTTTTTAAAGACAAATGATGCAAAGATGTAAATTCACAAGTGATAATTTATTTGATTTTATACATATTACACATATCTATATCTATACTACTTATAATGGAGAGATAACCATCTCTCCTAAAAAATTATAAGATGTCATTAACGTGTTTTTTAAGTATTACAAATTTTAATGCATAATGTACACAATAAATAGTTTTTACTAATTTATCTTCTACAACATTCTAATGTTTCATTTATTATTTCTTTTTGAATTAGTTTAGTTTTAATGCAAAAATGCACATATAAATAAATATGATTTTAAAATGCATGCAAAACTACAAAGTTCCAAAACTATTATTATATCGTAAGAGTGTTTCGAGAACCAATTTAAATAAATATTGAATTATTTTAAATAAAATTAACCACAAAAGTAAAAAACAGTTTTTTGTAAAAGTCGAGACAATTTTTTTAAAACAAATAATGCAAATATGCAAAGTGCTAAGTGCTAATTCAATGATTAATATATTAGTATATTAATTATTATAATTTTCATGGATAACACTAAATGATTGCTTAAACATGTAAGTTTTCTTTACAATATAAGCATTCTTTTATTTATATCTTCTATCTATGTGGGATAAGTGTTATAAACAATATTAATGATTCAACATTTTTTCATAAATATATACTTTACAAGATGTATACATTATAAATAGAGTAGTGATAGAGAGACTTAACTCATGTGACTAAAATCATGCCTAAAACATTCATCATGTGACACATGTAATTTGCATTTTCTCTCTCATAATTTTCACTTTTGATTTTGCCACATGTCACGATCATAAAGTTAGGCATGCCTTTAGGCATAAAATTTAGTCATGCATATCATTTTCCTTATAAATATTCTTTTATTTATATATTTTATCTATATGAGACAAATGTAATAAATAATATTAATGATACAAACATATTCAAAAATATATATATATTTCATAAAAAAATGTTTTTACTTACTTGTAACTACGGACCACTATCAACTAATTTGACCATAACCCCATAACATTATTGACTACCGCAACGCAAAATCACGTCACTTTCAATTGTTTTTATATGAATTAGTTTGATATTATCCTTCATTTTTTATAAAGTTACTCAAACTCATTATGTTTTCGCTATTGGTAAAGTTATTGTAAGAGAAAACATAAAATTGAAAACATTTTTTTCGAAAATTTTATTACTTGATACCCGCCATCGCAACGCGTGGGTACCCTACTATAATATTCTAAAGAGTTGAAATATGCGACATGAAACTTTTGGCATCCGCAAATTTATCGTCACATAAAACGTTTCAGATTATAAAGCATGGTTTATTGAAAATTTTTATTTCAGAGTATCCGCCGCCGCATCGCGCGGGTACCCTGCTAATTATATATCATATCGATAGTGAATATTTACCACGTTTTTTTAAAACATTTGGGGTATAGAAGAACAAAAAAACAAAAACTAAGACAAAGATGTCGACAAGAAGATAATAGTACACTCGTTTTAGAAGTAATAAGATATTTTGCAAAACACAGATGTTTTCGACCAAGATTTTCAAGATCGGGATCTACCCATGATCGTTTTCGTCTTTACAAGATCGTGATCATAAAATCATATCGGGATCTTAAAATCCTACTTCAATGTTATTTCTTAATAGTTTTTGTATTATCATATAAATATACAAATTATTATACATTTTAAACACAAAATACTATGAATGTTTTATAGAAATGTTATTTTAAATTATGATTATGAAATATTTAAAAAGATAAAAATGTTATTTTTTTGAATTCTACAAAAAAAACAGCTCATAAATTTGTATTTTTTTAGTTTGTAATTCGAGAAAAGTAAGATCAGATCGGATTAGATCTTAAGATCGTATGATCAAGATCGGGATCCTATAAGATCTTAAGCTTGCAAAGATCTTATATAGGATCCGGATCGTTTTTACTTTGAAGTATCGTAAGATCGTAAGATCAGGATCGGAATCCTGACAACTATGTTTTCAACGTTTTCTTTTACATATTGTCTTTGTGGCGGAATGTGCTAGCTAGTCGTCCAATGTTGTCCGTTATCAATATCTTTTTCCAAAGAATCGCAGAATGAGTGTGAAGAAGGAACAGGAGGGTGGACGGCCGCTGAACACGGAATAATGGAAGAGGGGCGAAGAGCGTTCAACACGGACTAGTGGAGAGATGCTTCTCAAACTCTAATTCGTTCTTCTTCTCCACCTCCTACGATACTCTATTTTATTAAAAGAAAAAGCATAACTATGTTTATATTGATGCTTAAGATAATGACCCATGTCTTTTTCCTTGTGTCATCATGACTTCATTTTGTAGATGGCACGGCATTTTAACATAATTTATGCTCATAAACTAAGGTGAAAACAGTTAATTTTAATCGACTAATCAATATATAGATTCTATGATTAATATAAGGTGTCTATTTGTTTTTTGGTTAAAACTATAATGTGTCTATATGCCATGTTATACATGTAACTTAGCAAATTCTATATTTCATGACTTACGAGTTTTTCTTTTTTCTTTTTCCAGATGGGTTATGTGCATTTGTACTCATTGCACATATTCAGATTGTTTGTTAGGGTTTTTGTATAATGTTGTTGTTCTACCAAATGGTTGAGTCATAGTAACCAGCTTAACCGGTCCATGCCAGACCGCCCATAGTGTTAGAGGTAAATCAAGTCAATTCAGAGTCCGTTTTACCGAAAACAAGGTTTGCTGTTTCATATATCAGCTGTTATGCTCATATACATATTTTAGAAACAACCATTGATATGTTTGTTCTCTTCATGTGAATGAAATCTTTAAAGATAATAACAACAAAAGAAGAAATGTAAAATCTATATGAAGATGGAAAAGAAAGATGAGACTTAAACAGGAATCTTTATGGACTGTAAATTAATGGGCCAATGGAAGGGACTGGGCCCATCCATACAGCCTGTTGACATGACCATGGACAACGAAGGCCTACACGACATTTTCACACTTTTACTGTTTACAACATTTTCACACTTTTACGACAATCGTACACTTCACTTTTAATTTTGTTTTGGTTCGAATTTCTTATATTCATGTCCATTTTCTGTAATGAAAAAAAAGAAAGAAAACAAACCCATCAATCTATAATAGAGTAACTACTAAAATATATTTTAGTGTTACATATCAACCAAAAACATCTATAACAAAATATAGAAAAAATCTTATCACATCTACATAGATAGTACCTGCTTGAGATCTTGGATTTCTTATCATATCACAGGGAGAGTTGCAAGTTGCATGAGCCAAATATGTTGCAAAATCTCATCGTATCTATGCAAATAAGATCCTATCATATCCATGCAAATCTTTAATATCCTATCATATCCATGCAAATATTCCCAAAGATATGTGATGGAGCAATTTATCTTGCCTATAAATAGAACACAAGGAAGGAGCAACCATCATCGCCTCTTCCTCCACTTCTTTCATTACATAGTCTCTTAATAGTTTTGTGTTTCGAAACAAGTAAACACAAACATTCGAAGAATATCTCAAAACCATTATAAACCTCCACGATATGGCTACTCGGTTCCTAGTAGGAATTGTGGCGTAAAACCACATACATAAATGTGAGTTACCAACAGGGAATCGCCACCCGAAGAACCATTCTCCCTCAAAGTAAAAATTGTCCTATATATTATAATATTGTACAGGACCACATCTCCAATTTATGCAATATTTCTACCTTTCTAAATGATGGCAGGCATCCGGTCCGCACTCTCTGTGTCAAGGTCAACGATTTAGTCCTTTAAAGCCCGGCCCGTGATTCTGCGCTTCATCAATCTACAAACATACAAAGGATTTTTTGTAGGGAAACGGTTACACTTTTATAAATAAAATCTAAATTACAATAAATAAAATTAACAGTAAATAAATAACAGAAAATTAAATACAAACAGAGTGTAAGCAGAAAAACGATAATTAAATAAAATAATAAAATAGTCAAAAGACTTACTTGATCACCAAATAGAGATCAACAAAGAAGCACTGAAAGTCGAGGCACGTGTTTGACACGCTTCCCTTAAACAGATTCGCCGCTGTTTCCGGTACAACAGCCAAAACAGTAAGTTGTACTGTCGGACTTACTAAACTGCCTGAATTTCATCTTAATGCGTTATTCCATATGTTGAAAATCAATAATAACTACTGATTTGATGTGTGTCAAACTTGTGGAATTAGGGCCTCTATTTATACACAATAGACTCCCTCTAAGTTTACTCATCCAACCGATGTGGGATTGAAAATAAACTACTTTTCCTCTTTAGGCATGGTACCGAATGCCTAAGTTTGAGACCCGATATCTCATTCACATCAACTCTATTTTGGACACATAAAGGCTTATTGTGAAGCTCTCTTCGAGGAGAACGCGAACCTACAAACTATTACTCATATATGTGACATATACATATAGATAATTGTGTCCAAAGTTGGTCAAAAGTCACTTTTGCCAACCAATTTTCCAACAATCCCCCACATGAATGGAGATCGGTCGTAATACAAAAATTACGATGAAATTCCAATAGTTGAATCTTGCAAAGGATAGGTAGGTGTGACCCTTTGAACCTTCCCTTGTGAGATGCACTTAGTCTCCTAGATATCCGAGTAGACGCGATGTCCGTGAACTTCAGCCCTCTGTTTACGTAGATGACATTACACTTCACACAAGACTCTCCCTGACATTGTCAAGTCCTCATAGTCATGTTCGTTATGGTCATGAACACTAGCCTGGTTCTGCAAGAGCTCTTAGGATTTGCGCCCCCACAATTCCCTTCAAAACGACCCCACTTCTCTCTCACATAGGTGATTTCATCTTGAATCATTAAAAACATATGTTTTGTGATTTTATCGAATCATTATGCTTTGTGATTTCATCCTGAATCATTAAAGCCATATGTTTAACCTCTCAACAAGTCACATTTGCTATAGGAATGGACTAGGAAGTTACAATGTTAAGTAACTCCCCCATATTGACATGACTTTCCTCACATTTATATGATTAGGTTGTCCTATTGAACCCAGATCTTGGGATCTCCAGTCAACTGGGTTAGGTTTTCCTTCATATAAACTCATTCCTTTAAGGGCTTTAGTCCCATTCCTTTAGACGACTTACTAACTAACTCTCTTCTTAAGCCTTTCGTAAGCGGATCCGCGATGTTATCTATTGACTTTACGTAGTCAATCGTGATAACTCTAGTTGAGAGTAGTTGTCGCACCAATCAACGTCTATGATGGATATGTCTTGACTTACCGTTTTACATTGTGATATGAGCTCTGTCAATTTCCAATTGACTATCACACTTTATATAGATGGTCGTTACCGGTTTACGCCATCTTGGTGTGTCTTCTACGAATTAACGCAGATATCTGCATATTCTATAAATTTATCTCAAATGATAAATTCAAAACCCATTATAGATTTAGCTATAAAAGTCTGTTTGAAATACTTTCAAGATTTCCAAGACACAGCTTCCCACGTAGAGTCAATACACCCGCTCTAGTTGATCTAGATTCTTTTATGTAAGAATCCATATTTGCATTACTCTATCATTAGATAGCAGTTGGATATCTTCCAAAATGCAATATCGTAAGTATCATAGTACTTGTGTAATACTATTCAAATGGTCATCACTTGAATTACTGGTAATAACTTGATTATAACTTCTAAATCAAGTCTTACACACGTCATTAGACACATAAGACGCCCAATATTCTCTGAGTATTCAAAATATGAAACACCTCTACCTCTATTATAAATAGATTTAAAAGATGTCATTGGAGTTCTAGCTAGGCCGTAATCCCCTACATTGAACCTCTCAAGAATATTGTCCTTATAGTGTTTTTGACTTCAAAACAAATCCATTTGGTTTCATATGATCTTAGTTCCAAGAACCATATCGACCAGCCAATGTAGTTCATGTCAAATCTTGACTCCAACATTTCATTAGTGGATTTGATCATCTTGTTATCACTTTCAGTGATAAGTATACCATCTATGTATGGACACATGATTACATATATACCAACAATTATTTCTTTCCACAAACATCCGTTATTTTTAAATCCACGTTCTGATATGACGTGAAAAAAAATTGATGTCATTGTTTGGGAGCTTGCTTTAAGCCATATAATGACTTAACAAGCCTACAAACTTTGTTCTCTTGTCCTGGAGCCATGAAACCCTCGGGTTGGTTCATGTAGATTTCTTCTTCTAAATATCCGTTTAGAAATGCCGTTTTCACATCCATTTGGCGAACTTCCAAATTTCTTAAAGCGGAAATAGCAAGTATCATCCTAATCTAGGTTATTCGCGTAACAAGCGAATATGTATCAAAGTAATCAAGATCTTCTCGTTGTCTAAATACTTTGATTACTAATCTTGCTTTATACTTGTCAATGGTGCCATCGGCTTTCATCTTCTTTTTGAAGATCCATTGATAGCCTAGTGGTTTACAACCAGTAGGTAAATCCACGAGCTCCCAAGTATGATTTTGTAAAATAGAATCTATTTCACTTTTAATGGCTTCTTTCCATTGAGGCCCTTGTGAGGAAGTAACCGCCTCTCGGTATGAAGTAGGTTTGTTTTCAATCATAAAAGAAACAAAATCGGGTCCAAACGATTTCTCGGTTCTTGCCCTTTTGCTTCTTCTAGGTTCAACCTCTTCTTCCTCATTTTGATCTTGTCTCTCATCTTAGAGATCATTATCAACTCCTTTGTTGTCTCTTATCACGAACAACATTATCATCTTGATGTCTCTCATAATGAAGAACTTCATCATTTAGTTGCCTCTCATCATGGACAACTTTACCACCAAGCCTAGATGAACATCCATTCTCCTCTAATAATCAAGGAAACACGGTTTCATACAATGAAAGTTTTCCTTGATTCGGTTATCGTATCTTTGTGTATATTTATTGTTTCCGAATCACATACAAAGAAATGATAAGCACTACTGTTATGAGCATATCCAAAATTATGCAAACCACAGTTTTAGGTCCAATATTTTGAACCTTGAGTGTCAGTACAGATAGACACCCCCCCACATTCGTAAGTACTTATAGGATGGTTTTCTTCCCATCCATAGTTCATAGAACTATCTTCTTTTCCTTACAGGGGATCTTATCTAAAAGATAAGTAGCCAATAAAACCGCTTTCCCCCACATGCCATGGCTTAAACCATGACTTTAACAACATGGCATAACCATATCTTTAAGGCACAGTTCTTTTCTATCAACAATTATGTTGTGGTGTATAAGAAGCAATAAATTTATGTCTTATTCCATGTTTAGAACATACATGAAATGGAGACATATATTCACCTCTAATATCACTTCGAACCGCCTTGTTTTCGATAATAAGTTGATTCTTAACTTATTTGTATAGATCAATCTTGTCTATATCCTTACTCTCAAGTAAGTAAAAGTCGCAATATTTTGTGCTACCATCAACAATTACGATGAAGTACCTAATTGCTACCTTAGTAGGCATCGATTCCAAATCACATAAAACTATGTGAATCAAGGGTTCGGTTCTTGTCAATTTGGCTTCAACATAAGTTTTACTTTTGTGTATCCGCGTCGTTTATTTAATTAAACAACGTATTGAGTTAAAATTAACATGTTCGAGTTGGCCATGCTATACATTCAAAGGATCAAATAAGCTGGATTCATACTCATTTTTATTAAAACAAAAAAAAATCAGCTTAAACATTTAATGAAAGGCATAACCCGTACCGACCAAAATTTTGTTCAATGTTAACTCAATGTTACTTGATAAAAATAAAGCCAAATTTATTAAGCAACCATCCAGACACAAGATTCCTACGAATCTCTGGCACATACAACGTGTTGGTTCACTTAAGCTCTTTTCAACATGTGAATTTCAACATCACATTTCTTTTTCCCTTGCTATTAGCAGTTGTAGAGTTGCCCATAAATTGCATCTCGCCATTTTCTGCTACTTTGAAAGAGTTAACCAAACTCTTATCATCATACTCATGACGTGATGCCCAAGTGTTAATCCACCATTATCTAATGTTGGATCCCGTCTTGGCAACAATTTTCATTTCATTCAGGCCATTTAACCCATAGTTATGGCACATAAAATCTGAATGCTTTAAAGCATCTACCGTACACATAACTCGAGTATCGGTCTCCCTTTCATCAAGTTCGGGAGCAGATTCTTTAGATGTCACTCATGACATTCCAAACATTCTGTTAATACGAGATTCCGTTATTAGTGTAGATTAAACAATTAAACAATATCGCATATTACATAATGTTTTTAAACAAAAACAAATTTGTAATATGATTTTGTCAATCTTCTTTAACAAAATCTTAATAGATCTGCATCACATGGTATAATTCTACAATGAAACTCGACAAGGTTTCAAAATAGATTAACTCTTTCAAAGAAACTCAACAAGGTTTCTATAGATCTACTTTCAAATGAATAAAGTTTCAAGAACTATATTTAGTTTATAATTAAACTCAACCTGGTTTAAATAAGCTACACAAGTCAAAGAAAGTTTTCCACAAAATATGATAACAGCTTGTATATTATCAGATATTGTTTCAAACAAACTCATCTTGATTTAAATAAACACGTTCTAGTAATCTAATAAAATAACAGCTTGTATTTTATGAGATTTGTTTCAAAGAAACTCCACTTAGTTTCAATGAATCTGATTTCATCATGATTTTTAACCATGTTAGTAACTGACGCACCAATTACATTCGCAAGATTCACTAAGGTCACACACTATGTTACCGTCAGTTAACTTGTGAATATTTAAATACAAAAAAACAGTTAAAACAATATGGTATCTAATAAACTCGACATGGTTTATGTAAACTTGTACCAAATATGATTCGGAGAAACACAAGCTTGGTTTCAATATCCAGAACTAAACAAAAACATATGCAATAAACAAACTAAATAAATCAGTTTGAAAAGAAACTCATCATGGTTTCAATATAAACTGATTCAATAAAATGTTTTAAAAATCGTTTATAAATCTTTTATACCAAATCATTAATTAAAATTACTGTTTTGTTATAAAACTGATTTTCAAAGAAACTCAATCTTGGTTTCTGCCGAAAAACAGTTTGTTTAAAAACTGTTAATTCTATAAATCAGATTTTAATAAAAAGTGTTTTAATTCTGTTACACAGAATCTGTTTTAAGACTTTAGGGAAACGGTTACACTTTTATAAATAAAATCTAAATTACAATAAATGAAATTAACAGTAAATAAATAACAGAAAATTAAATAAGCAGAAAAATGATAATTAAATAAAATAATAAAATAGTCAAAAGACTTAATTGATCACCAAATAGAGATCAACAAAGAAGCACTAAAAGCCGAGACACGTGTTTGACACGCTTCTCTTAAAACAGATTCGCCGTCTGTTTCCCAGGGTACAACAGCCAAAACAGTAAGTTGTACTGTCGGACTTAACTAAACTGCCTGGAATTTCATCTTAATAGATGCGTATTCCCTCTAAGTTTACTCATCCCACCGATGTGGGATTGAAAATAAACTACTTTTCCTCTTTAGGCATAGTACCGAATGCCTAACTTTGAGACCCGATATCTCATTCACATCAACTCTATTTTGGACACATAAAGGCTTATTGCGAAGCTCTCTTCGAGGAGAACGCGAACCTACAAACTATTACTCATATATGTGACATATACATATAGATAATTGTGTCCAAAGTTGGTCAAAAGTCACTTTTGCCAACCAATTTTCCAACATTTTGATTTATTTTGGGCAAAACATCCCATATCACGAGTACCACATAAAGATAAAGCAATACATGTTTGATTTTGTTCCGATATCGAGCATGTTTTTTTGGGAACTTATTCTTGCTAATACATTTATAGCAAATGCAATATCTGGTTGTGTATTGTTAGCTAGTACATTAAACTATGAAAGTCCAATGCACTCAAATATGGTGCTTCAGGACCAACAATTCCTTATTCCTATATCATTTTCTTTGAGGCGTGAGGGCGCTCATCTTCTTGATTAAGCCAACAAACGACCATTAGTGAGTTTATTAGATTGGCATTATTCATTTTGAATTATTTCAATCGTTTTTCTATACAATTTGATTGACAGACGAAGATTCCATTAGAAAAATACTTCGCTTTTCATTTTGCTTTGTTTCGGTTTCTCATATTCTTGTGCATTTCTAAAAACAGAACAAAAAATCACTCTTAGAAAGGACTTTTGTCGTAAATTCATAACTTGCTGCATCTCAGTTTTATTGTCTGTATGTTGTTAATAGAAGTGCTACATATGAAGTACACGTATTTTGAGGATTGGTAATACATATGAATATATGACTTCGGATTTACGATGAAGATATCAAATTGAAGTTTTTAGCACTTTAAGAACTTACACACTATCGGACCATATATGGGCTTCCAAAGTTTACAATGAGCAATTAGCCCATGACATCTAGCTTTGAGCCTTTGAGCCTTAGAGTGCGTTTATTTCTTTTTCCAGATTCAGACAATTAAATAGACGTGGGTCCAAGGTGTGGGTCCATGTCTGTTAGAAGGTCTAGATGGGGAGAAGTTACCATTTTAAAGCCTTTATGTACAGACACACTAACCCATTTGTGTGGACCCCAATTAAATAAAAACATTAAATATATACCATTGGTCCCACCCACTTTCCCAGACAGATCTTCTAAAAAAAAAAAGAAACATGGCCTTAGATTGCATATAGCATATACTGATATACTAGTACTAGTTACAATTAAACATGTAGGAATCAACATAGTTACATAGATCTCTACCATTTTGATTATTTCCAAAAAAATGTCTTGTCATTTATCTTTTTCCATATTGATATAAGAAGTTAGAATGATGATAGATAGAAGAAGACAACTGCAAACTCACTCACAACAACCTCTCAAGTAGCTTCACAGAACCACAAATCGATTATGTAGAAGGGTAACAAACGACAAGAGATCTGCCTCGATCAACACCATCTTTCGCCATTTGCTAACTTGCCACCTTTAATATTGCGATCCCTAGAAACATGAAACTACTTAATGTTGGTACAAGTTTGATAGACATTATAAGTTGGCGGCATTTGCATATATATCCCTCCAAATATGCAAAACCGGCTCCTTTTCTGTTGATATTGTTCAGTGAGATATATGGTTTACTAATACGGCAATAGAGTATATTTTATAGTTTGGTGCTAATTGAAAACCTAACAATCTTTTAATCATAACAATCATATAACTCATTCAAAATAACAATCAAAACAATAGCATCCCCTTTGTTACTGCTTCTCAAAGCAAAAATGATTAATGATTAAAGTAAGCACAATACTTATTTACTAAATGGAAGAAAAAAAATCTATTTGTACTCTTTTCGTTTAAAGTTTTGTTTGGAATATAATCTGCTACAAAAGAAAACTATTGTCACCCTTTTCTTTCTTAGAAAGAATAATCTTATTCCCTTCTTTTATCTCTTAGAAAGAATAATCTTATTATCAAAGAAGCTTTCTGCAAAACTATCCTTTACAGTTTACCATTGTTTGCTTTAATCTTCTTGTTTTCACAAAGTGTAAAATAAAGGGAAAAAAGCACTTAAAAAAAGACTTTAAAAAAAACTGTATTACTTTTCTATATAAGTCCAATAAGCTCTTTCGAATTTCCGTTATATGATGCTTCAAGAATACTTTTATAACTTAAGATCACAGTTAATAATCATAAGCATTAATAAATACCATTTACTGAAACCATACATATGGCTGCTGGCTAGTTCGATATTTAGTTGAAATTTCGACTAGATGAAATGACTTGACGAGCCTTGTAACACAGGCATCTGCTTACTTTGAAATTGAGATCGATTCGAGTAACTCAAAAACATACGTAAAAGTGTAAAACATCCCCTTTTTTCTTCTCATTTGAACGATTTGAATAACTCAAAAAAATATGTAAAACATTTTTTATTCTCAGTTAATATGAGACGAGTTAGGATCAAATGAGAAAAACGCACTTACAAAAATAGATGTAGCTCCTTTTAAAATTATCCTCTTACTTGGCTGAATGATTTCTTCTCATTTTAAAAAACTGAAAAAAATTATTGTTTGTTTTATGTACTTGTACTTTGATTGCATATCACTACCAAAATTGTACAGTACATATTTTATGTTATCTTTGATAATGAATGCCACTATGTACAACTCCAAAACAAAAAATAATTTCAAATTTTCAACTCACAAAGCATATCAAATTCATAAAATAGAAGAAACCAAGAACACAAGAAGTAACTAAATGATAAATCTATACAATCACAATAATAATTCCAATTCCTAACCAAAAACATAATTAAAAAAAGACAGTAGAATTCATGAATCATTACATTATAGTAAATTCCAAAACAAAGTGTTAAAAAGTTATGTACTAATAATAAGCTGCAGCTGCTTCTCTTCTGTGAACCATAGCAAAGAAAAGTTCAATATCAGGTGACTTAAAAAACCCATTTGGCGGCGGCTGTTTGTGTTTCAAAGTAGCCGCCTTTTTTCTGGGCGCCGCCGGACATTTCATCGGACCACGACATTGATCACTTCGTGTCGGTGTCCGACAACCTTGGTTTTCCTCGGCCGACATATATCCACCATCAACTTCCATCTTTTTTTTTTTTTTTGGTTATATAAAAAATGGTTTGTAAATTGTAAGTATATATTTTAGAAGGAAAGAAAAGGCATGAGGGGGGTTTATATGGGTGATGAGACTTGTGGCTTGTTACAGAAGCTGTTATTTGAATGGTTTCATCCTACGCGGATATTATAATGAAGGTGAGATTATGACACGTGTCATAAAAGGAAGGTTCTGGGATGGTGGACGGAATTTATTCGAATATGGGCCATGGGGTTCTTTTTCCCGCTTCTTTTTGCTTTTTATGGAAATGGAGATTTTTGGGTTTTTGGATGAAATTTTCATGCCTTTTTAAACAAGGTTTTCAGTTGACAATATCTTTTTTTCAAAATGGAATGTGTATATGAGCTTTTAATAAATTCTGACATGTATATTTTTAAATTGGGAAAATGTATATGAAATCTGCTAACAAAAATGTAGAGGTGTTTATGATGATGACCTCTGTTGTAAAAATCGGTTCAGGCGGCTGATTAATCCCTGCATAATCGCTGATCGCTCACTAAGCTCCTTGATTTATCATAATCGGCATATTTAATCGGTTTGGTCAAAGATCGCTTAAAAATCGGTCAACAAAATTGCTTAAAAATCGGACAAAATCGTTTAAAAATGGGTCAACAAACGGATTAATCGGACAAAATCGGTTAAAGATCGCTTAAAAATGGTCAACAAACCAAATAATATATATGTTTGACTTTAAGCTATGAAGAATTATGTATTATGTTTATATTTGAACACTTGAAATATTTGAATTTGATGCTCCATGCTTATCTCATACATATAATATAATATAATATCTAATATTACAATTTTGTGTATAAAAATTTCAATCCGATTAATCCCCGCTTAACCGATTAATCGCTAGACCCTACCCGACCGCCTCACTAGCGCATAGCGGTTTTTACAACCTTGATGATGACTCATGGATATCTTTGTATAAGTTATGAAATATATTGTCAATAAATATGCTATTTTGTTGAAATTAGAATTTTTTGGTATAATGTAACAAGATAGTATAGTTCTAGTAATATTTTGTTCACAATAATAAAAATTGTTGTAAATTTGTATTTTGAAATGTGAATTCTTTTTTCAGCTAATTATTATGTTAAAGTATTAGATAATTTCTTTTTAGCATTTAAGTACGCATAGACATCAGCTAATTAAGAAAATGTAAGCCGGAAATAAAGTTTATGGTGGTTGTCGGAAGCTAAAGCTTATTTAATATCCATAAGCTTTTTGCAGTACAACTCTATTTTAAAAGCTTGTGATAGCTTATGATTTTTCAAAAACTCTTTAAAGCTATGTGATTCAAACAAATCTTATTTCAAGTAGCTTGTTTCACATTTTTTTTATAGAAATAAGCTTACATACTCTAGACCGAATTGTCTGATTATATATGAATAACACAATCCATTTAAATGTAACTATGAACATAATCGATTCTCATTAGTATTAGTGTTAGTAACAAGCTAGTTTAATGTAAAAATTAAAAAAATTAAAAGTTTGATAACGCAAGCACTTTCACGCGATATTTATATCTTTTAAGCTGTTACCGATGTTGTAAAAATTGATTTTTCAATCGATCTAGTCGAAGTGAATGTATACTCAAAAATGGCTTTCGCCGATTCAATGGGTTCTTAGTTTGAACCTACCAGGCCATTTTTCAAAGCTTAAGTTTGTACATGTAGTTATTCTACATTTAAAATATATTTTTAACAACTTTCCATGTTTAGATAATTTAGCCGTGGCATCAAAATCTTCAACGAGTGTCCTATGCTCAAATTATTGGTTCGTCTTTTCATATGTGTGGGGGTTATCAACTTATCATGAGCTCATGCTTATCTCTTTACGAATTAAATACTGGATCCTAGAGTCGTGTCCATTTTTAGATCCCAAGCTATTAGTTGATCCAATAATTACATACTCATGTTTTTTAAAAAATAAAATAATAACTCTGTACCATACTACTGGTATATAAGCAAGAGTTCTGCTAACAACATCTCTTAAGGTTGTTGTAGTAAACAACTACTCGGTAATTTTCAGAAAGCAAGCTTAAAAAATATCAAATCTAAACCAAATCACGAATAATCACCAAGAGTTTTCTTGAGTTTTTCAAATTCAAATTCAATTCACTTCTTTCGTAGGTCAATTTAGCATTTTTTTTTTTTTTTTCAAACAAAGTTAAAAAGGCCATGCTTTTTACATTTTTCAAAAAAAAAAATTTTTTTTAAAGGATAGTAGTAGTAAAACTAAGGCGATGAATTATTTGGTGAGTAGCTTTATATATTCGACTTGTTTGATGCTTATTCTCCATTGGTGTGACCCAGTGTTTGGTTTGGTTTGGGACCCTCCGACGGCGACTGTGGCTTTCTTGCGTTTATCCTCATGCACCTGTCTGCTGATATACATGTCTAGGAGACTAGGATTGTTTTTGTAGATGGAGTTTCACAACTTAAATATATCATGTTATTGTATTTATACGTATTTGTAAAAAAAAATGTATGCCCATTTCTAAGATCATGTAATTTGATCATTTTTTGCTATTAATCGATTATAGTTGTGTTATCGCGCTAGGTTATCAAATGCAGTAATATCCAAGTGTTTTATGCACTAATTTTTATGTTTTAGGAAAATCTTGAGACATGTGGTAAGATTAAAGACAAGTGTGTCAAAAAATCTGAAATGGATTACGCACATATGAGTTGAAGATGTCAATTATTCATCTTATGAATATTATATTTGTCAAATTGTGTACTTTGTAGCAACTTGATCGTCTGTGTTATTAAATTAAATTGAGGATCGGTGCATCAATTATTGCCCTTCTGAAATGTTTAAAAATTCGATCTTGAATATATTTCAATATTGAATGTATGGACAAATTGAGATATCATAAAGATTTGGGATGACTATTCATTCTAAAATTTTCCAAGTTTTATGATAAATAACTCTGATTAGAATACTTTTTTTTATAGGATTTTGTTTAAACAATGCTCACTAGTCAATGTTTAAGATACTTTTTTTTTTTTTTTTTTTTTTTTTTTTTTTTTTTTTTTTTTTTCATATTTAAAGTAATTATGCATTTAATGCACAATAAATGAACATAAAAATTAATTAAATATATGTTGTTTTCAATTTAACAAGTTTCAAATTTTCTTTTATATTCATATTAATTAATGTTTTAAGTGCTTTAAACATTGCTCGATAGGCATTGTTCAGCAAAATCCTTTTTTATTCACTTTTCATATTTTTGTTATACTTATTAGAAGTATTAATTTTCTTATGCAAAAATAGAAATTGTTTGAACTTTCTCTCATGCAGTTGTAGGCAATGCAAATGATGTGTTTGACTAATTATTTCTCTAATTTAAATACTTCTTAATTATCGTATCTTATGATGCAAGAAAATAATATTCGATTGGGTTATACTTGTAGAGTTTTTTTAATAGTAGAATACTCATATTATGTATTTTATAAGGTATAATAATGGTTAAGTAGGTGAATCAGTGAGTGGCTTCGAAGACTGCTCAAGTGTTTCCATCTTATGATACACAATACTACTAATAATAAAAATACATAAACTAATCTTTAATAAATAATAACACAAGCAATTGTTAAACTCATCTTACATAAACTATAAAAACAAAAGTTTTCTGTCAAATATTAGACTAATGCTAATGGTGACTGCTGAATGGTGACCGCAATTCTCAGCGGTCACCTTTGCCACATTAATGTCAACTCAACTTGTTTTCTTCAAGACTACACTCATATCATAAACAAGTGATGGTGACCGCTACAGCGAGCGCAATCACAACGAAAACATCGAAAAATAAATGGAAAGAAAGAGCTCCAGAAAATTCCTCTTCTCTTCTATAGTATAAAGATCAAAGAGTTTTTAAGCTTCTTGATAAGACATAAAATAAACATAAACAAATTAAAAAAAAAATAGACGCACAAACAAAAATGAAAATCTGATCGGCTACCCGACCATAATATCAATTTTGTTAAGGAAGGACGCGGTCGGGTTTGTGGTCAATTGAGAGTATTCGGTCGTCATTAACATTGGTCTTCCATTTAAGAATATTTTAATAACATGCCACTATAAAACAAAAGTTGGTGACACCGTAAAAGTTTTATACACTTCCTTCTTTAGCCAGTTTGTAGAAATTGTGAAATTGACCTTTTTTGTCAATATAAAAAAACACCGAAGGGGGAGATTTTGTGAAATATTTAAACACCGACCCTCTTGCAACGGATTTAGATATGTAATATAATAATGATGATTTATCCTTAATAAGCACTGTGTATCATGGGGTTAGAAAGTAGAAACAAAAAACATGACTCATGTTTTGATCTATAAAATACATGTCATTGTCGTTCCTTACTAATGTTTGTCGAGAAAATAGGACACCATCCAATAAGTTCGATCATTTTATTGGTGAAATAATTACTTCGGTTTATCCGTTCCCATTTATGATATAAAAGACATATGGTATTTGTAGGTCACGCCGACACAACACACGTTACAATGTCACTATTTTTACTAAAACATGTCTATAGCCAGTTTAATTTTTACACCTCTTCATGTAGGGAAATATAAGGGCGTGTTTATGTTAGCTTATTAAGCGGGCTTATAAGCTTGAGTAATTTTGAAAAGCTGCTATTTTCGACTTATAAGCATATCAAGTTTAACGTATGATCTTAAATAAGCTATAAGCTCGGCTTGATTAGCTCGTAAACCCACTTAATAAGCTAACACAAACACACCCTAACTGTTCCGTAGGCAAGCATAAGAATCAAATGACGAATATACTGAGTTGCTTCACAATTTCCACTAAACGACTAAACTCCCATATTCTCTACCATCTTTGTTTTGCATACACACAACAGGTTGGTTTTTGTATCAGTGTTTTGAAGATGTTGTAGTGACAGTGATTATCATATTTAATAAACAAACCAAACAAATTATCAGAACCACCGTAAAGGAATGGGCTGCGACTTAGGATGGATACTGGTTACAACTTACAACTGTTATATCTTTTATCATGATGCTATCACGAAATAAACCCGAGCATATGGAGTATCGAGAATAACCTGACTAGTAAAACTAATGCAAATCCTGGCAAATCAAATAGATTTCCCTGGAGTTTGATCTTGTAGCTTTAGGCCTCAACCACGATGACTTCCTAAACAGAGGCTTGCAAATCTTTATTAGCTCTGCAACAACCACAACATTCAAGATTAGTCACTTGCCAAAGATCCAGATTGATATAAATTGTGTTACAAATATAGCACCAGACATCTTATATCTGGTTGTATGAGCTAACAATTTCAAACACCAATAATTTCAAAATAAATATAATGAGTTGATTTGGATAATTTTTTAGACCTTACATGGGCCAAATCAGAATTTCATCTAGAAATAGATGTATGAAATGAGTGAGAGTTCGCAAGCATAGAACTTTCTAAATGGCTTTATGCAGGGTACTTGTTTTGACATGTAAATAAATTACACGCTAATAGTATGCTAATGTTTTGACCCGTTAGCCAACCCACCCAACACCCCTCTATCCATGTGCATCGTGTTTATCTTTTATCAAAATTTGTAAACTCATACCGGATGCTCTAAACACTGCCGTTAAATTAAAGAACGTTGTTTTGGGCAAAAAACAAAATCTACCTTTGGTATCCTCACTCTCAAGAAGCTTGACAATAAGGTGCCCTCCAGTTTGGAGTATACCAACATCATCTTCATTCTTGGGTTGGTTTTCTGGTTGAACATCTTCCAAGGGCTCATTGGGTAATTTAGCTCCACCAAGTGCCAAATCAAGCGCCCGCATCCCCAATTCCATGGATAAAGCAGCGTCTCTTGTCGTGATACCCGAAACAAGTGGACACATGTCTGATAATAGAACAGAAAATCCCTTTTTCTGCCAAAGTTTTGCATTGAAAAGTTACGAAAACCAGTAAGTTCTTTACTGTTTTATCGATCACAATGAGCAAATAGTCACATAGTTAACTTAAAACTGGAGATTTTGTTAGCTTTAATATTTCACTAGAAAAAAATAATTATTATATACCTGAGGGGAGAGGTTTAGGAGGTCATGTTTAGGGAGGTTCATGACATCTGCACAAACAGTTGAAACCCTTGAATCGCAGTGAGTTGATGGAACTTTCACCTTCTGTTCTGGATATAACGCCCAAAAAATAATCAGGTCAAATTACTCATAAGCCACAAATTCAATGATTTTGTATGAGAACGATGGCCAAAACAATAAATTCACCTTAAGATCAACCCCGACAACCACTCCACCACTTTTCAGTGGACCAAGACTTTGGCATGCTACCTGATTTTCGATCACAAAATCACCCATTAACTTTATAAACTAAGTGTATACAAAATATGGATATATTTCAAGTTACATGGATTTCTTACAGGCAAAAGGTACAAACAATAAAACCTCAGTTAAAATACAGAGATTAATGACCAAACACACATACCGGGCATCACGGCATGCACTAGGAGGTTTGTCAAAGAGCTGCCTAGATCAAGATGAATGCCGGACTATATATATGATCAATCCTAGAATGGCAAGGCCCCAACAACATATGAGACCTATCAATATTACTTATGCTTACATACTTTATAGCTTTTTAACCCATCTATCTATGACTCTGGGGCAGTTTTCCTTCTTCCACCTTGTGACAGATTAACTGATGGTAGGATCAATTATATTTAGTTTCATTCAGAAAAAACATGGCGCATGTTTAAAGAATTCGATGACTGGCCTTCGCTGCAAGTGTAATTACTTATAGTTCTATTTTAAAAATATGTTAGCCAGGCTTAAACTACTACTCATACAAAGTCACAAGAACCAAACTATTACATGACCAGAATAGATCCAATAGTCAAGCTTTTGGCAAGCCAGACCCAAACCAACAACAGCTCACATTTTCAAGCATCAAAAAACTCAGGCTGAGCTTGAACCGGATAACCCTAAGGGGGTGTTTGGATTAGCTTATTTTTCCGGCTTATAGGTTTACTTGAATTTGGAATAGCTTATAAGCTCATTTTTTTCGTCTTATGAGCTTGAGCTTATTGAGGTGAATAAGCTCAGCTTGATAAGCTAATAAGCCCAAAAAAGTGGGCTTATGAGCTTTTGTAGATTCAAATAAGCTCGGAAAATACTCTTCTTTTTTTTTTTTGAACGGCAATTTTTTTTACACACTATTCCACCTATCTCACAAATGCTTCCAGCGAGGCTTGAACCCACAACCTCTAGGTTGGTGGGCAACTCACATACCACTAGACTAAAGGCCTTGGGTAAGCTCGGAAAATGTCACAATACTAATCAAAACATTATATAACCCTTTAACAAATCACAAGACTAAAAGCCGCAGCTGTTTAATACGTAGCTCGTTATGGAAAAGTGTACACTAACTTAAGTCAGGACATTCATTTTATAACATTAAGTCACGGAGTATTTTCTAAGATAATTATATACTCAATATGTACCCAAAAAAAACATAGAAAAAAGGAAATATATAAATATATTAACCTGAAGCCAAGCACCAGGAGCACAACCAAGGTCAAGAACAGAAGAACCAGGTTTTATAAGTTTGTACTGTTTCTGTATCTGTAGTAACTGCAACCATAACATCATTAAAAGAAAATTATAAAAAGCACTTGTTAAGATATATTGTAATTAATTAATACCTTAAAGGCAGATCGAGCAACGTAACCAAGTCTTTGAGCTTCTTTATAGAAGAAATCTGCTGTCCCCGAGCTACTCATTTTTTTTGATTGGTAGCAAAACCCTTTGCTAACCCCTCCCTCTGTTCCGGGTTCTGAGATCCGACCCGATTCTATTGAGGGTTTTCCTTATTAGGTCATTTTTTAATACTCTATCAATTGGGTTTGTTAAACAAAATTATCCGTGCCTTTAGTTCAGGCTGTTCATCGGTTCGGTTATCGGGTTATCGATTTATTCGGTTCGATTAGTTTGGTTAATTTTTTTTCCTAGGTCAAATTGAAAACTGAATCGAACCGAATTCAAATTTGACTCAACTGAACCGAACCGAATTACTAAAAACCGAATCCCCGAATTACATAATTTTAATTATTTTTTTATTTAATTATATATATTTTTAGTACAAAATTTATTTTCAAACTTAAATAATGATATATTTATACTAAAAAAGAGTTTTAGTAATTTTTTCATATAAATACATAAAAAAAATGTTAAATTTATACTAAAAAAAAAAAGAGTTTTAGTATTTTTTTTTATATAAATACATAGAAAAAATATATGTTTATAAGAATTCGGTTTTCGGTTTTCATTGCCATAACCATATCCAAACCGATAACCGAATATTTAGTTCGATTCGGTTCGGTTATAACCAATTTAGTTCGGTTATGAATTCGGTTCAGTTTTTTCGGTTTGATTCGGTTTCATTTTTCGGTTACTGTGGATATTACCCGATCCGTGAACACCCCTACTTTAGTTAGAGAATAAAGTTATCAATTTTGTGAAAAACAAAGAGGTTTTATCTACGAAACCATAAAACTACTTCATCCGCTCCCAAAATTATTGTTCATATTTTCTTTTAAATATATTTTATAATAATTGTTCACTTTATTTTTTAAGTAAAAACTAAAAAATTTAGTGAAGGAATATCATATTTGAGTTGTTGAAAATTAAAGTGTCATCACTTTTATTAAACTATATGATGTTTGTCTTCTGACAATAATAATATATATTTATTTTATAATTTTAAGAGAGAAATGTGAGTTTTCGGTTACAATGAAAATTAAGAAAACATGGAAAAAGTATGGCGCTAGCTTTCTGAGAAAAGAAAGTCTTTAACTAATTTGATATGTGTTGGTTATGTGTCGCGGTGAGTTTGAACTCATGAATTAATCAACTAAGAGCTTAGAAACCATGATTACCAAGAAAAGCAATCAAAAATGCGTTTTGTAGTTTTATTAGTTGATCTAGGAAAATCATATCTTTGTTATATACGTGTTTTGTGATTTGCCTTGCTAAACTTGAAAATGAGAATTTTCTATTTCATTGATAAGCTTTCAAGGAGAACTGACTTAAGCGCAATCTCTATTCTTCTTAATTTGCTCAGAACAATTTGTAAAAACTAACAAAGGGCACCCACTATTATTACGGTACCCTATGCGACTTCGGTTATAAAGATTGAAGCAAATGTTATTCTTTGGGCTGTCCAGGTGGCTCTTGCTAAGGGTTTCAAAAATGTTATTCTGGAGACAATTCACGTATTCTTGTTAATGTATTTCTACACAACAAGGAGTTGCTGCATATTAGGGGTTGCTTCCTACATATTCGTAGATTATGTTGCTCTTTTACTTCATGTTCTTGGTCCTTTGTGCAGCGTGATGGGAATCGAGTGGCTCATGAGCTAGCTAGAAGGGCGCTATATGACATTATAGATGAGGTGTATGATGTTTTTGTGCCACCCTCAGTCGACGTGCTCAATGATGTAATGTATTTATGTAATCAATGATGTTTCTTATTTATCAAAAATAAATAAATAAATTCTCTATATATTTTTAAACATTTCGATGACAAAATCTTTTTCATCGTGTTTTATCAATATAATGGTCTATTGGTGTGTGAGTGACAACAACTTTTCGATATGCTCGAATGATCAATTTTCCGTTTTAATATTGTCGATGACAAATATGTGGCAAACGTATATTATCGATGCATTTTGGATAAACATTTGCCCATTTGACGAGAAAAACAGCGGTAAGAGACATGGAGAAACACCAAACTAAGAACTTCATAAATTAATTAATAGTACTAACCAAATATGATTATTGTTAATTGTTAACTAAGGTTTTTCTTCCTTAATGTCGTGTTATTTGCAAATGAATTTGATTAAAAAAATGTCGGATACCTGAAAAAACACGTGAACTATTAGTTGCCTAAATTCTCCTTTGAAAATATATACATCGATGAAATGTGCTTCCGACTCTGGTGAATCAAACCAAAGCGGAAAACATAGCATCGTGTAGTATACATTTCCTACTATGAATATGTATACAACTGATTTGTTATAATATGAAGCAATAACCAACGATGTATCGGACATAAATTGTAACTACAAGATCTTCATCCTCAAATTACATGGTTTAACCATCATGACATCATCAGATAATTGGGATTTCTATTAACCTAAAAAACGAAAATTCAAAGACGTTAATACACGTATTTGAGCAAACGAAGGATTTATAACACATAAAAACGAATAAAAATTAACTAAAAAGGCATGATTAACAAAATTAATTCAGGATGACTTATGTAAATCCATTTGACGGCCAATTTTGGATTTATTGGATTCAAAAAACAAAGATGAAAGTTATCATCAAGCAGATTCAATTAGCAGATTTAGTTTAGTAGAGAAAATATTGGAAGCAAAATTTTGTAACTAACCAAAACGTTTGACCTTTTGTATGCAAAAGACACATGTGCCTTTTTCCTTTATTTTTTAAACTGTTTAATACAATTGAAAATTTAAAAATGTTGCAAAATTGCCACCATCAATCGAAGCCCTTATATCCAATGGCCCAATACTCTCCTACCTTTTTTACATTTAACAAGTTATTTTACTTCGATTCTTCTCATTCACAACTACACATACTCCTTAATAACCACCATCAATCTAGCCAGGTTTAGCCAGGTCTAGCCGACTAATGACCAGACCTAGCCGGGTCTAGCTATGTAATTACCGATCTAGCTGGATTTTGCCGTCTAGTGGCTAGACCTATCCGGGTCTAGCTGTGTATTGGCCGAGTCTAGCTGTGTATTGAACGGATTTATCCGGGTTTAGCGTCTAGTGGCCGACAGGCCTTACATTATTTTTTTTACATTATTACTAAAAAACAAACCACATCACACCACACTAAATTTTTTTGAAAAAGTAGCGCCTAAACAGCTAGCACATTATCTCTTGCATTATTACACTAAACGTGTGTCTTCAATAATTCTTGAACTTTTTTGTTTCCATTCCATCATTCGTGTGTCTGAATAGGATTCACAACTGTGTCTTGGTACCTAAGACAGATGTTTGCATAGTGGCGGGTCGTAGGTATGGTCGGGTCTAGCTGTGTGATGACCGTTCCAGCCGGGTTTAGCCGTCAAGTAATAATGTAAAGAATGATGGGTCTAGCTATATGATGACCGGATCTAGCAGGGTTTAGTCGTCTAATGGCCGGACAACGTGGTGTTTAGCTGAATGATATCATGTGTATACTACTAGAGGTGAGGTTAATAATTCAGCAATAAGCGGTCAACTCTTGCTTAATACAAACAATAAGTAATTTAATGGTTGCCTGCCTTTGCCGTTCTGAAGGAAAAACCATTATCTAGACACTACATCTCAATCTGAAACCCATATAAGTAGTAACACTAGCACTAAGAAGACACTGAGGGCGTAAAGATGGAAATCAACAATATCACAACATGCAGATATATTTGTTACATCGAGAAAGATTTGACTTCATAAATGTGTGAATCCATGAGGCTTACAAAGCCTACAACATTATTTGTTACACATAACCCAGCTTTATAGTTGTAGTATAATACAGACGGAGAACAAAATGTTTTCTCGCAGAACAAATTACTAAATCCAGACAATATTGGTTAAGATCGTCAAAAGCCACATGAATTTCACATTATAAATGCAAGCTTTCTTGTGCATTATAATGTATAATGAAGAAAAACACAAGACAAAGGTAAATAAGCAAACAGGAAATTGCGAGGCAATGAACAATCACCAATTATTTGTTGCTAATCTGTCAAATTCTAAGGCATGATACAGTAAATGCCGACCTCTTTTTACAACATAGGTAGGTAAGATATAAAAAACTATGTTAAATGAAATACGCTAATTACCAAACCTATACAAAAGTGATAGCCTATATAAGAAGTGAAATGTTTAGATACAAAGCAATACTGATGTTGAAACAAGAGCTAAAACAATAGATATATCTGGATAATTAATAGATTATGCAGAACCAATGCTTGCACCCATGACCCATCAACACTAGATAACACTGAAAATACAAATGAGCATGATATTCGAAGCACATACATACAAACTTAGAAAAACATCGACTCTTATGTGTTGAAGGTACGATTAAGTATGCATGATAATTTAACACCAACCTTTACAGATTCCAAAAACTTTAGGACACAAGAATATGTCACGTGTATATTAGCAAAGAAAAATAAACCAGGCGAGAAAACCAAAATGCTTTAGTATAATTATACACCAGATCTGGTGTAATTTTCCTTTGCTTGTTTTGTCGCAATTTCAAACTATTAGAGCGAACAGTGTGTAGTCTGATTTTTTCCTTCATTTAAAAACTTAAGCATGTCTGCTACTTAGCAATTTGTTTATACTTTGCGAAGTTATGCTTTCTGATTGATTTTCCATAAACTATATGACATAAGATCCATAAAAAGACTTCTTGTACGTTATTCATTTTATTAATATATACACCGGGTACAATCCCTTTACCCAAAAAATAAAAAGACTTCATCTTTTTCTCCATAAAACAGATCTTTAAGCATCCTGATTCTTCTACCCTCTTAATTTTTGTCAATAATCGAAAAGACATGAAACATCAAAACTACAGTCGCTCACATGAAATAACTCAAGATGCTTAGAAGCGGTTCTGTTTCTAGACGCACAAAAAACGAGCAGACATCAGATATGTCATATAAAACCACCATAAATTTAAAATTATTGCAGTTGGTGTAAAGAAGTAGATTCAATAAGATCATATAATACAAGTATTGACTATTGACTATTATAATAAATGCTCTGTATGTGGAAACTCGAAAGGGTATCATATCATATTTAAGTAGTAAACTAGACGATTAAACTAATAGTTTGACTAGATTCCAAATCCCAAGAGTATATCTTTAGATGCAGAAACATTCAACTCAAAGCTATATGTTGTAATCCATGACGTTAACCATTGTATGGATCAACAACATGTGATATATTATTAAGAAATCAACACACCAAGAAATTTCCATGCACTCCACTCCTAATGCTTACCTCTGCTGCTACCTGCTTAGCAGTTACAGATCTAGGGTCCAACGTGTGAAGAGAAGCTAATGCAAAATGTAGAACAAGTTAACTTTCATATACTGTTACATGCTGGATTATAGACAGGCACAACCACCCAAGTGCATTGAAATATAAGATGTAGGTTAACATAGCTCAGCACTTGTGCATAAATAATAAACTGAATTTCATTAAACACAATTGCAGAAGTACAATACTAAGCCTATGCTACTTTACTTCTAACGAACTATGATAGGTACAAGAACCCTACTGAACAATTAAGATATAAAAATTTACCCATTTTTACAAATTCAAATACTAATTGAATATAATCAATGCCATGTATCTTGACTAGTTGGGTCTTACACTATTGAAAAGTTGATATACATACCCTAAGATTATGAGGGCTGTCCTTGAGGCACAAACCGGGATGCTTCATTTGTCAAAGTTCCAACAAATTCAGTATTGCCAGTAGGACACTCAGGAGCAGCCAACTTCCTTCTTACTGAGCCTGCTTTGCCAAACACATAATATATTATGTGAACAATCCGAATGCCACAGAAGTTTTTTTTTTTTAAAAGAAGCTAAATCAATAACCAAAAGATAAAAGTACCATCGTTTTCAAAATCATGACTTCCTGCCAAATTCTAATTCATGATATACAGAAGCATCCATAATTTTCACAAATAAACGCATGTTTAGTAAGCCGGCTTCCAGAAAGCTAATGCATATATGATTCGTCCTTTCCACCCTTGCAACATCCAGTGACCATCTTCATCAATCCCAAAGTCTCTATGGTAGCATGCTTTTGCTCTATCTTTAGCCATCTTCAAAATTTCTTGGTCAAGTGGAAGTTGTCGAAATCGAGCCCTGAAATTACGGACCTGCCACTGTTTGTATGTTTCGGGTCTCTCAATCCTCTCACCACCTTCACAAGCAATAACATTCATAGCTTCTTGTCCCCATAGATTTTTCTCAAGCAGCATCCTCTCTGGAGTCTCACGCGTTGCATTAGCCTCGATCATATCAAACATAGAAGAGAAATAAAACAGCGCTTCTCTAAACCTGGTGATAAAGAAGGGGGCATTGTACGAGCCATTAATAACACCCTGTATGAACATGTCTGGGTTCATCTTCCTAATAAGGCTTAAGACTTTATTCCTTGGACTATCCACAATGACGGTCTCGTCAAGCAGGCACTTAAACCTATATGCACAATTCACAATCAACATTTCGTCACTTTCAAGCTCAAGATCATTGAGAGTGACTGTTTCCCACTTCTGAGCAATGGCTTTAAACTTAAATGGAACATTAAAAGTTTCTGCATAATTTGCTAGCCTACGTCCCGTCTCTTCAACCCTTTGGGCTGGTTTAAAACCAGGACAAGGAAAATCAATCCCCGTGATTCGAAGCTCAGGTGGCCCGCCAGGCCTTTTTGAGAGACGCTCTATGAAACAAGGCCATTGGAAGCCATAAAGAATACCAAAATCTACAATATGCAGCTTCTTCTTACCCTTGGCGGTATGCAAAATAGTTTTATTAGACAAAAAGTTGGAAATTTTCACGAAAGGGCAGCAACTAAGATACAAATGATAAGCTTTCAAAACATCCACAGCCGCTATAGGCTTGGAAAGACAAGCGTTGTATATCTCGGTTCCCGAACCAGCCATTCGTGCCTCAAGACCAGCAGAGAAGTAATGAGCCAATCTTTGCATACCGTCACCACTGGGTGAAGCATGTTCTCGTATCTGCTTCAGTAAATCATTCGCACCTCTTTGATCATTAGCTGCAACCGCTTGTGCACATAGACTCAAGAGTGTTCTCAAATCCACAACATCCTTTTTAGCACCTCTTTTACCACGACCCTTACTCACATTACTCTTCTGTTGTACTCTTGCAGCCCCATTGGGAACAAAATTACCTTGAGGAAGGTTGTGTGCTCCACTACAAAGCAGCACGTCATCAAACATCTTTGACCTTACAGTTGGCTCGGTATAAACAGCAGACTGCTTAGTAACCCTCCCATCCTCGACTAAATCTTTCGAATGTGGGTTTTTTCTTCCTCTCGATTCTTCTGCAATAGCATTCATTTCGTATTTCTTCTCAGTCTTGAAAACCTTAGTATCAGCCTCTACAAGTTGATCTAAGGTCTTTTCACGACTCAGAGGGAACCTATTCGATTCTACGACACCCTTTTGAAACTGCGCAGCAGATGTGCTACCGCCAAGCAAATCAGACATACTTTGAACACTCACAGGTGAATCAGCAAAACAATCTGCAACACAGCTATTACCGCTCGAAGAATAAGACGACTGTGACCTAGACTGTGAATCAAAACCAACCGGAACATTCGGCACAAGGAGAGACTCCTGATCACCAACATCACAACTAAAACCAGTACCACTTCCAAAACCATTACCATTCCCATTCCCAAAACAGCTGTAATCACCTACGCTAAGCTCATCATTAGCATACAAAGGCACCGTAGGATGTGGAGGCTCATTAACCATAAGAACATCATAAAAAGACTTCTCGGCAGCTTCAAGAGCAGCCGGCTCTTGAAGCATACACGTCTTCTCCTCAATATTCTCTTCCATAAGCATTTGATTAATATACTTAAACACAACATCACAAAGTTCAAAATCCTCATTAACGTCACCTCGTGGGTTCACGCTAGAACCCGACGTACTATACCCTCCAACACTGGGATCAGGCGCGGCATTGACATTTCGTTGTAAGACAGTTTCGTTTAAGTTCATGGCATTAAGAAACTGTGGATCGGATAAAACCGCAGGAGACCCATTAAACTTAATATTATTTAAATTCATTACGCCGTAATCCGCCTTCCAAACCCCATCCATGACCATCTATATCTACCACATAAAAGCACAAAAAAAAAAACATTTCAATACAATAATTCATAACACCTAATTCCCTAATTATTCGGATCATATGTTTTTTATAAAATATTATGTATACAAAAAGAACCTTAAACTAATGAAGCATATGTAACATATTAAGAGGAAATGAATAGTAATTGATATTGGGTTTCATAAAGGGGTAAGTTATTATAGTTATGAAATAAACAGCAAATAAAATGAAATGATGTAGCACCTGTGAAAAACCCTAGCAGACAACGAGCGAGAGAGAAAAAGGTTTGTGTGGGAAATTATTGTTTTGTTACTAGAAGGAAGGAAGGAGGGATGATGACTATGTGTGATGAATCTGATGAAGAGGTGTTGACGATTTTTTTGTTGCTATTTAAAGTTACTTTTTGGATAATCTCCACCGTTCAATCACTACGCAACCAGATACACATACCTCCTCCTATGTACCCTCTAATTATCCTTTTTTTTGGAATTTCATTAACAAATTGTTAGCTTTTCTCTACGGGATGTTTGGTACGCATGAATGAATGAAAAGCTGAGAAAGGGAAAAGGGGTTGATTCTCATGTTTGTTTGACATAAGAATAGAAAGGAAATTAAATTATCATTCTAATTCCTCCATTTTGTTTCTTTAAAAAAAGAGGAGAAAGGTGGAGAATGAGAATTTTAGAAGGGCTCTTTCTCTCTATCCATTCTCTAGTGAATGAAAAATTCAACAATTCACGTTTTTTTTAATTCTCGTTTTTTTAGTTCACATTTTTTAATTCAGCTTTTTCTTCTTCATTCGTTTCGTCTGTTTTTATACGTTTTCATCCTCTGTTCGTCCGCTTTCATCATACGTCTTCGCCCGCTTTTTATACGTTCGCCTCGTTTCATACGTTTTCCGTTTCTTTCATTAGTTTTTTAATTTCCGTCCATTTTCATACGTTTTCGTCCGTTTTCAGACGGTTTTTACTTTCATAAAAAATTGTGAATAAAAAGAAAGACAAAAAGACAAGAAAAAATACGAACTTAGGTTTATCTATTAAATTTTAGATCCCCACCATTAAATCAAACTAGATGGATGGTGAGGATTTGTCCCTTGTAGTAAGATCAAAATAAGAGTAAGTATTTAAATTTTTCTCTACTTCGTAACATGTAAAAACCCTATAGCAGAAAATTATACAAATATTGATGTGTATATACTAGTCTTTGTAAATCAGGTTTTAATTGCTTATCCTCTACGTGTATATACTAGTTCGATCATGAATATTATACAGTATCCATTTTTTTATTAGTTGTGTTTAGTGCAATGTGTAAGTTGTAGAAATATGTTTTTTCTCTCATTTTTTTGTTTCATCGTAGAGATGATATAATATATTTTTATATGTTTGCATAATTGTAATTATGTGACCTGATAGCGTCAAATAAACAACGTAACTAAAAAACCTAAAAATATATATATTCATTCTTTTATGTACCAAACAAATGAATTGATTCTTTAATCGATTCTGACACTCTATTCTCTATTTTTGTCAAACACTAGAATCCATTCTCTTATATCAGACTCATTCTCTTTCTATGTCATTCCATTCTCCAATGCATTTCCATTCTTTGTGATTCAGTCGTACCAAACGTCCCCTAAATGAATTAAAAACGAACGGTTCTAAGACTATTAGTAATGCTAACCCTATGGTGACCAGTCTGACACTTTAGCATTATCTAAAATTCTCTTTTTAAAACCAAACACATGACCAAATGCCCGTAATAAAACGATTCCGATTACAACAAAAAATATATACCACAAAAATTAATTAAAACACTTACACACACAAACCATATGCAAACTTAAAGTCGGTTGAGTGACCAGTCAAACATAAATTGAAAGGGTGGGGGGGGGGCTCGTCTTTTTTGCTAAGCCAACATTTGCAACGGTCTCCATTACGATCAGCTTAAGACCCAAACCTTCAGTAGACTCTCTATTTGGACGCGTTCACCCCATTACACGGGTTAGTCGTGGTCTTGGTTGAGCTGAAGTAATGAACAACTCGGTCGCTTGGTCGATCGAGACCTCCCTCATTTTTTTGTATGAGTGTGTGTTATTTAATTGTGTTTAAGTGGAGTATATTTTTTGTGGTGACCACGATCACCTTATTATACTAACTTGGTTATGAAGAAGGCAATGCTGACTTGACGTTGAGGTGACAATGGTGACCATGGTCGCCTACGGTCACCATTACTACAAGTCTAAGATATCGGCTCAAACCTCCCGATATGCTTTGTTAAATTGGACCGGATCGACGAATCAGACCTACCATATTCTCAGTCCAGTCCTCGGTCCGGTATTTTAGGCCAACTAGTTTCAGTTCTGTCCGGTTTAGGGGTGTTCATCGTTCGGTTATCGGCTTGTTCGATTTATTCGGTTAAAAAAATTATGAGTATAACCAAGAATCGAACCAAACCGAATAACCGAAAACCGAACCTCCATAATCGAAAACCGATCCGAGTAACCAGAATTACATAACTTTAATTGTTTATTGATTTATTTATATAGATATTTAGAAAGAAAAATAATAATAATTCAAGCTTAAAAAATGTTATATTTATTGTATGAAAGAGTTTTAATATCTTTTTTGATATATAAATATATAAAAATATATATATTTATTTGAATTCGGTTTTCAGTTCACTTTTCAGTTTAGATTACTAGAATCATAATCGAACTGAAAACCGAATATTTAATTTGGTTCGGTTCGGTTCGGTTTTGGTAAATTCGGTTCGTTACAAGTTTAATTCGATTATTCTCAGTTCGGTTAGGTTTCGGTTTTTGGGTTATTCGGGTATTACTCAAACCATAAACACATCTAGTCCGGTTTTTGTCGGTCCGATCAGTTTTTAAACCATGATCAACCCTAGTTGTGAGTTATAGCATAAAATTTTATTGTGTCATTTTCCTACTTATGTATACGGATGAAATAGCGAATTAAAACTTATTTTATACCGGTGTCATACTTTGAGTTTCGATATCGGTTGTGGTTTAGATCTCGGCTTTTAGTTACAAATTCGCGGAATGGCTCATGGCTTTTAGTTACGTGTATTTTAATGCAGGTAAGAATAACCAAACCAAAATAAGTATATTACCTCAAAAAGCGATCGACATACGTATAATTTTTTTTTGAAACATCTTAAATATATAAAAAAAAAAAAAAAACTAGCGAGAAGCTAGAAAACAAGTTACAAAATATTAATTGTGTTTTTAAGCCAATCAACCCAATTGCTTGTTGGAAAATTTAGTGCACTTGTGGGAATAGTTCACACCTTGTAATGGGTTAGGAGGTACGGAGTGTACACCCATAAGGTCCATGAACACCTTGACTCTTGTAGTGGTTTGTATTGGTAGTGCTTGGTGAAAGTACTGTTGTGGTTACCACTGATTATGAGTGTTTCCACCGGCAAAGATTTGATCGTTTCCACCGGTGGTGTTTCCACTTAAGTGGTGTTTCATCGAAGTAGTGTTTACAATGAAGCGGTGGTGTTCCACCGGGCGTGTAACCACGATAGCACTATGAAAGTACGATGAAAGTCTGCTTGTAACGGTTCTGACCTATTCAAGTGGCAGTTCAACGCTTAATGACCCCGTTTAATTGGTCATGTAACCACTAACGGCTATAATGGGGATAATTATGAGGCTATTAATGGGCCGATTAATACTCATAATTCCATGAAATTAGCCAAGAGTATTATCCTATAAATAGGAGATCTGTTTATGCATGAAGAACATACAGAAAACACAAAACACTTATAAGCGCAAGGGTTATTGAATTGTGCCTAATTCCATAACCGCATTTGGTCTTATCCAAGTAGATATTCCTGTAACCCAGGCATTAGGGTCGAATAGTTTACTTTGGAAAGTGATCACACGATTCCAAGTGATATCCGGTAACCACTTAGTGGTATTTGTTATGTGAATAGTGGCTTGTTTCTGCTAAGTTGATTATCTTCCCTGTTCTGGGAGATACCCACCAACAATCAAAGTAAACTATTTGTGATAATCAATGGCAACTGCTGCAATGAAACACATGGCTTCAAACTTGGCTAAGCTGGACAAGTTTGAAGGGGTGGACTTTAGGAGGTGGCAGAAGAAGATGCACTTCTGGCTGTCAAGCATGAGTGTGGTGTATGTGCTAACCACCCTATTCCGATGATGGTGATGATTCTACTGTGGAGCAGATCAGGAGGAGGAGCAAATGGGAGAATGATGACTATATATGCAGAGGTCTTATTCTCAATGGTATGTCTGATTCTTTGTTTGATATTTATCAGAACTTTGAATCTTCCAAAGAACTGTGGGATTCCTTGGATGCCAAATATATGGTTGAGGATGCATCAAGTAAGAAGTTTCTTGTTAGTAATTTCACAAATTACAAAATGATTGATTCAAGACCAGTTATGGAACAATACAATGAACTTCTTGGAATACTTGGAAGGTTTACACAACACAATATGAACATGGATGAGGCCATTAAAGTCTCATGTGTCATTGACAAACTCCTTCCTTCTTGGAAAGATTTCAAGCATACCTTGAAACATAAGAAGAGGAGTTAACTCTGGTTGAGGTGGGCAGTCATCTGCGCATTGAGGAATCTCTCAAGATGCAGGATAATGACAAGCCAAAGAGTAGCAATGCTACTAGACCATCTGTTGTCAATATGGTAGAGCATAACAACTCCACCAGGTACAATGACAACAAAGACAAACGCAAATTTCATGATAACACAAGGCAGATCCTAACAAGAAGGCACACTACTTGTTGGAAATGTGGCAAAACTGGTCACATCAAAAGGGACTGCTGCAAGGGTGTTTAAAGCCAATGGATCTGACACTAATGGTTCAGGGAGTGGTGGTTCAACCAACTCACTGAAAGGTCAGAATATGTTTAATAAGTCTTTTCAGATTTATTATGTTACATATGTATCTGAATCTTATTATGTGCAGGATGATGATGTTGCGTGGTGGGTTGACTCTGGTGCAACAGTTCATGTGTGCAAAGATAGAAGCTGGTTCAAGACCTATGAGTCACTTAATGATGGTTCTATTCTTCACATGGGGAAATGAGTCAACAACCTTGGTGCATGGTAGTGGTTGTGTAGATCTTAATTTTAGTTCTGGAAAGATTGTAACTTTGTTTAATGTTATTCATGTTCCTGATATAAGGAAGAACTTGGTTTCAAGTAGTGTATTGAATAATCATGGATATAAACAAGTTATTGAGTCTGATAAATTTGTGCTTTCTAAGCATGGTGTTTTATTGGTTTTGGTTATTTATGTAATCAAATGTTAGCTTAATATTTCTACTAACAATGTTAATTCAGCTTTTGTGACCACCACTGAAACTGATTCTAGCCTATGGCATGCAAGACTTGGCCATGTACACTATAAAAGAATGCAAGATATGTCTAAGGATGGGTTGATCCCAGCTTTTGACATGGACACTGAAAAGTGTAAAACTTGCATGTTGACCAAGATATCCAAGAAACCCTTTCAGGGTGTTAGTCGTGAGACTAAGGTCTTGGAGCTAATTCACAGTGACCTGTGTGATTTGCATGCAACTCCTTCTTTGGGAAATAAGAAGTACTTTGTGACGTTTATTGATGATGCTTCTAGGTTTTGTTATGTTTATTTGTTACATACAAAGGATGAAGCATTAGATAAACTCAAAGTGTTTAAAACTGAAGTTGAATTACAACTTGGGTCTTTGATCAAAAGATTAAGGACTGATAGGGGAGGTGAGTACATGGATACTCGGTATTTTCAGTCTGTTGGTATAATCCATGAAACGACGCCCCTTATACTCTCAGCAAAATGGTATTTATGAAAGGAAAAACAGGGTGCTGAATGAGATGGTTAATTCCATGTTGTCCTTTTCAGGACGAGTCAAGGGTTTGGGGTGAAGCTATGTTAACAACTTGCTATTTATTAAATAGGGTTCCCAACAAAAGGAACAAGGTTACCCCTTATGAACTGGACTAAAGGAAACCAAACCTGAACTATCTCAAGGTTTGGGGTTGTAGGGAGGTTGTAAGACTCCGATCCAAAGTTGAAAACTTTGGGTGAAAGAGGCATTGACTGCATCTTTGTTGGATATTCTGAGCATTCCAAGGCTTATAGGTTCTATGTTATTGAACCTAATGAATATGTTTCAGTTAACTCCATAATTGAATCAAGGGATGCAAACTTTGATGAGAATAGATTCTCATCGTCCCTAGACCAAGTCAGAGGATTCCTAATGGAACTCATGACACTGGTATATCAGAGGTCCTTGATGATGAACCATCAGTGGTCCCCTGATGAGGTTGTGATTCAACAACCTGAACCTGTGCTCAGGAAGAGCAAAAGGGTCAGGAATCCAAAGTCATTTGGACCTGAGTTTCAACTATACTTAGTTGAAGGAACAAGGGATGAGGTCTCAGACCAATACTCCTGTTGCTTCATTGTTGAGGATGATCCCAAGACATTTGAAGAAGCAATGAAGTCCAGGATATTGCTTTCTGGAAAGAAGCAATCAATGATGAGATGGATTCCATCATGGGGGCAACACTTGGGTGTTTGTTGATCTACCTCCTGGTTGCAAACCTCTAGGTTGCAAATGGATTTTCAAAAATAAAATGAAGGTAGATGGAACTATTGAAAAGTTCAAGGCTAGATTAGTTATTCAGGGCTTTAAACAAAAGTCAGGAATAGACTATTTTGATACTTATGCCTGTGGCTCGTATCATACCATAAGACTGCTGATTGCTATGGCATATTCATCTATCACAATTGATATTCAAGATGGATGTGAAGACAGCATTCTTGAATGGTGAATTGGATGAGGAGGTTTATATGAACCAACCTCAGGGCTTCAACTTGCCTGGCAATGAAAACAAGGTGTGTAAACTGATTAAGTCTCTTTATGGACTTAAGCAGGCACTTAAGCAATGGCATCAAAAATTTGATGAAGTGGTTTTGTCTAGTGGTTATGTTCTTAACCAGGCAGACAAATGTGTATATAGCAAATTGATGATTCGGTAAAGGAGTCATCAATTGTCTATATGTTGATGACATGTTGATCTTTGGCACTGACCAAAATCAGGTTGACCTGACAAAGGAATTTGTGTCATCAAGGTTCTCCATGAAAGACATGGGGGAGGCTGATGTTATCCTTGGTATAAGGATTAAACATGAAAGTAAAAGATTTCTATCTCTCGTCTCATTATATTGAGAAGGTACTGAGGAAATTTAATTACTTTGATTGTACTCTAGTGAGTACACCTATGGATACTTGTGAGAAGCTGATGCCTAATCATGGCAAAGCTGTATCTCAACTTGAGTATTCTAGGGTAATTGGCTGCTTGATGTATGCCATGACTTGTACAAGGTCTGATATTGGTTTTGCAGTGGGAAAATTGAGCAGGTATACTAGTAATCCTAGTGCTCATCCTGCAAGCATTCAAAGGGTACTGAAATATTTGAAGAGAACTATGGATTATAGTCTCTCATATACTGGTTACCCATCGGTGTTGGAAGGATACACTGATGCAAGTTGGATCAGTAACACTGAAGACAATTCGTCTACAGTGGCTAGGTATTCCTACTTGGTGGAGGTGCAATTTCTTGGGCATCCAAGAAACAAACTTGTATCACCAGTTCAACAATGGAATCTGAATTTGTGGCTTTACAAGTGTGGGTAAAGAAGCTGAATTGTTGAGAAACTTGCTTCTTGAGATTCCATTGTGGCCTAAACCTATAGCACCTATTTCTATCCGGTTTGATAGTGCAGCTACATTGGCTAAGGCTTATAGCCAGATGTACAATGGTAAGTCTAGACACTTAGGGGTCAGACATAGCATGATTCGTGAGCTTATTATGAATGGGGTGGTATTTATAGAGTTTGTGAGATCTCAACAGAACTTAGTTGATCACTTGACGAAGGGTCTGGCTAGAGACTTGGTTATAAAGTCTGCTAAAGGGATGGGTTTAAGTCCAACTTAGTCACTGAATGCTAGGACACCCAACTCCTCTGAGGAAACTTAGGAGTTGAGTTCAATGTGGAAAGCTGAACATTTAGTGGACTGGAGCACATGTTTTATTTACATCCCAAGGTTGTGCTCAGAACCTGCTGAAAGGAGGATGAAGTCTTTACTTCTTAATGGTTAATTTTCTTTGAAAAAGTGCTTGGTAGGAGCATGACTAAAGAGGAATCACCTATGTAAATGTTGAAGTTTTGCCGCTTCAGGAAGCTTTGGACTTTAGCTTTTACAACATTTATGATTTTTGATATGGACACATGGCTGTATAGTGTCGGAGCTTTAAGTGTTTGAAAACTTGTGTGTATTTTATCTTCAGGTATTCAAATGGGTTGAAGGGTTCAATTCTTAGAACCCCCTGATTCTCGAATATTTGAAACGTGTAATTTACTAAGATGGAAATTCAATCCTCATGACATTTTCATTTATGCACATGTTTTGCTTGATGTTTAATTTTCATGCAAAGGAAGTGAACTAAATTTGGGGAGGATTGTTGGAAAATTTAGTGCACTTGTGGGAATAGTTCACACCTTGTAATGGGTTAGGAGGTACGGAGTGTACACCCATAAGGTCCATGAACACCCTGACTCTTGTAGTGGTTTGTATTGGTAGTGCTTGGTGAAAGTACTATTGTGGTTACCACTGATTATGAGTGTTTCCACTGAAGCAGTACTTCCAGGATCGGTGTTTCCCCTGAAGTGGTGTTTCCACTGAAGTGGTGTTTCACTGAAGTAGTGTTTACACTGAAGCAGTGGTGTTTCCACTGAAGCAGTGTAACCATTGATAGCACTATGAAAGTACTGATGAAAGTACTGCTTGTAACGGTTTTGACCTATTCAAGTGGCGGTTTCAACTGCTTAATGACCACGTTTAATTGGTCATGTAACCACTAACGGCTATAATGGGGATAATTATGAGGCTATTAATGGGTGGATTAATACTCATAATTCCATTGAATTAGCCAAGAGTATTATCCTATAAATAGGAGATCTGTTTATGCAGAAGAATATCAGAAACACAAAACACTTACAAGCGCAAGGGTTATTGAATTGTGCCTAATTCCATAACTGCATTTGGTCTTATCCCAAGTAGATATTCGTGTAACCCAGGCATTAGGGTCGAATAGTTTACTTTGGAAAGTGATCACCGATTAAGTGATATCCGGTAACCATTTAGTGGTATTTGTTTCTGCTGAATAGTGGCTTGTTTCTGCTGAAGTTGATTATCTTACCCTGTTCTGGGAGATACACACCAACATTGCTTACAAAACTCTTACTACGATTAGACAACCAAAGAAACGAAAACTCCTTAATAGAGTCGACAATTCTATCATTTCTAAACTTATTTGTACCAAAAAGTGTTGCATTTCTAAAACGCCATAAGACCCATATTGTGGTGAGGGTTAATGCTTCAATGAGCTTCTTCCGTTTTGCTATCAAGTTAGATGATTCAAGCCAAGAAAAAATGTCCATAATGGAATTAATAGGAAGATGTGGAATCTCTAGCCAAACTTTAATCGCATTCCACGTTCGGGCCGCCACTTCACAAGAGGAGAAAATATGGTTTATACTTTCCGTTTCTAACGAGCATATCGGACACAAGATACATGGGATGTCCATACCTCTATTCAGTAAGTTTAACCTCGTGGGGATTCGATCTAACAAAACCCGCCATACCAGAATATTTACTTTCCTTGGGACAAGTTTATTCCAACGTGTTGGAGCCGGAGATGAAGGAAGCACACTTTTATCGATCCAACATCTAGTTGATTTAACCGAGAACAACCCTTGAGGATCGAGGCTCCACCACCAACGATCTCTATCTTCCGAGCAAGAAAAGTTCGCAAGTAAAGATGTCAATTCCGATAGTTGTGACTGTTCGATACCACCTCTCACTATTCTTCGCCAGCTTCAAGACCAACCGGTAGCACACCATCGATCAGAAATGTTTGCATCTTTGCAAGTTTCTAACGCATAAAGGCGAGGAAACCGAGCTGCTAAAAGCTGATTATCTAATATACATATAATATTACAAGAATGACAATTATCTAATATATTCGAACTTTGCAGTACTATAATATATTACAGATTTTAAATTTAAAATTAAAGGAAAAACATGATTGGATCTCAAATATATTTATTAAGTAGGAGTAGAGAAGTAAAATATAATATGCGATTGATGTTTTTCTAGTGGTATATCATGATTCATGAGGCATGATCTCTTTGGCGTATACCTTCTATCACGATTCTTTGTTATTTAATTGCTCTCTTTTGAAATAATCAAAATCATTTATTGTTTTCAACATTTCGTGTAACACCGTGTTTTTTTCAGCCAAGTGTAAAGCTGTCTAGAAGAATTTTCTTACGACAACGACATTATACGTGCATATCAATTTGCTTCTTGTTTCTCTTTCTAGTTGCGACTAAAAGCATTTTCTTCAGCAATAATAATCTAACTTAAACAAGTAGCAGTGGTGACCATAAAATTGACCAAACAGTTATGTTATCTCAACGCCAACTCAACTAGACCAAATGCATGATTAAATATTCATAATAAAACGA
>OU343216.1:109086824-109175078 GCA_910596185.1 Chrysanthemum makinoi | reverse complement strand
CAACCTTACAAAGATTTTTACAATTTTATATTGTGCATAATTATGATGTAAAGTAGTGTAAAAAGCTACAAAGTTTAAGTAATGGTTAGTAATACACTCCTTGCCTACTTAAAACAACAAATTTTAAAAAATTATAACAAGGTAAATAAAGTAAACTTTAACATAACTAAAGAAATATATACAATTAAACAATAGTTTACGATGTAATCGATTTACCCATATTAAAATTTGGACCAAAATCAGTAGATGAGCGATCGACTCTCGACAAAGGAAGGGTGAAGACGAGGTTGAACAGTCGGCGAGGCAACTAAAGTTGCTCTATTAGGGTCGGCCCACAATGTCTTTGCGTTCTTGTAAACTTGTCTTTGTGTGTGTTCATTGTCTTTATATCCTTATGTTTTTGTCTCGTGTCTTGCTTGTTGCTTTTAGGTGGCAACATGCAAACATGAACCAATGGTTATAAGCATGTTCTTTTACGACATTCTTGCTTTTATATATGTGTTATTGAGGTTTGAAAATTTAATGAAATGTGATAGAACACGCTATGACATGATAAAAAAAGGGTTCATGTGTGGTACTAATTGAGATGTAAAAATGCCATTATTATATTGAATAATGGGCTCTTATATACTCATTTCATTTAAAATAGAGTAAAATACACAGTTGGTCCCTAATCTTGTACATAAACATCACGCTGGGACAAAACTTGCCTTTTTCATCGTGGGGAGTCCAAAACAAGGTTTTTATAATCTAAATCAGTCCTTTGACCATTAATGCCAAGGTCAATGTTTTTTTGTTGAGGGCAAAACCATCTTTTCACTGTATCTTACTTTATACAAACCGTTGTACAATGTTTGTAGTTGCTATATGTCTGTGTAACACGGCTTGGTCATCAATTATCATCCCTAAACTATCCTACAAAAACTGTCTTCTACAAAATGATAATCCTTTCAACATGGTACGTTGCTGGTGTGGTAAGCAAGCTATAATTAAGACATCGTGGACCTCACGCCAACCAGTGCGCCGATTCTTTGGTTGTCCTGTTGAAGTAAGTGTCTTTTAATATGTATCGTATCATTTTTTTTCGTAAGTAGCAAACTACATTGTAACAATGGTTGTTGTTTAATCACTTGCCATAATCATGAATAGGGGTCTTTTTGTCGGTGGATACGATGGTATGATCCTGAAATCTGTGCTTGTTCAAGAATGATCATACCAGGCCTTTTGAGGGGGAGAAATGAGCTTGAGGCAAGATTAGAAGCTGCTCAAGGTGATGTGTGAAAGTGAAACATTGACCTGGTACTCAGTTGGATATTGTTCTTGATTATTTATGCATTTGGATGACTGTTTAGCTTTTATATAATGAGGAGAGATGGTTAATGTTCATTATCTTGAATTGTAGTAACGTTGTGTCCTAGAAGGTTATGAATCTTATTATTATGATCGGTTTACCGTATGTTTATGGCTTTATGCACATGGTTAAGATTAAAGTTGTAACACCCCCAAATTCAGTATACGCAGCGGAATTAAGGTTGGGGTATTACTTCATGGAGCACAGTCATAATAATAGATAAACGGCTCAAAAGAGACGTTTTAGATAAAACAGTTATCATTCATTTATTTAAATCAGAGTTTTACAAAATAAAGGTCCCAAAGGAAATACGGAAATACATAGTTTTATTCTTGTGAATGATAACAAAATGGACGCCCTTTTTATAAGAAAGTCCATTGCCACTCCGTGCCAGATCGTGCTCTAGTTTCCCCGAGATAAAACATGCTAAAAAGTCAACACGAAGGTTGAGTGAATCCATAGTGTTTGAATAATAATCAGTTGAACACAAGATAAGCAGAGTAAAATCAATAATATTGCGATGCATATATTGCCCTAAGTCTCATGACACGCAAACCTTAACACCTAACGCGGCCATAACAATGACGTAAGTTACAAACATCATAGTGATGATGTGAGCAACAATGCCCTCCGTAGGAGTTTGCCATTCTCCTAGTATTCTCAAATAACGTGCATTTGGTTACCTATCCGGCTAACACAAATGGGGCGTCAACTGCCAATAGATCTATTCACGATATTCGCGTTCACTCACAAGTGATTAATGGTTCATGATATGCGGGACTTTTAGTGGCATCGTGAGGTAACTTAGGCAATATCATTCGTGATAGCATACTGAGAAAAATACTTGTGTTCTGGTTTTGTAGCATGTATCTCCCCACGAGTTTAGAAAACAATTATGTAAAAGTGGGACTATGAACTCACCTCGTTGTTATCGTGAGTCCGGATGGAAAACAAATTAGATAAAATGAACAAAGCTGCCCGACTCTCGAAGTTAGTATATCATGTATTTTGTATTTGTATTCAAGTTTATGCGTGAGAAATGTTCTATAGATAACATGAAGTCTTTACAAAAAAATTAAATATACTTATCATACTTATTATTATGGCTCAAATGATTATTAATAAGTTTTTATCAAAACCAAAGTTGTTAAATAATTTATGTTTCCAAAATGTTATAATTTACAATTTTAAGTATTTACGAGCTTTTACCCTTGTACTTTCAAAATGACACTTTAAACCCTCAACTATGGGTTATTGACAAAATCAGCCCTTATATGACTAACTTCACAGAAATTACATATTTAGTCCAAAGGAACTTTATTTTACAAAATTACAATTTTATGATTAAAATTTTATAAGAGAAATTTACTAGTTTTTGGCCTAAATGGATAAAAGTACGGGTGAATAAAAGCGAGGCCTTAATAGGTTTTTACTACGTTCTTGATCCTTTCAAGAGTTTGTCCGGTGGTCTTTCTAATGATTCAAACTAGAGGTCTTAAGCTCTTACGGTTTGGTCGCAATGATTTTACAAAGTAGGGGGGTTATGTGCTTTTTGTTGTTTTGAAGATAACTTGGGGGCTAAAAGAGGCGATTTTACACGAGGCAAGCTAGTGTTCCTACATCGCATTTGACCCTTTAAACACTAGGCTGTAAGCCCTTCTAAATGGTATAAGTCTCATGTCCTAGTTCTCTTTGATTAGAAAGATACAAGTCCACCTAACATGCCACTGCGGCACGCCGTGCTTTATGAAAATTTCAGTTTTAAACCATAAAGCTTTATATCTTTTGCATGCGACCTTGTGAAATATTGTTTTACCCATTTATAATGTTTCTAAGATAGTTCTTACTCAAGTTTATCAAAAATCCCATGTTTTCCCAAATATTTGTTGTAAAAAGCTTTTTGGCGTTTATGACTTTTGACCAAAATGATGGCTGTTTTTAAAGATAACGACTAGGCTTTTTAACCTGGTTATGGGGGCGTTTTTTAGTATCCCAGGTGGTGTTTACAATGGTACCTTGCTTGACTCTAATGTCTCTAACATGAAGTAGATAAATGAGGGGCAATTAGGGGAGTTAGGCATGTTTTGGCGCAAATTTCAGTAGAGGAAAAGTAAAACATGCAATTTGTTTAGTATAAACCTATAGGGTGTTGGTAATTAGATTAGATGTTTATTTTTCTTGTTAAATGGACTCCTAACATGTTCTAACTTTTAAGTAAAACGCATTACATTTAGGTGTTTGTCTTTGAGAGCGCACAGATTACAAAAAGAACATGAAACATGGTTTTAACTTTGTTTTTCCACATAACACTAATCTATAGTCACTTATATGTTTTATTGAATGTATAAAATGACTAAAGGAAAGAGTATGAGTGTACTTACAAGCTTATGAGTTGCTTATATCAGGTAAACGCCTACTAGCTGCTAATGTCACCAAGTTATCTTCACACCTTTCAAGCTCTATCTTATCCTTCCTTAACACTAACTAGGGTCTTAATTTTAGAATGTTTGTGAGTATTGGAGGGTTTGTATAGGGCGTATGATATGTAGGTAGTATGGTATCATGTGTGTGTTTGCATTGGACACAAAGAAGAGTGTATGGGGCGTTCATATATATATATAGGTGAGAGGTGCATGAATTCCCAAGGTGTTAAGTCACCTTGTCTTGCAAGAGAGGAGACAAGGTGATGTGTAGCTAGCCAAATGGAAGATGCATGTGGTTTCAAAGGAGCATGACTTGGTGTGGTAAAACTCTAGCCAAGAGTTTTACCCATCATATTTGACCATGGTAAAATTCCATGATGTGTAACTCTTAGGTGCAAGTAACTAGTTGTGGCTAGGGTTTATACATGTAATATTAAGTAACTAAATGGTAACTAGATTAGTTCATTTCTAACTATGGTAAATTAGGCATAAGGGGTAGTACTTAGGGCTTGTATTGTTGTACTTAATGTGTAAATGGTAATTACATAGTTAATGTTCTAGTTTATTTTAGATAAAATCTATTTTAGGTAAATTTACATGTAAATAATAAAAGTAATGACTTAAGTTTGGTGCTTTATTATTTGTACATTAGCATTGTTTAGTTGTACTTACTAAAAATAAAATATATTTTTAAGACTTGTGCTTGAAAGGTTTGTACAATGTGCTTAAAATTAAGTACACTAAGGTTTATAATGAATTTTAGGTTAAGTGAATACTTTTATGCATCAATGACTTGTACATTGGTTTAATAAACTTGTACCTTGGAAATTGGCAAAAGTTTCATATATATCTTAAATTTTAGTTTGTGATTTTTACTTACATAAAATCATAAAATTTGCAAATTAGGGTTTTAACCGGGAAATGCCCTAGAGTTAGAGTTTTATGCCTTAAACTTGTACATTAAGTTTAATGGTTTGTACATTAGGGTTTATGACGTAGTATCGAAATTGTTATAAATTAATACTGTAAGGAAACCCTAATTTACTTAGTGACATTTTATTGGAAAATGACGCTAATGATATAAGGATACTTTATATCGGACATCCATATGTTATGTGAGGGCACAACTGGCATGGGTGACCATGCCGGGAAATTTCCAGTATGACATTGTTGTGAGACTTCCATTGTCACTTAAGAGTGTGCATATCAAAGGCATTAACTATGAGAGTGAGCAGTTTGTGAGTGTGGCTTATTATCTAGTTATAGGGAAAAAAAATGTACGTAGAAAAATGGATTACTATTAGTATAAAGATGGATTTTACCTGGTGGTTCTGCCTCCCCTCCTTAAATGGAATCTCGTCCTCGAGATTCACTCGGTGTTGGTTGCGGTATTGGAGAATAGGTGTGGGTACTTCTACGTAATTGATCTTCCCGCTCCCAAGTAAATTCGGTCCTACCTTAGAATTCCATCTAACCTTAATGATAGAATTGCTTCGTTTAACCGCTTAACATCCCTATCCATGATCTCCACTGTGTTCTTCCACAAAATTGAGCTTATCGTTGAGCTGAAGTTCTTTCATCGGAATGACAAGTGTTTCATCCGACAAACACTTCTTTAGGTTGGAAACGTGGAAAGTAGGGTGTATGTTACTGAGCTCTATAGGTAGCTCGAGTTTATAGGCTACAAGACCTATTCTTTCCAGAATCTTGAATGGTCCTATGTACCTAGGATTTAATTTTCCCCGTTTTCCGAACCAAACCGTTCCTTTCCATGGTGATACTTTTAGCATGACCCTGTCTCCAACTTCAAATTCCATAGGCTTTCACCTTACGTCAGCGTAACTCTTTTGCCTATCTCGTGCAGCTTGTAGGTGTTGCCGAATTTGTACTATCTTATCGATGATTTCTGGATGATTTGAGGACCGTGAGTTGAGCTTCTCCTACCTCGGCCCAACACACGGATGATCGGCACTTTCATCCATAAAGTGCTTCGGTCTTTGCGCTTGATGCCGCATGGTAACTGTTATTATATGAGAATTCGCCAAAGGCAAGTGTCTATCCCATCCTTTACCAAAATCTATTACACACGCTCGAGCATATCTTCCAACGCTTTGAATGGTTCTTTCGATTTGTTCGCCGGTTTGAGGGTGGTAAGCAAAGACTCATGTCTAATTTAGTACCTAAAGCCTTTTGGAGTGATTGCCAAAATCGGGATGTAAAACGAGCGTCACGATCCGAGATAATGGAAATTGGCACTCCGTGTCGTGAAACTATCTCCTTCGTGATACAACCTTGCGAGTTTCCATCTCATCGGTCTCCTTGATTGGCAAGAAGTCGCGCGATTTCGTGAGACGATCGATGATGACCCAAATTGTATCATACCCACTGGACGTCTTAGGCAACTTGGTGATAAAATCCATTGTTATTCTCTCCCACTTCCACACAGGAATCTCTGGTTGAATCAACAAGCCGGACGGCTTTTGATGTTCCCCTTTCACTCGTGAACTTGTCAAACATTTACTAACATATTCAGCAAGGTCAGCCTTCATGTTCGCCACCGAATACTTTTAAGGTCTTGATACATCTCGGACTCGGTGAATGGAGTACTTCGATTTGTGTGACTCATGCATAATCACATTTCAGAGATCACCATAATGTGAACCCAACTTCGTTCTTTATGCAACGAGTTCCATTGGAACGACTTTCAAACATCTTGTCCATACCTCGTAAATTTTCAACTGAATATTCTCTTCTTTCATTGCCTCGTGATCGCGCCGGAGAATCTCGAGGCGGTAAATTCAGATTAATGGTCATGACTAAGGCTCGACTCGAAGAGGCTTAATCCGTTCTTTCTCGCTCAAAGCATCGCTACCACATTTGCTTTTCCGGGATGGTAACGAATTTCTGTCGTAGTCACTTAGCAACTCCAACCAACGCCGCGTTGCCTCATATTCAATTCTTTCGATCAAGAATATGAAGACTCTTGTGATCGAAGTGAACACAATACACTTTGTGCCGCATAAATAATGCCTCCAGATTTTAAGAGCAAATACTACCTGCTCCCAATTCCGTGATCATGTGTTGTGTAATTCTTCTCATGCGGTTTGAGTGTCCGAGATGCATAAGCGATGACTTTCTCTCTTTGCATTAATAATGACCTAGACCTTGATGTGATGCGTCCTGATAGAGACAACGAAATCGCTACTCCCTTCGTAGTGCTAGAATTGGAGCTTATAAAGCTTTTGCTTTAGCAACAAATGCTTCCTCGATCTTTTCCCCGCATGTACTTCTTGTTCTTTTGAGTTAGTTCACCAAATATTTGGCAATCTTTGAAAATCCCTCTATGAATCTCCGGTAATATCCAAAGCAAGTCCTAAAATTGATTTACCTCGGTAGGTGTGGTAGGTGTTGGCCATTTTTGGCCTTCGATTTTGGAAGGATCTCACGTGAATTCCATCCGACGATTACGTGCTCTAAGAAAGCATGCAGTGGATCCAAAAATCACACTTGGAGAACTTTGCGGCGCAATTGCTCTTTCTTGAGTAGTTCCAAAATAATTCTCAAATGCTCCACATGCTCTTCTTCATTGCGGGAGTAAATGAGAATATCGTCAATGAACATTATTACGAATTTGTCTAGATAAGGTTTACACTCTGCTCATGAGATCCATAAACACAGCTGGTGAATTGGTCAACCCAAATGGCATCACCTGGAATTCGTAATGACCGTATCTCGGCCCCTGAACGCCGCTTTAGGAATATCTTCTTCCCTTACCGTAATTGATGATAACCGATCAAATCAATATTTGAATAAACACTCGACCCTTGTAATTGGTCGAACAAGTCGTCAATCCTTGGTAACGGTATCGGTTCTTTACCGTAAGTTTATTCAACTCTCGGTAATCAATACACATCCGTAAAGATCCGTCCTTCTTTTTGACAAATAGACCGAGCTCCCCAAGGTGAAGAGCTTGGTCGAATGAAACCTCTATCTAACAACTCCTGCAGTGGTTGGATAGCTCGTGATTTCGCATTCGAGCCAACGGTAGGGTGCTCGGCTACCGGGTGTTGCTCAGGAACTAAATCAATCGGAACTCTACCGGACGAGCAATGGTGGTAGTCCAGCAATTCTCCTGAAAACTTCCGAAAATCCCTTACTATTGGTACATCTTCAAGCTGTTTTTCTTCCGTCTTTTTCTCCGTCACTTGAGCTAAAAACGCGTGACATCCTTTGTCGATATACTTCATGGTTTTGAGGCATGAGATAATACTTAATTTAGTCCTACTTCGATCACCCCGAATGATCAATGTTTCCCCCTGGTAAGGGATATTAACCACCTTCTCTTCACATATTATTCTCGCATGGTTCTTAGACAACCAATCCATACCAATAACAACATCGAAACTACCGAGTTCAATAGGCATAAGGTCTATGTTGAAAGGTTGGTTTAGTAGAGTTAGAGTGCAACCACGATTATAGTATTAGTGATTACTAATTTTCCATTAGCTAGTTCTATTTCGTAAGTGTTGTCTAGGGCAGTTGGGGTGAGTTTAAGTAAAGAAGCGAAAGTAGTGGATATAAAGCTTTTATCAACGCCAATATCAAATAATACTTTAGCTAAATGTTGATTGAGAGAAAACATACCCGTGACCACATCCGGTTGTCTTGAGGTTTGCATCTCCTAGCACGTAAGCTCTTGCACGGGCCATGTTGTTCTTGTTACCATTCTGTTTGGGACATCGATTCTTGTAATGTCCTTTCTCACCACACCCATGACATATCACTTCTACAGTCTGCAAATTAGCACCGAGGCCCTACATGTCTTTGGTTTTGTGGCGGTTTTGTGACACTTTCGCTTAACAAAGCATGGTCCATTGTGGGCATCTTGCATCGGTTGCATAATGGCAGATCTCCAGATAGCCACCGCCTCCGGCAGTGCGGCTACATAAGCTTTGGCAACTTCACGCCTTGGTTACATTGCGGTGATGGTTGTTTTGATTATGTTGGTAATGGTGGTTGTTGTTTTGGTTGTAATTGTTGTTGTGGGTGTTATGGTTAGGGTAGTTGTTGTGATGATGGGTTGTCCTTTTGTCATCAAGCTTTCTTCTGTGATCATTACCTCCACAGGTGAAACCACGCTTGACTTCTCGATCCATTAACGCTTGAGCAATGGAAATTGCCTCTAGTGATCGGGTTTTGATGAGGTGACATTCCCTCGATCACGAGGTAAGCCTTCAAGATACTTCCAATGTCTTCTCAAGATCGGGCACCACAGTTGGGCATAGCATTGCCAGTTCTCGAACCTTCGGTTGTAAGTCTTGAGATCGGTTCCTTTCACCACCACCGGGTGGAACTCATCTTCCAACTTCTTAATCTCAGTGCGAGGGCAATACTTATTTAACATCTTTGTCTTGAAGTCAGCCCATGAGAGTTGATAGGTCGCCCAATACCCATAGTTTGGCGAGACATTCCGCAAAGAATAAGGCATCATCCAATAAAGTTCCCTGTAGCAAAAGTGACCTTGTAGTCGTCGAACAACCGCTTCTCATGAATACCGTCTCGTTGCTCAAAACCAACGAGCCAACTCGGTTGCTCCTTCGTTCTTTGAAAAGGTGGGTTTACGCTCATGAAATCTTTGTAAGTACACTTGCGAGCTACATCTGTCTCGCTTCCTCCGTTAGGCCTACTAGTATTTCCAGTATGGGCCATCTTTGCTGCTTGCCTCTCAAGTGTCTGCAAAGAACGCTGTCTGCAACTAGTTGTTGGATATCACTTGGGTCATAACGTGTTCGTGTTTCGTTTCTAAGTATTATTTCTTGTGCGCCATATTTCTATTAATGACACAGGAAAGATATATTTAGAATGATCATGTTATGTTATAACAAATTACAAGGTAAGTGTATAGAAGTCATAACAACATAACCACAACAAATAATTTTCCGTAATAAACCTTTATTGATACCATAACATAGCATAATATTACAACCATATATAGCCATAAATAATTTGTAAAATTTGTACAACAAAAAGGATACAAGTATCTTTATTTATGCTACATACTCATGGCTAAGACATAATACAAAAGCTAAATAGGTAAAGGTTTAGTCTAGTGATTTCGGATGTTCCTCCAAGATGACTCTCAAGTTCTCGATTTTGTTGTGAAGATTCTCAGTATATACCCCATTGTCGGGACTGAGTATCTTCCATCATTATCTCTAGGGTAGTAATTTTGGAGTAAATCTTCATGATATCATCACTTTGAATCGCCATTATATTTGACATCATCAGATCATTATGATATAACAAAGGGAGGTCTTGACTTATCCTGTCCATGCCGCTTTGTTGCTCGGACTATGCACCTTTTCACGAGTTGCTTGCAAATCTGCTGTCAAGGTGTCTAACTTTTTCCCCGTGGTTGCTTGCTTAGTGATTAACTCCTCTACTTCTCCTTCAATTCCTTCTATACGTTCAAGTGGTAACTCGTCAAGATGCCCTAAAGCCTCATCAATTTGTTCCTCGTGTCTTTCCATAATGCTACAAGTGTAGGAAGGGTAGTGGTCGGTCCATTGCGCTTGCGAACTTTCTCCGTCTCGAATACCGCGGTGGCGTAGGGTAGTCGAGTTGGTGATCGTAAGGCATTGTACCGGAAATTATAGCTCTCACCTCCTTTTCAAGGTCCTCCGGCTGAGATGGAGGGTGACATCTCAGTAGCCACTGCGGATCGCTTCTCCTCGTGGTGATATTTCCTTCTCAACAATATCATCTAGATGTGGTGATGACTGGGCCGGTGCGATGTGGATGGTGGTGTAGGTAACATGTATGTGTGTGGTGGAGGCACGGAATTATCCTTTTCGTGCTCTCTCAAAGGTTCTCCTAGGGCGGTCCTATGGTGTGTCTGATGGTGGTGCTGGGTTTGAAGGTGTTAGTGATGTTGATGACATGTGGACACATGATCGAACAGGGTGTACCCTTTTTCGAGGTGTCTTTAGATAGGTTGTACCATAAGGATGATAACGGTATGCCTCCATGAATGGTTCCGGTTCGTAAGGCTCTAGCACTCGAAATCTCCTTTGTCTAATTGGTGAGGTGATGCAAAGGCAGTGACTCGGAGGATGGGGATTTGGGTCAAATGGCTCGCCTCGGCAAATGTGCCATGTTCCCTCGTAGCAACCTAAATCGCGGATCATCCGGAAATGGAGCGATATCAGGTACCACCGGAACGTCCTCCGACTTCGTAGTGTGCCTAGATCTTTGGATCAATATCGGGTACTACTGCGAACTCCTCAAATGGTTCCTCGGAAGGATCGGACTCCATATCCAATGCAGCCTGTGTGCCGTGAGTGGCTCGGTGAATCCGTAGTAGGGTAGGTTTCCCAGTGCATACTCACGGTAAACTAGGACTAGAGGGGGTAGAGAAAGACATAACTCTGTAACAACCCGGTAATTATAAATACCTCATTATATATATAAATAATCAATATAAACATGCATAAATAGTGTAATAGAGAAGTGTAGTGGCACGAAGGACTTTATTTAAGTGTGAAAAAGAGTTATAGTTTGGTTTTGTATTCGTTCTCTATAACTATGGCTCGGTACCAATCTGTAACACCCCAAATTCGGTATCTGTGCAGCGAATTAAGGTTGGGGTATTACTTCATGGAGCACAGTCATAATAATAGATAAACGGCTCAAAAGAGACGTTTTAGATAAAACAATTATCATTCATTTATTTAAATCAGAGTTTTACAAAATAAAGGTCCCAAAGGAAATACGGAAATACATAGTTTTATTCTTGTGAATGATAACAAAATGGGCGCTTTTTATAAGAAAGTCCATTGCCACTCGTGCCAGATTTGCTCTAGTTTCCTGAGATAAAACATGCTAAAAAGTCAACACGAAGGTTGAGTGAATCCATAGTGTTTGAATAATAATCAGTTGAACACAAGATAAGCAGATATAAAATCAGTAATATTGCAAAGATGCAGTATATTGCCCTAAGTCTCATGACCGCATAAACCTTAACATTTAACGCGTCATAACAATGACGTAAGTTACAAACATCATAGTGATGATGTGAGCAACAATGCCCTCCGTAGGAGTTTGCCATTCTCCTAGTATTCTCAAATAACGTGCATTTGGTTACCTATCCGTCTAACACAAATGGGGTGGGCGCCAACGCCAATAGATCTATTCACGATATTCGCGTTCACTCACAAGTGATTAATGGTTCATGATATGAGAGACTTTTAGTGGCATCAGTAGGTAACTTAGGCAATATCATTCAGATAGCATACGAAAAATACTTGTGTTCGGTTTTTGTAGCATGTATCTCCCCACGAGTTTAGAAAACAATTATGTAAAAGTGGGACTATGAACTCACCTCGGTGTTATCGTAGTCTGGATGGAAAACAAATTAGATAAAATGAACAAACTACTCCGACTCTCGACTTGAGTTAGTATATCATGTATTTTGTATTTGTATTCAAGTTTATGCGACGGAAATGTTCTATAGATAACATGAAGTCTTTACAAAAATTAAATATACTTATCATACTTATTATTATGGCTCAAATGATTATTAATAAGTTTTTATCAAAACCAAAGTTGTTAAATAATTTATGTTTCCAAAATGTTATAATTTACAATTTTAAGTATTTACAGTTTTTTACCCTTGTACTTTCAAAAATGACACTTTAAACCCTCAACTATGGGTTATTGACAAAATCAGCCCTTATATGACTAACTTCACAGAAATTACATTTTTAGTCCAAAGGAACTTTATTTTACAAAAATTACAATTTTTATGATTAAAATTTTATAAGAGAAATTTACTAGTTTTTGGCCTAAATGGATAAAAAGTACGTGAATAAAAGCGAGGCCTTAATAGGTTTTTACTACGTTCTTGATCCTTTCAAGAGTTTGTACGGTGGTCTTTCTAATGATTCAAACTAGAGGTCTTAAGCTCTTACGGTTTGGTCGTAATGATTTTACAAAGTAGGGGTTATGTGCTTTTTGTTGTTTTTGGGCTTATACGGGCTAAAAGAGGGCTGATTTTACGAGGCAAGCTAGTGTTCCTACATCGCATTTGACCCTTTAAACACTAGGTCAGTAAGCCCTTCTAAATGGTATAAGTCTCATGTCCTAGTTCTCTTTGATTAGAAAGGTACAAGTCCACGAACATGGCGCCTTAATACGCGTTTATGAAAATTTCGCTTTTAAACCATAAAGCTCTATATCTTTTGCATGCGACCTTTTGAAATATTTTTTTTACCCATTTCTAATGTTTCTAAGATAGTTCTTACTCAAGTTTATAAAAAATACCATGTTTTCCCAAATATTTGTTGTAAAAAGCTTTTTGGCGTTTATGACTTTTGACCAAAATGATGGCTGTTTTTAAATATAACGACTAGGCTTTTTAACCCGGGTTATGGGGCGTTTGTAGTATCCCGTGTGGTGTTTACAATGGTACCTTGCTTGACTCTAATGTCTCTAACATGAAGTAGATAAATGAGGGGCAATTAGGGGGTTAGGCCCTGCTTTTGGCTATAAATTTCAAGAGGGAAAAGTAAAACATGCAATTTGTTTAGTATAAACCTATAGGGTGTTGGTAATTAGATTAGATGTTTATTTTGCTTGTTAAATGGACTCCTAACATGTTCTAACTTTTAAGTAAAACGCATTACATGTAGGTGTTTGTCTTTGAGGGCGCACAGATTACAGAAAGAACATGAAACATGGTTTTAACTTTGTTTTTCCACATAACACTAATCTATAGTCACTTATATGTTTTATTGAATGTATAAAATGACTAAAGGAAAGAGTATGAGTGTACTTACAAGCTTATGAGTTGCTTATCTCAGGTAAACGCCTACTAGCTGCTAATGTCACCAAGTTATCTTCACACCTTTCAAGCTCTATCTTATCCTTCCTTAACACTAACTAGGGTCTTAATTTTAGAATGTTTGTGAGTATTGGAGGGTTTGTATGGGGCGTATGATATGTAGTTAGTATGGTATCATGTGTGTGTTTGCATGGGACACAAAGAGGAGGGTGTATGGGGCGTTCATATATATATAGGTGAGAGGTGCATGAATTACCAAGGTGTTAAGTCACCTTGTCTTGCAAGAGAGGAGACAAGGTGATGTGTAGCTAGCCAAATGGAAGATGCATGTGGTTTCAAAGGAGCATGACTTGGTGTGGTAAAACTCTAGCCAAGAGTTTTACCCATCATATTTGACCATGGTAAAACTCCATGATGTGTAACTCTTAGGTGCAAGTAACTAGTTGTGGCTAGGGTTTATACATGTAATATTAAGTAACTAAATGGTAACTAGATTAGTTCATTTCTAACTATGGTAAATGGGGGGGGGGGGGCGTTAGGCATAAGGGGTAGTACTTAGTGCTTGTATTGTTGTACTTAATGTGTAAATGGTAATTACATAGTTAATGTTCTAGTTTATTTTAGATATAATCTAATTTAGGTTAATTTACATGTAAGTAATAAAAGTAATGACTTAAGTTTGGTCCTTTATTATTTGTACATTAGCATTGTTTAGTTGTACTTACTAAAAATAAAATATATTTTTAAGACTTGTGCTTGAAAGGTTTGTACAATGTGCTTAAAATTAAGTACACTAAGGTTTATAATGAATTTTAGGTTAAGTGAATACTTTTATGCATCAATGACTTGTACATTGGTTTAATAAACTTGTACCTTGGAAATTGGTAAAAGTTTCATATATATCTTAAATTTTAGTTTGTGATTTTTACTTACATAAAATCATAAGATTTGCAAATTAGGGTTTTAACCGGGAAATGCCCTAGAGTTAGGGTTTTATGCCTTAAACTTGTACATTAAGTTTAATGGTTTGTACATTAGGGTTTATGACGTAGTATCGAAATTGTTATAAATTAATACTGTAAGGAAACCCTAATTTACTTAGTAGGGTTTATGACGTAGTTTCAAAATTGTTATAAATTAATACTGTAAGGAAACCCTAATTTACTTAGTGACATTTTATTGGAAAATGACGCTAATGATATAAGGATACTTTATATCGGACATCCGTATGTTATGTGAGGGCACAACTGGCATGGGTGGCCATGCCGGGAAATTTCCAGTATGACATTGTTGTGAGACTTCCATTGTCACTTAAGAGTGTGCATATCAAAGGCATTAACTATGAGAGTGAGCAGTTTGTGAGTGTGGCTTATTATCTAGTTATAGGGAGAAAAAAAATGTACGTAGAAAAATTGATTACTATTAGTATAAAGATGGATTTTTACCGGTGGTTACAAAATTTGAATTTTAATTGTCAACATTGTTATGAAGTATTCAGTTTGGTTTGTTTTTTACTTTCAATGCCTTATGGTTATGCAGATGGTTAACAATTTGTTTAGGTTTGACTTTTAATTGTCAACATACTTATGAGATTTTGTTTAGCTTTGGTTACTTTTGATGCAAATTATTCACAAATCAAGCTTAGTCAATGTATAAAAATACATAAACATGACATGGTTCCATAGTTAATGCAAATGGATATAATTCCAAATGCATAAAATTGCATACTTTTCGAAGCATGAGAATTACAGTTAGACACACACACATGTTTTTAAACTACATAACTTGTCCATAGAAAATAAACTAGATGAAACATTGTCTACCTAATTAGCATAACATAATTGACCTATGCTGAGGCCATCATTCTTTCCAGTGCAGCCTGCTGCATAGTCATTCTTCGTGTAGCAAGCTGGGTTGAAGCAGAACCTTGCACATCACTGATCGTAGTTGAGAATCGGTTGTGATTGATCATATTCTTTGGGATTGACACCGGGATTGCTCATGTATGTTGGGATCGACAATTGCTTCATCTTGATGTTGGTGGGATTGAGAGAGGGATTCATCTTGTATCCTGGGATCTTATGTTGCTTCATATTAATGTTGTTGGGATTGAGACAGGGATGCATCATGTATGATGGGATCTTCAGTTGCTTGATCTTGATTTTCAAATTGAACACACATGAACACCCTCAATATCTGAACAAAAGGATTAACTTTGTACAGACATGAAGGTTAATGGCCACATCCAGTAGACTTTAATGTGTCTACTTTATCCGCTTCTACTTTGTTACCTTTAAGATGTGTCTTTTTTGTTGCAGCTTTTTTAGGCACTTGTTTGACATTTCCTTTATGGCCAGTTTGACTATTTTGAGCTCCACCATTCCCTAGACATGTTTTCCGGTTGTGTCCAGCAATGCCACAAATACTACTTGATGCAGGTTTTACTTACCAGGTCTTAATATTTATACTGTCTCGCTATACCTATGGTCTACCCTAATGCACTAATGGGCAGTGTACCCGGTCGTGTGTAGTGTATTAAATGGTAAAGCCGAGGAATTAGATCCCAAGAGCTATGTGTGTCGGATAATTACTAAGTCTAATTGTCACAGAATATTAATGGTTTGATAGGGTTTTAATTAATTAAACTACTAATTGTTGGGAATTATGTGAAGTATGAATCATGCTGATATTACTACTGATGGATTTTGCTGAAGTGTAGCTGGTCTGTCACAAGACATGATTATGCCTTTGAAGTTATATTAGTCGTAGTTTGTTTCTGCGGAAATAGTATTCCGTATATTCTAGAATTAGTTAGGATATACATGAGCTTTATTAGGAAGTGATTGTGTATATCTTATTTAGTTTCATAGTTATACGTTTCTTAGAAAAGAAGTTAGGGTTCCTTGTCTATAAAAGGAACTCAATATAATGTATTATGAACGTGTGCTTAATCAATTTATTTAATATAACGATCCATAGAGGATCAAAGAGTTCTTAGTTATTCTGTTTTATACTTGTATTTATATTTCGCTAAAGAATACAAGTTGTAGAGATTTTCTTTTAGTTTGTTTGTGATTACACAGACGATACTAACGATCTCTGGCTCAAGATCTATCAAGGTCTTATAGTTTTGAACAAGTGGTATCGAGGCTGGTTAGAGTCTCTACGATACTAAGGGCGGATGTGTTTTTCTAAACACCTATACAACCAAAACCAAACTCATCATGCCACGGTTCGACGTTGATGTTGAACTCACCAACAACCAAAACTTCACCCATCTGCAACAACTAAGTCTCTCTAATAGCAATGCTAAGTTTCCTTACTTGAAAAGGGAAGAGTATGATCTTTGGCGATGAAGATGCAAAAGCGGATCTCCAACATTGATTGGAATCTATGGGAGATAGTACTGAAGGGAAACAATTTGAAGAAAACTATGTGATGGGCTGAACGATGACTTATGTTCCTCCCAAAAGCTGGCCGAAGAGTTATCAGGTTCGAGAGAAACCAAGGTTAAAACCATTCTTCTTCAAGCTATTCCCGAGGATCACTTGAGTGATTTTCACTTCATGCAAGATGCCAAGGACATATGGTTAGCAATTAAGGCTAAGTTCGGTGGGAATGAGGAGTCTAGGAGAATGAGAAAGTCCATGCTTAGACAACAGTTTCAAGACTTTCAAATCAATGAAGAGGAAGGAATTCATAAGGGCTATGACAAGTTTCACAAGATTTTAAGTCGCTTAAATCACCAGTGCAGCAAAGCCGATAATGATGATTGTAATTCTAAGTTCTTGAGGTCTTTACCTCAATCCTGGCTACAAGTGAGCATTGCTTTAAAAGCAAAAGGTGGTTTGGATATTCTTACTTTTGATGAGTCAGTATAACAAACTTAAAGCTCTTGAACATGATGTAAGAAGTCCTTATAGATCATCATCTCTTTCACACAACATTCGTTGGAGCTTCTACCCCTAAGATATGTCATGGTCCAAGTCCAACTTACTCATCATCATCTTACACTACCACTCCATCAAGTTCTCAATCTGGAGGTATAATGGAAGATTTGCTTGGATCCTTCTTCGATTATGATCCTCGCCAGGAACGGCCTATGAGGATTTAGATCTGTGGATCCACCTGGAGATGGAAGAGATGAAGCTGAAGTGGCGTGTGGCTATGCCGTCCATGGATATCAAGAATTTTGAGTGCAAAGGTGGCGAAGGTTTGGCTTCCAAGGAAGAGATCCAATGAGGTTTGACAAAAGGAAGGTCAAGTGCTTCACATGTCAACAGATGGGTCACTTCTCCGGAGAGTGCAAAGATAGGAAAGCTGGTGATGAGACGAGATACTCTACTTATCGCCAGAATCGGAGGAGTCGAAACTTCAAAGGGATCGGCACTTTGGTCACTCTTGACAAAGCAATATGGTGGAAGCATCATGAGCGGGATAATGATGGTCCCGATAATGTTGGTTTGATTGCAAGTCGTGACTTCGGAGGATAGGCATGATCAGATTGCCTTGATGGGCATCTCTCGTGTACAAAAGCTGTTTGTTTGGTTGTAGTGAGCGTTATAATGAACTCAAAGAAGCTTATGATATTTTGAAACCTAAATATAATGAATGATTTGTAGAAGTTGAAGCTTATAAACAAGCTTTAAAAACACTAGAAAGACAAAAGGTTTGGTTTCGGAAGAATCAAATAGCTTATGATGAGAAAATAAGTGTGTTAGAAAGAGATCTTACTAATGCTAAGAATGAGTTAAAATATTAGAAGTTAAGAGCGTATGTAGTGTCGAGAAAATCTAGAGTGAAGGTGAAACTAGATGAGGAAATTGCTAGGCATAATGAATGGTTATTAAATGGAAAAAAGTTAGCTAGTCATCTATATGGTAGTCAAGCTCCTAATTCTGGGATAGGTTTAGGCTTTAAGAAATATGTAGGATTAGAAGCAAGAGATGACTCACGTAAATCCACACAAGCGAGTTTAGCTAATTATGTTAAAGAAGGTGACCTACATGTCATGACGTGGATCTATTAGAGGAATACCTATGCCCACGTTGACCTTTCCCCTTATCGATGACTTTGATGGATCACATCATCTCTATGGCAAAAAGTCAAATGACTTGCTGACCTCGATACTTCTTCTAATGACTTTGTCTCTTGTGTTAACAAAGGACAAGTCTTCCGAGCAAGGGTCTACAGAGTGTGATTCAAATGACAAGTCCGACCTTCCCAAGTCTACACCCCTGCCTGCACCCAATACTACCAATAAGCATGTCGAGTTCGCCAAGGAATCCTCTTCCAAGACAGTTGCCTCTCAAGACTTGCTTTTAATTCTTTGCATAATAATTCTGTTAAAAACAATTCTTTTCATGGTTTTGGTTTGAATACTTCTGCTTGTAATAGAACATCTTTTGGTTAGAATAAATCTTCTAAAGAGTAAGACATGTTTTGTGTAGAAGTAAATTTCATTTAATTAAGGATTGTGATTTTCATGAGCAAAGGATGGATAGGTGTGGTGATTCTAGGACATCTAGACCAATGTGGACCAATGTTAATGCTATACCACCTTATGTTCCACAAGCAACTTATACTAATTCTCCTTTTCCTTGGAGAAGACCGGTTGCAAGACCATATGTACAACCAACAAGTTCATATTTTAAGAATGGTCATTGGCCTGGATATGTTGATTCTATGACTGATGGGAAAGGGAATTGGGATACGCTGCCAAGTCCTCAGCAGTTGTTCTTAGAATAAAAGGGACCTAAATTTCAATGGAAACCCAAGAACAATAGTGGATCCTATACATCTGCATGGCATAATTTATATGATCCACAAGGCGAGTGTTCAAGTCAACAATGACTTGAGCCTCCATAGTGTACTTATATTTTGTATATTTTTGTTGTTGTAGAATCATCCTCTTAAGCATAAAGATGTTGGCATTGTTGATAGTGGTTGTTCAAGAAGTATGTCAGGAAACGGGGATATGATGCATAACTTTGTATCAATTGAAGGAGGAGGCAATGTAACCTTTGGAGGAAGTGATGGAAGGATTACTGGGAAAGGGACCATCAAAACACCTCAATTGGAATTTGAGAATGTATACTATGTCAAGGAACTCCAACACTTCAACTTGTTCTCAGTCTCATAAATTTGTGACACCAAAACAAAAGTACTCTTCACAGAGGATGAATGTCTTGTCTTTGTCTAAAGACTTCAAACTCCCGTAAGACACTTCACCTCAACTGAAAGTTCCTCGGAATCACAATCTTTATACATTCAACTTAAGCGATGTTAAACCGAGAAGGTGATTTAACTTGTTTGGTGGCTAAAGCATCCTTGGATGAGTCTACCAAATGGCATAGGAGAATGGCCCATGTCAACTTCAATACCATAAACAAGCTCTAAACTGGGTCTTGTTGAAGGTCTTCCTTCCAAAGTCTTCACAAATGATCATAACTGTGTTGCCTACAACAAGGGAAAGCAACACAGAGCCTCATACAAAGTTGTTACTGTGAGCATTATTTTGAACCTCTTCGTTGCTTCATATGGATCTGTTTGGTCTAACTCAAGTTAGAAGCATTGATCAAAAGTATTTTTGTCTGGTTATCACCGATAGATATAGCGATTTTGTTGGGTATTCTTTCTAAGGACCAAAGATGAAACATCTCCAGTCTTTGAAAGAGTTCATTACCCTTATTGAGAATCAGTTGAACAAAAAGGTTAAAGGAATTCGATGTGATAATGGGACAGAGTTCAAGAATGCTATACTTATAGAACTCTCAGAGGTCTAAAGGAATCAAAAGGGACTATAGCACTCCAAGAACCCCACAACAAAATGGGGTGGCAGAAAGAAAAAGTAGGACCTTAATAGAGGTCGCAAGATCAATGCCGCAGACTTTAAGCTACCCACCATGTTTTGGACAGTTTGCTTTGGCACAACTTGTTATGTATCAATAGGGTATCCATTACTAGACCACACTTCAAAACACCATATGAAATTCTCTATGGAAAGTTCCGCTATTCATTACCTTAAACCTTTTGGATGTCAAGTGACCATTCTGAATACAAGTGATCCATTGGGAAAATTTGATGAGAAGGTTGATGATGGTTATATTGTGGGATATTCTCACCATAGTATGCGTACGAGTTTATAATTTATCGCGCCAAGAAGATTGAGGAGACATTGAACCCGAGGTTTCTAGAAGACAAGCCTAATGTTCAAGGACAGGGTCATGTTTGGTCTTTTGACCTTGATTACTTAACCGATTATTTGGGTTATTCTAGACATATGGCTAATCAAAATGCAAGTACTCATGAGTCTCCAACTAACATCTGAGATACCACGGATCGATTCGACAGTGAGTTTGAAGATGATGAACAACCCATTGTAGTGCCTTCTTTCTCCCCTAACAATTTTACTGGTGACACTTCCAAAGTTACTTCTGATGAGAGTGAAGACGAGTCCAATTATGCAAAGGATCTTGCTAGACTAAAGAAACAAGAGTATGCAGCCTAATCTAGATGCCGAGGAATGCCGAGGAGAATGCAAGTGAAACATTGTGGAAACATCAATTCTAATCAACGTGATCCTGTTTCTCCTATCATCACCAATTCTCACCTGAAGGCTATGCCTTTGTTTCTACTCCCATTTCTACTAGAGTGTCCACAGACTTTGGAGATCCTTATATACATTTTCCAAGACCCTCGATCTTGGTCATCATTAACCTAAAGTCGGAATCTTCACCTCACCTTCTTATGACACCGATTTTGAACCTACTATGACTAATCTTGATTCTTCCATTGAAGTCAACACCACTGCTACAAAAGGATTCACAATACTCATCCACAGTCAAATATTATTGGTGATCCTAATGCACTGTTAGAACAAGGGTACTATGGCAAGTTCTAAATATGGTCAAGTGGCTTTTATCTCTTATGTCTCAAATAAGCAAAGGGACAATCACACGCACTATGAACATTGTCTGTTTGCTTTTTTCTTCTCAAGTGGAACCAACCGGTGTTACTCGTGCTCTTGAAGACCTTCAAGTTGGCTTGAGGCAATGCGAGGAAGAGATGCAACAATTTCAAAATCACAAGTTTGGATATTGGTACCACTACCACGATGGCAAGTATGCAATTGGGACTAAATGGATTTCCAAGAATAAGAGAGATGCAAGAGGGTGTTGTAATTAAAACAAAGCAAGATTGGTTGCTCAGGGTTATAGACAAGAGGAGGGATTGATTATGATGAAGTGTTTGCACCTGTGGCAAGAGTTGAGGCCATACGGATTTTCTTGGCTTATGCATCCTATATGGGTTTTATGGTATATCAGATGGACGTTAAAGGAGCCTTCCCTGTATGGTGAAATAGAAGAGGAGGTTTATGTCACTCAACCTAAAGGATTTGAAGATCCTGATCATCCTACTCATGTTTACAATGTAGTCAAAGCTCTCTATGGACTACATCGTGCACCACGAAGCTTGGTATGCTAGGCTTCATCATTTCTCGGCCAAGCATGGATATCGAAGAGGTGCTATTGATAAAACACTTTTCCTCAAGAAGAATTCCACGTGATATTATTCTTGTGCAAGTGTATGTGGATGACATTATTTTTGGATCCACAAAGGAAGCTTGGTGCAGGGAGTTTGAGGAGTTTATGAAGGGAGAGTTTCGTGATGAGTGCCATGGGAGAAATGACTTTCTTTTGGGTCTTCAAGTTCGTGAGAAACCTCGATGGTATCTTTATAAGTCGGGACAAATATGTAGGGACATATTGAAGAAGTTTGGAATGGAGAGTGTAAGGACTGCCACTACACCTTATGAAGCTCCAAAGTCAAAGACCAACACTGAAGTAGATCCACTAGTGAATGTACATCTCTGACGATCTATGATTGGTTCTTTGATGTATTTAACACCTTCAAGGCCACGATATTACTTTTCTTTGTGAGTGTTTGTTCTCGACATCAAGTTACTCCACTTACTTCTCATCTCAATCTTTTTGTTAAGAAGATCTTTAAGTACCTCAAAGGCCAACCTCATTTAGGCCTTTGGTACCCAAAAGAATCTCCATTTAAGCCGGAAGCATATAGTGATAGTGACTATCTTTGGTGCAAATCTGGATAGGAGGTCCACCACCGAGGTTGCCAATTCCTTGGAAAGAGATTGATTTCTTGGCAATGCAAGAAGCAGACTATTGTGGCTACCTCATCTCTGAAGCGATCGTTCTTCTGCTGCCAAATTCTTTGTGGGCGAGACAAAGTTCTTTGGATACAAAATCAATTGTTGGATTATGGGTATAACTTCATGAACACAACAATTTTTATTGATAATCAAAGTACCATATGCATTGTTAAAAATCCAGTTTTCACAATCAACAAAACATATTGAAATCGGGCACCACTTTATAAGAGATGCATATGACAAACATTTGATAAAAGTGGTTAAAATTCATACTGATGATAATGTGGCCGATTTGTTAACAAAAGCTTTTGATGGACCAAGGTTTCAACACCTTGTGGTCCATATTGTTATGCTTAACCCTTAAGCGCAAAGTTTAAGGAGGCATAGGCCTCAGGGGAGGCATATGCCTCAGGGGAGGATTTGTGTACACTTTGCATATTTTTATGTAAATTTGTTTGATTTTTGTGTATACTTTTTGTTTTCGTTCACTAACACTAACCGGCTAATGTAATGATAGTTTGTTTTTCTTTGTTGGTTTGTGTGTTTCTCTGTGTTTGTTCGTTTTTTGATTGGTTATTCAAGTTGGAATTTACCATGGTTGTTAAATTGGAATATGGTCAAGAAAGCTCTTAAGCTTGTTTCTACTGAATTTAAAGTGCCGAAGTGAGCTATTTGTTTCCAAGTTCATATATGTTGAAGTTACAATGTTCATTTAAGAGAAGTCTTGAAGCAAATTGTTCATTCATTCATTCGAGAAGCAGTTTACGACTTTCACGACTTACAGAGTACAATCAACATCAAATGCAACTACAAAAAAAGAGCTTTACATGTTCTACTAATCCAAATCTAGTTCATATCATCTATTCCAAAATTTAACGAGTCGTTGGATATGCATGATCGCTCACATCTTTCACACTAGATGTTGGATATGCATTTATCGGGACTTGCATAACCACCCATTCCTTCTATCTTGATGGTCGGATATGCATGACACATGCGACGAAGAAGCTAAGGATCAAAATGGGAAGGATGGATTGATGAAAACGATGATGATGACGATGACCACACATGATGATGAAGAAAAATAATATGTCCTTTGTGATTCATCTACGATTTCAACCAAATGCAATCCATCCACCATCCCTAAGCACTTCCTTTATCGATGTGATGATGCACCAAAACACTGGTGCGAGAAAGACCAAGAACCACCTCTCGTTCTTAGGAAGTGGAGGATTTCGCTCGTGGCCTTTGTTGAGGCCGAGGTGCTTGAGTTGGGAGTAAGATGTTCTCTCCTTATAGGAGTCATCAGCAGATTCACTTGGATTCTCTACACTATCATCTTCTGAAGAATGGAGAAAGGGTGATTTACTTGGTCGTGAATATGGTTGAGGAAAGTAATTAAGCCATGGGTTTGAATCATCACTTGATGATGATGATGAGGATGATGTTGTGAGATCCATGATCTCAGGTTTAGTACTCATGGTTGATTGTGGTTAATTTTGGAGCATTGATGAAATTAGGGTTTGTGATGATATTTGGGGGTTTTTGATGAAGAGTTATGTGTGCATTGGGATTGTTTTATAGACAGTTTCAAGACTTAATGAGATTTAAAACGTGTGGGTGAAACAAAGAAAAAGATATTTCTTGAAGCTTCTTGAATCGTGATCTATTTCTGCTGATTGGTATTCTTCGTGAGAATGACTAGTGTTTCTACCGAAGTTGAAAGTTACATTGGGTAAAAGTAGAAATACATCGGCCAAGCGGTCAACATTTGACCAAAATTGGGAAACTACTACTTATTCTCTATTCGCATATCTTCGTCTCAAATTAAAAGTTTCCCTCATTACTCACGTTCAAAACACTTCCACTTGTGTGAATCTTAACCCTAACTTACGATTTTTCTAATGGTACTTCAATTCAAGCATGATCATAATAAAGTCGCTTTTCTGGGAACAGCTAAGGGTGCTGAGTTTTATAGACCAATGGTAGAATTCTTACAGGGGTCCAAGATTCATTATGCTTTAACACATTCTCCGAATGCAATATATGAATCGTTGGTTACTCAATTTTGGGCATCGCTACCAAAGCGGAGTGATCTGAGATTGTTGCAATGATTGACTGAACGAGCATGTGGTGACAGAGGAGCTGATAAGATGACAACTTCATTTGGATGATGAGAATGGGGTTTCTCATTCTAATGCGTGGATATTCTTGGCTTTGGACTAAGAGCTATTGGATATCGAGGTGTAAGGACGATATGTGGTTGAAGAATCGCTTATGTCCTATGTGGAGGTTTTGGTTCACACCTTGCTTGTGTTTGAGCAATAAATCTAGAGGATGGGATCAATTTCTACACTGGGATGTGGTATTGTTTGTCATTCTCGTGGTTTGACTTATAATTTCTCTAAGTATATTTTTGATAATATGGTTGAAAATATAGATAAGAAAAAGCATAAGTTTTTGATGTACCCTAGGTTTCTTCCGATAATTTTAGACATTACCACACAAGCCCAAGCCTTTTATCCCATAGGAGCTTTATCTGCTAAACTATTTGCTTCTATGAGAACTAAGTATGAGGGGACACATCATCCTTTGCTAGCGGCTATGTTGCCTCAAGGCAATGAGGCTCGAAGAAGAATGTTGTTGGTTCTCCACCTTCTACTACTATTGTCAGCTTGATGGGAATCCATCGGTGACAATAGATGAAGGCCCTTCTAATGCGCACATCTTGTTACTCCCGAACACCTTTGTCCACTCCTTCACCTAGACCTAGTCCACCACCGACACAGGTTCCTCATGATGAGGTTGAGACTCGACTTTAATAGGCCTACTCTAGTCCTCGTTAAAGAGATCCAATTGATGATAATGTTCCATTCATTGAGCATGTTGATGTTTCTTCCGAAGGCCCAATGATGCTCCCATTCCCCTGAGCAATCACGGGTGGAGATGAGGACCTATTACACTTACATCTTTATATGCTTTAGTGAACAGGTATGGGAACCGGGTTACCGATCTCAAGAAGGAGCTTGCAGAGACTAAAACTAAGCTTGGTGGTGAGATTGTTGAATTGAAAAGAAAGGATAAGGATTTGGAGGCACAAGCTGGGTGAGAAGAAAAAGGAGATTGGATGTTTCTTCCGATGAGGAGAACATGGATGATGATTTCGGGGTCTCTTGATATGTTGCTAGCTAATGTGGCTCAAGAATCTAATATTTCTACACCAAAGGTTGGTACATCCATGCCAAAAGGAGCCAATTTTGTTTACAAGACGAAGGAGAAAGCAATGCGTATAAGGATACATTGCAAAGTGCGATATTTCAACTCTTGAAGGACATGTTGTTCTTGTACTCCTTTGATGGACATTCTTTGGTGCAGGTGTTCAAGCTACCAATGTGCTATCTCAACGCTTCTATACCTTCATCGATACTTCTCAAGTGTTTCTTCTGGGAGGAAATTTAATTTGAATCCGTAAGTAGATGTATTTTCAACACTGTTGAAGATTTATCTCACCATGTTTCTTCCGAGTACATCCGGGCGAATCTTCGAAGTTCCTTTTACGGATACTCCTGGTGATGCTATTTTTGAATCTTCCGATAAAGGGAAAGGAGTAATGGTTGATCGAGCTTGGTCCGGATCTAGTCGTGAACGGAAAGGTTAGCACAAAGAGGATGTTAGATGAATGTGCCAATTTGAAGAAAAGTGCTGAATTGGCTCAATGAAATTGCCGAGTCTATTTCTAAATTTCCTCGAGAGACAAAAAGAATTAGATGCAATGGTTAATCGGATGCTTGAACACCTGGGATGTTTACACTCTCGGCAAGCTATTTCTAATCCTTCACTTGCTCAGAGTATTTTGGGAGCAGATTTTAATAGTGATGATTTTGTGGCTCAAATGATGGCTCTTGGACAACAAAAGAAGAAAGAAGCTATGGCAAAAAGGAAAGCTATTCAAACTCAAAAGAACATGACTAAGAAAATGAGAGCACAATCTGCAGCTCCAACAAAAGATTATATGAGGAAAGTAGTGAAATATCAGAGTTGCTCTCTTTATACCTCTGGTATGACTATGAAGCGAGTTAAGGCTTTACCGATCTTTGAGTTAATCGATTAATATAATAAGATTATGAAATTTACTTCATCTAGTCGATTAAGCATCTAGTTTGAAAAAATTGTGATGCTCGTGATGTGCTCTCCTAAATCTAAAAGACCAAGGATAGTTGAAATTGTAGATTCTTTTGAGGCTCATGTTTCAAAGTCAAGTACTTATTTGTTTATACGAGTATCTCGCAACTATTCCTTCAAGTATCTACTAAAGCTATTCCTTGTTGCTCAAGTTCAATCAATTTGAACCTTATGTTGCTTCATCCGGATTATCATCTTAGAAAGCTTGATTCCTCTGAGCTTCTATTGACAAAGATGGAAAAGAATTGAGTTGTCAAGTGAAATCTGCGCCTAAAGCTAAAAAGGCCGAGCAGTGGGTGAGAAGATGTATGTCTTACGTGGTGTTGTTCCAATGCATAATGATTCTATTTCTTCCACACATATTAAAGATGTTTCTGAAGAACCTATACCATCTTCGACATTTATCTACCGGTAGGAGGAAGAAAAGAATGGCTAGAAAACGATCGGTTCTTTCCGGAGATCACATCAAATCTGTTGAGACACATACATCTAAGGTTAAGGAATCTTTAAGGGTTGATTCTTTGGATCTCAAAGTCAGCTGAATCAACATTTATTAAAGAGGGATCTTCTGATGTTTTTCCTGAAGGATCTCATGATGTTTTGGTTAATTGGTCATTGCAAAAGGATGAACTTAATGTGATTCACTGTTTGGATCAAACGATCATGGAATTTAACTTTTGAATGAGATCTTGCATCCGGTGGACCGGTGTGGCATATTTGGTTACGCTATATAACCTTGTCAATAAGTATTACCATTCTAATGCACCAAAGGGTTACGTTTATATTTATTGGGTGATCTTCATGTTTTGTTTGATTCAATATCTCCCAATGGTAAAGGATACTTTATTTGGAAGAACTCTCACTTATGGCAGGTTACATTTTGGAGATTTTATCCTGCTCTGCGTGCATGTGGTTGAGACGAAGGGTGGTATTACGGTGCATGTTTCTTTGAGAGGACTTATCCATTATCCGTGAAGCTTATGGAAAGAATGCTTATCCGAAGTTGGAAGTTCCTCCAGGATCTGCTGGCAATGATCTTTTGCATCTGAACAATGTGGGTGTTATTAAGACTCACTTATGACATATAGAAGTTCATCTTGATTCCGGTAATTTGTATGGTTTGTAATTTTTGTTTCTTTGTTTTCTTCTTAGTTAAAAAAAATGTATATGTTTTGTTTTTACTAACTTTTATTGCGTGTTTGTTGTATATTATTGATGGTTATTAACTCACCGGATATACCTTGTGTATGTCAAAGAGTTGGCTAGTCCAAAGGGTACAGCTTTAGTAAAGACACATCAAATCGTTGATAGGCTGTAATGGTTTGCTCAAAATCATAGGGTTCATAACCACCCATGCTTAATTCTTGTGAGTGTTGTATGGTCATCAATTCACCATGGTTTATTCCTATTTGGAATCCAAGAATTGACTAGCCCACATGTATATGGCTTGTGGTAAAGGCAATGGAATACCATATTTGGTAATCAGTTCACCAATTCTAAGAATTGACTAGTCCCGAGCAAATGGCTACGGTAAAGACATATCAAATCCGTTCATGGTTCGATTTGCTAATAAATCGATGGTTATCGATGTACCATGGTTCTCGAACTTAAACATTTGGCTACTCCGGTAGTGATGGCTATTGGTAAAGAGACATCAAATCCATTATTTTCAATGATTCACCTCTCACAGAGTTAACACACCTGGATGTGATGAGAATAGTTTGAAACTACTATGTTTTGATGTACATGTTGTCATTTGTTGCTCCAAAGATATGGAGTTTCAGAGTTTCTTCATCAACGAGATGATTTTGTTTTGCTTCTTTTCATTGATGTTCGAGTACAATCCTCTAGTGCCTGCAAGGTTAGAGATCTATCAAGAAGCGGAACTTAACCAAGTCAAATTCCAGTTTAGGGGAGGATTGTTGGGAATTATGTGAAGTATGAATCATGCCGATATTACTTGATGGATTCTGAAGTGTAGCCGAATTCTCAAGACATGATTATGCCTTTGAAGTTATATTAGTCGTAGTTTGTTTCTCGGAAATAGTATTCCGTATATTCTAGAATTAGTTAGGATATACATGAGCTTTATTAGGAAGTGATTGTGTATATCTTATTTAGTTTCATAGTTATACGTTTCTTAGAAAAGAAGTTAGGGTTCCTTGTCTATAAAAGGAACTCAATAGAATGTATTATGAACGTGTGCTTAATCAATTTATTTAATATAACGATCCATAGAGGATCAAAGAGTTCTTAGTTATCTGTGTTTTATACTTGTATTTATATTCCGCTAAAGAATACAAGTTATAGAGATTTTCTTTTAGTTTGTTTGTGATTACACAAGCGATACTAACGATCTACGAAGCTCAAGATCTATCAAGGTCTTATAGTTTTCAACACTAATGCAGAATATAAAAGCAAATAAATGGTAGAAAGGAAATCGATAGAGGAATAGTGGTGCTAACCTAGTTAATCCTCCTAACTAGTTATGTCTACGTCTACATACTTCCAATTACTTGGGTGGGGTCAAATCCGAGAGGACAACATTTGGTCAATTAAGCCACTAACCTATCCAAAGATGCCACCACGGGGAGAAATCAGGCATGCGAGTCATAAGTCTGTTGTTCCCGGTCCCTAAGCCAAGTCATTAAGTACCGCTACATGCTAGATTCTAAATAGTGAGTGGCCGGCCATTAGGAACTTAGACACTACACCCCCAATTCTTAAGTTCATCCAAACGATAGGTGATCTGTTGGTCAAATCGCACAAGTATAAAGGGTCGTCAGTTGGTCATATCTTACCTTTCCCGTCTCAGTCCACTCACCTAGGTGGGTTGGTCATATCTCCTAGGCAATTGGCCTCTAACGCCATTTAAAACTACCGAACCGAATTTGACTACCAAAGAACTATGCATGCATACACTTAGAAATAATTATACGAAGTAAAGGTAACGAAAACAAAACAATTAAGGAATCATAACTGTGCTAGCACCAAAGGGTGCTTAGCGCTCATATTATCATGCACATCAATTCAATATTCAAAGGTACGAAATACATGAATTGAAAGTAAAAGAAATAATAAGCGCTAAAGCTTATCGTAATGGTGTGACTTCTCCCTTGGAAACAACTCCGTATGCTTCCCTAGACCTCCCTTAAGCTTTTTCCACGTTCTGAGTGTTGTGTGTGGAATGGGATGCTTTCAAATGCCGGAATTCGTGGGGTATTTATAGGCAGTCGGGTTACTGGCGTAACAATAAATGAGTTCTGGCTGTAACCTTTATTTCTCCGTAAATGCACTAGATGCGCTGAATTCGACGTAACCTTATAAGTGGTTACGCAGTAGTCTTCAATAAACTTCGATTACGTCGTAAGTGATCAAGATGTTATGGTAAGTATCGTGGATGGAACCTCTTTTGACCCTAATGGAGTTACGTCGTAACCATTGGGAGGATGCGCCGTAACCTCTTGATAAGTTGGACTTACGGGTCACGCAATATTCACGTAATGTGAGAGATGAGTTATGCAGTAACTTCTTCAAAATAAGCATCTTGTTTTTAGTAACGTTTCCATTTCCGCGTCTCTTTAGCTCCAATGCTCGTAATTTACGAAGTGCAAAACAATGGAAAACAAGCATAAATCCATATAAATGATATAAATACTTAGAGCATTAACGGGAAATTGACACTTAATATTCGTGGACTATTTGATGTTATCAAATATCATCCCACTTGAACTCTACTTGCCCTCAAGTAGACCTTATTAGAAAGATTCCTAGAAAGATATCTCCCAAAACACCAGGAAAACATGAGTTTACAAATCCCTTATGCTAGAATAAAACAAAGCCGAACACCTCACGAAGGGAACAACGCTCAAATCTCTCAACTATTCTAAGTGTCAATTTAGGGTGATAACTCAATCGCGCATATCATAGCATGTATTCTATCATAAGCTTGGCATTTACACAAATCTCCACACTAGAGTTAAGGGCTAAACAATTCTCGAAGGCAATATGGGTAGACACGAGAAAGGTTAAGGGGTGACTAATCGTCATTACTAACATGTCACGGCGAAGTGGACAAAATCAATGATACATGACCAAATCCATGGCCAAGACACCAAAGATTGCTCATTGCATCACCTAGACACGCTTCATGACTAAAAGGGTAGGATAAGACATGGGATATATAATTGGTGTAAAATGAAAAACAAGCGGGTAGTCTATATCTATAACTAAGTCATCACCACTTACCGTCCGCCCAAAGTTCAAGCTTAGAAGTCTAGAGACCGAATCATGAAATGTAAGGTAGATGTGTCATTGAGAGGCGTCGTGATGGGCACACTACCTTTTCTTCTTCAGTTGGTATAACTCCAACTCCAATCTTCCAATGTGACCAAGGTGGCCTCCTCGATACTAAATCAATAAAGCTCATACTACTGATCTGATGCTTGATAACGCTACAGCCGTCGATTTTAGGGTCAAGGCTTCCTTTTCTTGAGCAAGTTTTATAACACCCTAGGCAGTGAACCTAATCGTTGTAGTGTAGTAATTAGGGTAAGCCACGGGTATTGATATCGTTCTCTAGGGGAATAGGAAAGCTAGTAAGAAGTTACTACGCTAAGGTTGGGGTTGAGGAAGATTATTTTTATCTTTTTTATGTTTTTTTTAGGAATTGAAAGTGTACGAATCTCGGGGTTTTGGATTTGGGGGTTGGTATTGCTACGGATTACTCTATTTATCTAATTATCTAATCTAAGGTGTATGTAGTCTATGTCTAATTATTGTGTGCTCGTATGATAGTTTAAAAATGTTTACTTAGGTTTTATTACTCCTTAATTATCTCCTATTGGTGGTTGAATTGCCACATCCTTATTCTTAGTTTAGTTGGTGTGTCTAAGGTTTTAGGGTATCGTATGTTCCTAACTCTTTGAACTTACCAAAGGGTCTCAAATCTACAAAACCCACTAGGATAATAAACTCTACTCTAAGGCACTCTTTGGATGGTTTAGCTTACAACTACTCAAGGAGTTATATTCTAAGGTTCAAAAAGATTTAATCAAGCATTAAGTACACAACGAATGACCTATCGCATTACTAGATCATTAATCAACTAAGATAAGAAACAACCAATCAATAATCAATAATTAAGTTTCATATTCCCTAAGGAAACACACAAATAAATTAGCCGGACATGGAGAACATGCAAGCATACACACAAATAATCAAAGACATAATTGTATTAATGAAGTAAAGAACTTATCTTGATGTAAGATAGGTTTTGGAACCCTAAAATCTTGTACAAGACAGACCTTGGTTGGTTCTAGGTTTTACTCCAAAGACTACACACAAATCGAAAAATTCGGATTCTATATATAAGATTACATATGCGGCGCTCACCATGTTTTGTGAGCGGCCGTGGGTCGCCGGTCAAATCATTAGGGTTTCGTCTTGGCGCGTTAGTCTTGCGACGGCGTCACCTTGTGCTTGTGGCGATCCTCTTCAACCGGCCCGTGCAGGTTGAATCTAGGCCGTCGGTAGCGACGCCTACTCTTTACAACCTGGGCGTCGTCACGAAAATAAGACTTTTGGGTTACGTCGTCACAAAATCCTCGGACGGCCGCGAGATAAGCAATGGCGTCGTCTCCTTATGTTTGGCCAGTTGGAGTGTCTCGATTGACTTTGGCCATTTTCGCGTATATTAGCCTTTTCGTCCAAATAAGTGCCATTACAGCAATTTGCCTTCAAGAGACCTAAAAAGTGAAAAGGAACGATATTAAGTAATAACGGATACAAAAGTGATCAAATAAGGGCTTAAATGACCCCTCAAAAAGGTACATTTTAAAACCTTATCAAGTGCTTATAACATCGCACTTTACAAAATCATAACTCAATCAACCTTTTTTTTTTTTTCCGAACATAACATGATAACATAACATCCCCCCACTTGAGATGAACAATGAGAATTCAGGGGGGGGGGTCTTCAATGATCTTCATAATTATTGTCGATGAAAGCGTGATTTCCAAACCTTTCCACTCGAACCTTGAACTTAGGCAAATGATGACTTCCCAATTACAAATAAAGACTACAGGGTAGGCTAAGGTGTAAGGGTGTAACGAAACAATATATTGGGGTGACAAATGAAAGGAATGGCTCAGAAGGGTGTATCTAGGGGTATCTTGCACTAAAGGGGAGTGCAACAAAAGGGTTTCACATGGGGGTCGAAAAGTCAAGGTGACTAATCGATAGACTCACAATGGTAGGCTGTTTGGGTGATAATCCTATAATACTGCCTTCTAAAACTGAAAAGTCCAAATACATCGAGCTAACTCAACATACCTCGTCTATTGTCTCGAAATGATGCAAAGGCCAAGTTCTAAAGTTTACAAGCTACCGGCACACTCATAATTTGGTGGATTTGGGGTAAAATATTGGAAAACGGATAAGGCTAATCTCACCATGTAATATCAAGGGTTGTATGTGTCGGCTAAGGTCTAATCTAGTTAGGTTAGGAAAAACATGTCAAAATTTTAAAATGGCATAATTTTTCAAAATAAACTAGAAAACGAGAGCGAAATAAAGTTCAAGGGATAATTCTACTCCCGTCCCCCCACTTGAATTGTACAAAGTCCCTTTTGTACTAGGCATTAAAATAAAGGTGAAGAGAAAGGTAGAATTAGAGCGAGAACTTCCCCGAAATTTGCTCCAAAAAGAAGAAGGCCCAAGAGAAAGGATCGTCCCTTCATTTAAGCGTCATGAACAAACTTCAATCCCTGAAATCACAATACCGACAAGCATAATTCTAAAAAAGAAAAAATAAAATAAAAAATAAACCTAACTCACTTTCGTAGGAATCACGGTTGCATTTAGCGAATGCAACAAGCCTTTTATACCACTTGGTGTCCCAAGTGGGCGAGTAAAGTCTCGTGAGGGTTTACAGGGAACACACCCACAAAGTTCATTTAAAAAGCTAATACTAGGTTATTGTGTTTTAAAATGAAAGAATTAAGCAGAGAGGAGAGATTCATTACGCCAGTAACTCCTATGAGAAAAGATTAAATCGGCAAAACCTGGTATGAGCCATTGAAGCGAATAGTTACTGGCGTAACCACGAGATGGTATTACGTAATTGGTAATCGTCAAGAATTCTCTGCTAAAATGTTGGTTACTTGGCGTAATCACCAAAATGAGTTACGCCAGTAACTCTGTTTAGATCAACAAGCGCAACGATAATTACTTCATTGTCTCCTGCAAAATGGTTAGAAAACACAAAACCCAACAGAATAGAAATAAAAACAAAAGAAAGGGATAATTGGGTTGTCTCGAAAGAACACTTTTCTTTATTAACAAGTCTTTAAGTTAGACTCGAGCAGCGGGGCTCCTATGGGGTCTTAGAACTTGCCCTACTTCCATCATTCGTTGGTGTTCATTCATCAAATTATCAAGCCCTTTTTTTCTCGAAGAATTATTGAGCCCAAATGTTCCCAACTTATGTGAAAGCCATTTATCTCATGATTCTCTATGGTCATCATCTTTAGTAATGCTGATGTTTGATCTTGTTCCGCCTATGATGTCAGTGATATGGTTGCATCCATACTGCTTGATCAGTTCCTTAATCAATTTCGAGCTTCCAAGTTTTAATTTGTACCAATCTTCCAATGCTAATTCAACATCATGTTTCTCTCCCTTATGAGGGTAAATCCATTCATTAGCTTTTCTTTCACATTTTTGAGGATGAGTAAATGGTGGCCATGCCGATTTGCATTCTTTGGTTGACATCGAGTTGCAAAAATGTTTGTTAGGACTCAGAGTTTCCTCAATGCTATGAATAGTTTCATCTGTTTCGCTTACAATGATCAACACTTTCTTTTCACGATTATCGAGATTAGGCTTAGAGTGTAGAGTGGGGTTTAGTGATTGAACATTATTAGAATGCTCATTCATACTAAAAGTTATTCGTTCCTTTTCGGTCCCCAAGGAAATTTGTTTTTCAAAAACCATAATTTGAGCCCTACAAGTGGCCATAAAAGGTCTTCCAACAATCAAGTTGTAAGCCTCCCGCTTTCTCATGTCAATAACTACAAAATCGGCGGGGAAGAAAAATTTTCCAATGTTCAAAAGCACATTGTTCACAATCCCCTCTGACCTTAGAGTCCGCCATTTCAATCATAATAGTTGTTTCTTTTAAATTGGTAAGTTTGATTTTTTCGAATAAAGTAGTTGAAATAAGGTTAACGCCGACCCCTAAATCACTAATGCGGGGAATCTTAATGTTACCAATAGTGCAAGGGAGAAGAAAACTTTCCGGTATTGCAACTTCTCGGGAAGTTGGCTTGGTAGGAACTCGTCGTCTTGACCTTATCATCTTCTCTTAGGTAGTTAATCCCGGAGAGATCATTAGTGATAGAGGATGTGCATTGCTCCCTTTTTGCTTTATCTGCAAAATATGGCTATGCTTGAAGTGGCTTTAGCATTACTTGTTGCGAGGTTCTTAGCTAATTGCCCAATTTGTGTTTTGAGGTTCTTAATTGCAGCATCTTGGTTACGTAGGTTCATATTGGTGTCCTCCTTTACTTTGACCATCCATTCCTTGAGCCTATCTTCCTTTTTTGTTGATTCTTCAATGTGTCGGTGCATTATTTCTTCAAGGCTAGGTTTAGGAGGATTATTGTTGATTTTTGTGTAGAACCCAGGGGATTTTTCACGGTACCTAGGTCCGTAATTATTGTAGCTTTTGAAAGGGAATTCTTTTCCATATTTCACTTCACCGATCCTTTTAACTTCTTCATTGGAGGAACATTCTTTAGAAGGACGAGCCCCAACTCGCTCTACTTGAATGGAATGCACATTTTCCTTGAGCTTCTTCATTTCTCTTCCAAGGCTTTCTAATTTGTTGTTAATTGTTGCAAGGCCCTCAATATCATTATTTTTACTACGGTTTCTTCCTCCATTGTGCCATTTGTGAGAGTGGTCTGCCATTTTTTAAATAGTTTCCAAAGCCATGGTGGGTGTCATACTAGGAATTGGCCCTTGAGAATCAATCATTTGTCTTGAAGAGATGTTCAGTCCCTTGTAAAAGATGTTCACTTTTTGTTGGCTGTTAAGATCGTGAGTACGGCACTTGTATAACAATTCATTGTATCTTTCCCAAGCTTGGTATAGCATCATGTGAGACTCTGGGGATTTTGAATAGGCTGACAATGTATTCGACGTTGTCTACATGTTCATGGGCGTCATCGGCGATGCTTCCAGAGAAGGGATTTGCACGTAATTCCCTCATGAATTGAGGTTTGATTTCGAATTGAGCATCTTCTGCAATGGTTGGCCTTACAATTCCTGGCCCTTGTTCTTCTCTTGTCAATGCCAAATATTCCTCAAGAGTGAGGTTATCGATGTTAATGGCTTCCATGGTACCTGAAAACTTGAAATATGATCGTGAGAAATGTTAAAAAATGAAATGAAAGACTTAATATCAATCCTAATATAGCTCCCCGGCGTATAAAAACTTGATGCAGGTTTTACTAACTATGTCTTAATATTTATAGTGTCTCGCTATACCTATGGTCTACCCTAATGCACTAATGGGCAGTGTACCCGGTCGTGTGTAGTGTAGTAAATGGTAAAACCGAGGTCGTCCCAAGAGCTATGTGTGTCGGATAATTACTAAGTCTAATTGTCAGAGAATATTAATGGTTTGATAGGGTTTTAATTAATTAAACTACTAATGCAGAATATAAAAGCAAATAAATGGTAGAAAGGAAATCGATAGAGGAATAGTGGTGCTAACCTAGTTAATCCTCCTAACTAGTTATGTCTACGTCTACTTACTTCCAATTACTTCGTGGGGTCAAATTGAGAGGACAACATTTGGTCAATTCGCCTAACCTATCGGCAAAGATGCCACCACAGGAGAAATCGGGCCCGTCATAAGACCATTGTTCCCTGGTCCCTAAGCCAAGTCATTAAGTACCGCTACATGCTAGATTCTAAATAGTGAGTGCCCGGCCGTTAGGAACTTAGACACTACACCCCAATTCTTAAGTTCATCCAAACGATAGGTGATCAGTTGGTCAAATTGCACAAGTAGAAAGGGTCGTCCGGTTTGTCATATCTTACCCTTCCCATCTCATCCGCTCACCTAGGGTCTATTGGTCATATCTCCTAGGCAATTGGCCTCTACCGCCATTCAAAACTACCGAACCCGGGGTGACTACCAAAGAACTATGCATGCATACACTTAGAAATAATTGTATGAAGTAAAGGTAAACGCAAACAAAACAATTAAGGAATCATAACGTGCTAGCACCAAAGGGTGCTTAGCCGCTCATATTAATCATGCACATCAATTCAATATTCCAAGGTACGAAATACATGAATTGAAAGTAAAAGAAATAATAAACGCTAAAGCTTATCGTAATGGTGTGACTTCTCCCTTGGAAACAGCTCTGTATGCTTCCCTAGACCTCCCTTGAGCTTTTTCCCACGTTCTCAGAGTGTTGTGTGTGGAATGGGATGCTTTCAAATGCTGGAATTCGTGGGGTATTTATAGGCCAGGTCTAGGTTACGGCGTAACCAATAAATGAGTTACGTCGTAACCTTCTATTTCTCCGTAAATGCACTAGATCTGCTAGTTACGGCGTAACCTTATAAGTGGTTACGTCATAGTCTTCAATAAACTTCGGTTCGCCGTAAGTGATGAGTAGTTATGGCGTAAGTATCGTGGCGTGGAACCTCTTTTGACCTAATGGAGTTACGTCGTAACCATTTGGAGGAGTTACGCCGTAACCTCTTGATAAGTTGGACTTACGGGTCACGCAATAGTTACGGGGTAATGTGAGAGATGAGTTACGCCGTAACTTCTTCAAAATAAGCATATTGTGATAAATCTTTAGTAACGTTTCCATTTCCGCGTCTCTTTAGCTCCAATGCTCGTAATTTACCTGAAAGTGCAAAACAATGGAACACAAGCATAAATCCATATAAATGATATAAATAACGAGCATTAACGGGGGAAATTGACACTTAATATTCAGGACTATTTGATGTTATCACTACTCTTAACACTCTTCCAAGCCCTTGACAACGTACCATTCTTCACAATCTCTTCACTTTCAGGAGCTGTCCTAACTCTTTTTCTACCACTTGACCTAGGCGGAGTTGTTTCGGATTTCGGTGGAACAATTGTTGTTGGCAAAGTTGATTTTCCCAATGTTCGTTGCTAGTTATAGGTTGGACATGGTGTTTATAGGTTTCCTCCCAATTGAGAAGATAGTAACAAGGATGAGCCAATGTTTCTACAGCTCCTACTTGTTTCCCATTTAAAGCTATATTCCAATTGGTAGCAACAACATGTTTACATGGTACACCTGTTATCTCCCATCTTTTGCAAGTACAAGACTTTTCTACAACATTAACTACACATTGGTCACCCCATAGTCCACTAACCTGAAACTTAGTTCCTCCGTTCCATAAAAAAATATACTTAACAACCTCTTTCTTAATACCCTATAGCATGTGTTGTGCAATTGGTGTTAGTGGCCTATCATTCTTCTCAATCAACATAAGAACATGCATTATCCTCTTCATACAATATTCCCTGATGTATTCTAAGGCTGTAATAATTGGTTTGTTTAAACCCTCAATTATTTTGTCATGAAACACTTGACACATGTTATTAAGTAACACATCAGAATGAGCTCTCCCTAAAGATTACAAATAAATATGTATTAATTATAATTGTCTATACTGCATTAACAAATACAAATTAACTGAAACAGATAGATGACTTACATGAAAATTTTGACCTTGACCAATGGATCGGTGCTATCTTACTTAACCAATAATGGGTTGGTTGATTAAATTTCTTGAAATCAGCCATAGCTTTCTCAAACTGTACAACAGTTGAGGCTGTTGCATATTTCCACATATGGTCTTTGTAGGCCCTACCTTTCCATTGAAGTTTCATTTTCTCATGAATGCTTATAATACAAAATCTGTGTTCTGCATCTAGAAAAATATCTCTTAAAGCTCCACTTATATCCTGCACAAAATCATATATGTTTACTGTCTGTTTCAAAACAGAGAGACTTTAATTCATTAACAGATTAAGGGAGTACGTTTTGCATGTCAGTAATAAAAGTGATGATTGAGGTTGACTCAAGTGCTATATCATCGGATAAACAATGAAGAAACCAAGTCCATGATCCTATGTTTTCTAATTCAGCAAAAGCATAAGCTAAAGGGTATATACCATTGTTGCTATCAATTCCCACAACTGTCAGCAGTTGACCATTCAATGGATCATAAATTGGAAAAGCATCCAGCCCCAACAACAATCTCCCACACATTTTAAATCCTTCCTTCAGTGCACCCAAACAAACATACATTCTCTTTAATTCTCTCTTTGGAAGAGCCTCATCTGCATGTCATTCCACATTCATTAGTATTGTTGTATTAGGGTTTCTATTCTGCAACTCTTGAACATAATCTCTCAACATGGTAAATTGTAGCTTGAATTGACCCCTGATGCCTGTTAATGCTAAGTTTTTGGCCCTTAAAACCTTCTGCAGGGACACTTCAAGCTCGAATTGGTTGGTAAGTTGATTATGAACAGACTTGACATAAACCCGTGGATTGTTTCAATTTGTACTGTAATTTTCTTTGAGATATAGTTAAGGTCAAAAGCTCTGACTGCCCTTGATTGCAAACAAGTGTGTTGCTCATTATATTTTCTGACTGACCATGGACATGTCTCACCATTCCTGCCGACAAACAATAGCCATGGGCAGAGTATTTTGGAAGGGTCATTTTTGCCAGAAAGCAATGCATTTATACCCCTTCTGGTTAATGGACTTCTAGATGGGCCTATATCCAGTCCAGGACATTCACTTGGGCCTGAAAGTGGAACACAACCCTTACATCTGACCCTTATTCTTGTTTTGTCATTCTTCATAAAAATCCTCCCTCCTAGTTTCTATTGAATGCTCTCTTACCTTATTTATGACATCCATTGCAGTAGGAAAGTCCTGACTACAATAAAAGAATGTGGTATAAACTCCATTTGAAAAGTCTGCCTGTGGGTAAGAAACATACTCACTGTAAAAGACATCATCAACCATCACAGGTAAATCATTTTCCAAATGCATGTCATCACTTATATTAGTGGTTGTTCCTGCTTTACCTAACTCATTACTCTGACTTACTTAGACCAAAGCAAGTTGTGCATCATTCTCTTGACAAGTATTGTCTTCATTTGCTTGAATTGAATCATCAACTGCATTGCCTAAGTAACTAGTCTCACCCACTTGGAATAGAGTAACATTAACAACATGATCCTCTTCCATGTTATCGGCATAAACAGATGCGCTTCCTACTTCCCCTAAATGCTTATCCTGAGTCAATTGAAATAGATTTACATCAACATCAGGCTCCTCAAACCTGTTATTGACATCAACTAGTGCTCTTCCTACTTTCTCTAACTGCTTCCCCTGAGTCACTCGGAACAGATTTGTTAATACAAATATCGTCATTAAACGTTATTTATATTTTTGATCTTTACCTAAGTTTTGTTAACGACAAAAGTAAATTTAATTTTTATAAAGCTTAAAGCTTGTCAGGTTTAATAGATATTAAAACAAGCTTTTTCAAACAATATCTTCATCATTTAAGAATTTACATTGTGACTAATCATATCTTAATATGGGTCTAAGCATAATGTATGATAGTAGTTTTTAGAATGCTTTAGTTTCTTAAAAACTAAACATTACTTATGTATTTGCATATTTCTAAGATTAGAAAAACAACACATGACATCATGTGATGCATCATGAAAATCATTGGAAGATTTCATTAGATATTTTGTGTAGATTTGTACTCTTCATATCTTACACAATCTTGCATAGATATGGTTGACTTTGGCACGATCTTGATATCTTGTCGGACCGGCGGCACCAAAATGTATAACGGACGAAACCCTTTCAAGGGGTCCGCGGTCCGTGGTGCTTTCTGTTGATAGTTTTGGCTATAAATAGCAAAGCCAAACCAAGTAGTTTTTCATCCCTTTCAATCATACTCTTATACATATCTTCTCTCTAACCTTTCTAACTCAGTTTTATATCACATTAGTCATCTCTTTTGTAGCAAAGAAGATCAAGTCACATTCAAGCTTCAACGAGAAGTTGGAAGTCTTGTTTGTTTAATGTTGTATGATCTTGTGTTGATTCATACTTCATTGTTACATTAAACTATCATAATCTTGTGAGTGTGAGTGGTTAGTATTTTAGTCCTCAAAATACATTGTGTGTGGGAGTGGTTGTACCCTTGGAAAGAACTCGACATTTAGCTTAGTGTCGGAAATAGTGTAAGCAAAGTGTAAAGGTTTCTCCACCGGTGAAAGGAGCTTGTTGACTAGTGAAGTTGAACTCTCGAGTGTGAGACTCAGGGAGTGGAGTAGGGCAAGGAAAAAGAGTCCTTGCAGACCGAACCACTATAAACAACTTGTTGTGGTTTGATCATTTCTTTCCTTATTTACTCTTTACATATTGCTTACATATTTCATTTACATATCTAAGATCAATATCAATTGATCTATCAATAAGTTTCAAAACAAAGGTTTTAAGTGGTAAACTATTCAACCCCCCATTCTAGTTTTCTACAATTGGTACCAGAGCCTCGTTGCTCAAGAATTTCTAAAATAATTTGTATTTTATAAACTTGAATCGATCCATGGATTCTGAAAACTTTAAAGAAGGACAATCTATGCAAAGACCACAACTCTTTGAAACAAATGGATTTATCTATTGGAAAAACCGTTTTGAAACATATGTAAAATCAAAAGATATAGATCTTTGGTTTGTTATTGTTAAATGGGATTTTAGTTCAACAACAAAGGATATTTCTGTTGATGAACAAAAGAAATTAATTGCTAAAAATAATGAAGCTAAAATGATGCTTTATAATGCTTTGCCTAGAAAAGAATATGAAAGAATTTTTATGTGTGAAACCACCAAAGATATTTGGGAATCTTTGATTATTACACATCAAGGTAATTCACAAGTCAAGGATAACAAAATTGATCTTCTTGTTCAACAATATGAACAATTTGTTATCCCTGAAGATGAAACCATTGATTGTGGCTTTGCTCGCTTTAATACTATTATTACATCACTTAAAGCACTTGATGAATCTTTTAGTAGTAAGAACTTTGTCTGGAAATTTCTTAGAGCACTCCAATCCAAATGGAGAGCTAAAGTGACCGCTATTGAAGAATCAAAAGATCTCTAAAAATGTCACTAGACGAGCTAATCGGTAACCTCAAAGTACACGAAATGGTGATGGAGAAAGATTCGGAGATCATCAAAGGAAGAAGGGAGAAGATCAAATCCGTTGCTCTAAAAGCAAAAGCGGAATCAAGTGATTATGACGAATCTTGCTCGGTGGTGAAGATGAGAGTATGCCATGGCCGTTAGAGACTTTAAGAAGTTCTTTAGAAGAAGAGGAAAGTTTGTAAGACAACCTCGAGAAGAAAAGAAGCCATTCTGAAAAGATCGGGATGAAAAAAAGGGTAAAGGTGAAAGAAAGTGTTTTAGATGTGGTGATGCAAGTCATCTCATAGGAGAATGTACCAAGCCACCTAAAAGCAAAACTCAACGAGCTTTTGTAAGTGGTGCTTGGAGTGATAGTGAAGATGATGAAGAGTCAAGCAAGGAAGAGATCGCTCTAATGGCACATGAGTCAAACGAGGTATTCTTGAAAGTTGGATTGGAACCTGATGAGTGGATAAAAGATAGTGGATGCTCACGGCACATGACGGGCAACAAAAGTCTCTTCTCATCATACCAAGAGTATGACGGAGGTAATGTCACTTTTGTTAGCAATCTCAAAAGCAAAATCATTGGCAAAGGTACGATCGCTCATAACTCCCCAACTATTGAAAATGATGCTCATGTAGATAAGTTAAGATTTAATCTACTTAGTATTAGCCAATTATGTGATAAAAAGTATAAAGTACTATTTGATGAAAATGGTAGTAAAATACTAAAAGATGGTATCACCATAGCTAAAGGAGTTAGGAAAAATAACATATATGTCATGAAAATAGATAAAACATCTAATGACAAACTTTGTCTAACAACATTAGATGATAGCTCATCTCTTTGGCATAGACGCTAAGGTCACGCTAATATGAGACTTATACAAAACCTATCTTCAAAAGAACTAGTTAGGAATTTACCAAAACTAAAATATGACCAACACTTTTGCGACGCTTGAAAAATTGGTAAACAAACCCATAGTAGTCATAAATCTAAAAATATGGTGTCCACATCTAAATGTCTAGAATTATTGCATATGGACTTGTTTGGTCCATCCGGTATAAGAAGCTACGGAGGCAACCTATACACTTTGGTCATAGTAGATGATTACTCAAGGTTTACTTGGACGTTATTTTTAAAAACTAAAAATGAAGCTTTTGATAAATTTGAAATTCTTAGCAAGAAAATTCAAAATCAACTAGGTGTTAAAATTGTGTCGATTCGAACGGATCATGGTCGTGAATTTGACAACGAAACTCAATTTGGAAACTTTTGTGATACAAATGGTATAACACATAACTTTTCGGCTCCACGAACACCTCAATCAAATGGAGTAGTAGAGCGTAAAAATAGAACAATTCAAGAAATGAGTAGAACAATGCTTAATGAACAAAACATTCTTCAAAAGTTTTGGTGTACGCGTTGACACTTCTACATATATTTTGAATAGAGTCTTAATACGTCCTTTCCTAAACAAAACACCATATGAGCTTTATAAAGGAAAAAAGCCAACTTTAGGATATTTTAGAGTTTTTGGATGTAAATGCTTCATTCTTAATACTAAATATTATCTCACCAAGTTTGACCCAAAGTCTTATGAAGGTGTATTTCTTGGTTATTCTCAAACTAGTAAAGCTTACATTGTCTTAAAAAAGAAACAATGATAGTCAGGAATCGTTGAACATAACATTTGACGAAAGTCCACCTCCCTCTAAGACATCACCTTTGGTAGATGATGACTTAGTTGAAAGTCAAATGATAGAAAGTCAAGAAACAATTAAAAATAACAAGGAAGATGAACCATTAAATAAAGAGATTTTAAACATTAAAGAATCTAAAAGTCATCCCTTAGAAAGGTCATAGGACAACTTAATCAAAGAACCTTAAGGTCACAAGCCCAAAATCAAAGTAATTATTTTTGTTTTGTATCCACCATTGAACCGAAAAACATAAATGAAGCAATAAAAGATGAATCATGGGTAATTGCCATGCAAGAAGAGTTAAACCAATTCGTTAGAAATGATGTTTGGATATTAGTTCCAAAACCTAAAGATCAAACTATAATTGGAACAAAATGGGTCTTTCGAAATAAAATGGATGAAAATGGTGTAGTATCTAGAAACAAAGCTAGGCTTGTTGCACAAGGTTATAATCAACAAGAAGGGATTGATTATGATGAAACTTATGCACCGGTAGCTAGACTTGAATCTATTAGAATATTACTTGCTTATGCATGTGCTTATGACTTTAAATTATTTCAAATGGATGTTAAAAGTGCATTTCTTAATGGGTTTATTAACGAAGAAGTATATGTTGCTCAACCTCCCGGTTTTACCGACTTTGAGAAACCACATCATGTCTTCAAACTCAAGAAAGCATTATACGGTCTTAAGCAAGCACCAAAAGCTTGGTACGACCGACTTAAGACTTTTCTTATTGATAACAAATACACTATGGGATTAGTAGATAATACTCTTTTTACCAAGAAAAAGAAGTCACATATTATCATTGTTCAAATATACGTTGATGACATCATATTCGGATCAACTTGTCAAGAGCTATGTGATGATTTCTCTAAAATCATGCACGACGAGTTTGAAATGAGTATGATGGGTGAATTAAATTTCTTTCTAGGACTTCAAATTAAACAACTAGAAGATGGCATATTCTTTAACCAATCTAAATATATAAAAGACATGCTTAAGAAATTTGGTCTTGAAGATTCCAAACCAACTAAGACACCCATGTCCTCGGACACTAAACTCACCAAGGATGAGGAAGGTGAATCCGTAGATAACACTAAATATAGAGGAATGATTGGTAGCCTACTCTATCTTACGGCTAGTAGACCCGACATTATGTTTAGTGTTTTTCTATGTGCTCGCTTTCAAGAAAACCCAAAGGCATCACACTTAGAAGCCTTAAAAAGGATTTTTAGATACATTAAGGGAACAACGTGTTTAGGATTATGGTATCCCAAAGGAACGGGTGTAGAAACCATAAGTGTATGCCGACTCCGGATCATGCGGTGACTATGTCGATAGAAAAGTACAAGTGGTATTTGCACTTTTGTTGGACATTGTCTCACCTCATGGTTTGCAAAGAAGCAAACGGCTTTAGCCATTTCAACTACTGAAGCCTAATGCGTCTTAGCCGGAAAAGCATGTCAACAAGCTCTTTGGATGAAGCAAGCTCTCGTAGATTACGGAATTCATCTCAACGATATTGTTATACTTTGCGACAACAAAAGAGCCATCGATCTCAGCAAAAATCCCGTTCAACATGCTCGTACAAAGCATATTGAAATCCGTCATCACTTTCTTCGCGACAATGTTCAAAAAGGAAACATCTCAATCGAGAAAGTATCCTCAGAAGACAACATTGCCGACATCTTAACTAAGCCTCTTAAACGAGAACCTTTTAATCTTCTTAGACTTGGTTTGGAGTTAACGGAACCAAACATGTAGGATAAACATAGCCTAAAACAATAGAATAGTCAAAACAAAACAATTTTGTCTTGTATATGCTACTGTAGCCACGACACCAAACGACAACACGGACGGAACCAAAAATTTGGTACCGTCTGGTTCGTGGTGACTAAAGAAGCAAAACTGCTACCTACAAAACATCTTCTTCCTCAAAACCCACTTTACCAAAACGTGTAAACATTAAACCAAGCTCATTATTGACATCTTCTCACTCACTAATCACTGAAGATAACATCATTGTAAGTATCCTAACTACATTTTATCTCTTAATTCAGAGTCTAGGATTCTCATTTGTGCACAAAATCATTACATGGGGTTTATATACACTTTTGTACTAAATATGAATTCAATTGGCAAAATTGCATAACTAGTCATTGAAATTAGGTATTACATTATCATATTGCATAAACAAATCATGCTTCCCACTAATCAATAGATAATGACTATAACGCCTTATTCAAATAACCAAACACCCCATGTCAAACGGTTTTGAAAAGCTTCTCACTTGTAGGAAAACAATTTTCATTGTTAATACAAATAGAAACGTTAGATTTTCATCACTTGCATGCTCTTGAATACTGAAGGTATTGCATAACTAATATGCATTCCCGGGTATATTCAAATGAAGCCACATTGAATTAGGAGCATTTGGGTTATCTCATGGTATTTGCCAAACACCCCACTAAAACCATTCTTTTGCATAAAATGAGTCGAGATAACCGCAACTCCAAATCGTTTTCATATAGGCACACACTAGAACCAAAACGTTAAGTTTATTCTCATTTTTAACATGTTAATTCTTGCTCCTAGGAATAACCATGGTAGCCGCAAGATTCTATGATCACAAGGACACCCTTGGCTACATTCCCAAACATCACAAAACCAAAGGACTTTCCAACGAACAAGTAGAAATCTTTAAGAGTCTAGAATCAAGGTATCTCCATGAGGGTAGAACTATTCACCCATCTTTCATTGAAAACACCAATCTCCGTCAAGAACTAGCAGCCATTCAATTGATTGTCTTCTTGACATCGATGAACCGATTTGTCCTAGGTTTGTGTTAGAATTCTATGCTAGTGTGACCGGCTTCAGTGATGAAGATGATGATGAGTTTAGTCTTAGGTTTAAAATCAATCAAAACGACTACACCATCTCCTTAACCAACTTTGCTCAATTGCTAGGAATTCCCAACCGAGGGAAATGTGTCTACTCGGATAAGTGGTCACTCACAACTCTTGATGCAATCAATGACCGCTCTCTTCCCTACCGTACACCTCTAGCAAATAAGGATGTCATCCGTGAGCACCTATTTATCCCAAGGGGAGACACAACCCGAGTCACCCGAAAAGGAAAAGAAGTGAAACGAGATCCATATGGAATGGAGCTAAATGAACTTAAGCCCGAATTTAGAAAATGGGAAGAACTACTTAGAGCCAACGTCATTAGCACCATAGGGAATAGGGATCACATCAATGCTTGTCTTTGCCATATGCTCTACAATAGGAAGAACTACTTAAAACCATTCAATTTAGCCTACTACATCGCTAGGAGAATGATTGATATTCCAACTCAAGGTTCGGTTGCTCTTCCATACGCGATGCTTCTCACCCGTCTCTATAGAAACTTTGCACCAATTCCACCAAGCCCAAAAGGGATGCACCTTCACTATGATCTCATCCCTCACATCTTTATACCTTTGAGTGATGCATGAGTTGCTAAGACAAAAGGCAAGAGAGCAAAACCTCCAACTCCATCATCATCATCATCAAATAGCTCCGCTGATGGTCTTCCAAACTCTCGTCTTCCACCTCATGAGTATTATGAATCTCTTCCCGAGATTGAGAATGAATCAGCGGAGTTCAAGCAAACCAAGGGGATGTTCAAGTGCCTTGGTAGAATGATGACCAAGATCTACAAGAAGTTGGATAAGTGAGAATCGTTTTAAGGAGTGTTTGGAACAATACATTATCTCTAATGTTTGATACAATTTGGTTGTTTTTATCTTGTAGGATGATAATATAACTCGAAACAATGATGTATGCTAACAATCTTATGCAGGGGGATAGCACAAGTATGCTATCAAATTTTACCCATTTTCACTATAATGTGAAAATCACTTAGCCTTGCTCAAAATCTATGCTCCATTATGTTTGTGCATGTGTTATTTACTTTTCCTAACTAGAAATGTTTAATGTCACATGTTTTGAGCAAAATTTTAGGTTTCGAAAATGTCCCCGACACTTGAAAATATACTCTATGAACTTTTACGCTTCATGCGGATCGGACGGCACCAACGTTTGGTTCCGTCTTTATAAAAAATGGTACGCCCGTGCATGAGGCGGACGGGCACCCTTTTAGGGTCCATCCGTGTAAAATTTTGGTGCCGTGGATCCTCCAGGTAACTTTCTGAATTTCGGTTCTTTCGACATTCCAAATTAACATATATTGCTTGTAAGACAATCTTAACTAGTTTGTACCCTTATTAGAACTAGTATAATACACTTAGGCATATAAGAAATCCACTTCCCACCAAAATTCAAAAATTTGAAAAATTCACCCAAGGAGCCCTTTTGCATAAAGGAAGGAACCAAAATTTTGGTACCTTGAAATCCGTGGGTAATCTGATTGTTAGGATTTTACAATCATTAGAACACATTTATTGCATATCTTTGCTTCTTCACTCCATCCCTCTTGTATGGCTCGACTTGGGTGATATGACTAGCATTTAACCCACTTCCAAATCATTAGGAACCTCATCCCTTCTATGGTTTAACATCAAATCAAACACATTTCTCCATAATTTTTCACTTCTATAAATTAAGAGGTTTTACCATGATCATCTTCACACCTTCTTCATTCTTACTATCAACTAGCAAAAACACTTGTCAAAATGACAAAATCTTCACATTTAACCAAGCCTTGCAAGAAAACCGCTAGGATAAGCGTAAGGCCTTGTTGTTTCGTCAACTTGAGCTCTTCATCCGAATCCTCCCCACTCACCATCTCATCTCCCATAAGGGATGACACTAGCCTAACCTTGGCTACTCCTACTCAATCACCCATTATCATCACCACTCCACCACCTACAAAAACACCAACCTCACCACCACCGACACCTCTCCAAATATCCAAAACACCATCACCACCAAAGTCTCCAACCCTTATTCCTTTGGAGTTATTCTCCACACCTCCCACTTCTCCAAATCCTTTCTTAGAGGACTTGGAAGATTTGCCTCCTAAGCCTAGTCATCCACCACCATTGCTATCATTTGGCACTATTGAGCGGATTGCTCATGAATCACCTAGACCATCCTTTGACCCAAACGCCCCCATTAGGGCCAAGACCTCTTCTCTTCCACCCCATTCACAAAGACATCCATGGTCCTTTGTATGGGGATCAACCACTCCCTACATCAATGTCCCCTCACATAGAGGACATTAAGGAGTCCATGTGGGATGATAATGCCACAAAGAGGAATTGCGAACTCCAACATCTCCACCAATTCTCAAATATAGTGGATTCTCACCTAAGTGAGACTATGCAAATTCAAAGTGCTTTGCTAGCCTCCATAATCACCACCCCAAACACCAACACCAACACATCTACCATTCCACCACCACAACCTCGTCAATCATACTACCCCCTAGGCATGGTTGTTCAACTTGTGAGCAAACCGCCCAAACAATTGATCGGACCCGGGTAATGGTCCATGACTTCAAAGAGGAAATGAGGTTCATCCTCAATCACATCCTTGAGCGACTCAACGCTCTTTCTCATCCACCATCTCATTAGAATGGTCCTAGATTAGCTTTTCTAAGCATTTTTTTATTTTATTTTATTTTTCTAGGATTTTTTTATTGTACTAAAACACTTCATTGTGTTCTCTTTTCATGGTTTTTCAATCATGAAAAATTTTAACTAATGAATGGTGTTTTCTATATTGTTGGTGCTTATTACATAGTGTTTGGAAATGCTTGTAAATGATGATTATTACTAACAAATCTTTTTTTGTAGCTTTTTCACAATCCAGATAATGGCTAGGGCTCATTATGCATTCCGCATCCCATCTTCTTTTTGTTGAGACAAAAAGGGGGAGAAATATATAGAACTTGGTTATATTTGACTTTTATGAAAAAGTCAAACTGCATACATTGACTTTCTGAAAAAGTCAACATGATACTTCATTAGTAATACTTGATTTTTTGAAAAAGTCAACTACATACTTTGACTCTCTGAAAAAGTCAACATCATGCCTCAACTAGTGAAGACTTTGACTTTTTGAAAAAGTCAAACATCATACACTTGCATTATCATTTCCTTTTCAAGTTCTATAACTAATATTTTTATAACTCTTGCACAATCTTTGTATCTTTTATAAAAATAAAATTTATATTTTGTCCTCAACAAAAAAGGGGGAGATTGTTAATATAAATATCATCATTAAACGTTATTTATATTTTTGATCTTTACCTAAGTTTTGTTAACGACAAAAGTAAATTTAATTTTATAAAGCTTAAAGCTTGTCAAGTTTAATAGATATTAAAACAAGCTTTTTCAAACAATATCTTCATCATTTAAGCATTTACATTGTGACTAATCATATCTTAATATGAGTCTAAGCATAATGTATGATAGTCGTTTTTAGAATGCTTTAGTTTCTTAAAAACTAAACATTACTTATGTATTTGCATATTTCTAAGAATAGAAAAACAACACATGATATCATGTGATGCATCATGGAAATCATTGGAAGATTTCATTAGATATTTTGTGTAGATTTGTACTCTTCATATCTTATACAATCTTGTATAGATATGGTTGACTTTGGAAAGATCTTGATATCTTGCTGTCAGACCCCGGCGACACCAAAATGTATAACGGATGAAACCCTTTCAAGGGGTCCGCCGTCCGTGGTGCCTGCTGATGGTTTTGGCTATAAATAGCAAAGCCAAACCAAGTAGTTTTTCATCCCTTTCAATCATACTCTTATACATATCTTCTCTCTAACCTTTCTAACTCGGTTTCATATCATATTAGTGATCTCTTTGTAGCAAAGAAGATCAAGTCACATTCAAGCTTCAACGAGAAGTTGGAAGTCTTGTTTGTTTAATGTTGTATGATCTTGTTTGATTCATACTTCATTGTTACATTAAACTGTCATAATCTTGTGAGTGTGATTGGTTAGTATTTTAGTCCTCAAAATACATTGTGTGTGGGAGTGGTTATACCCTTGGAAAGAACTCGACATTTAGCTTAGTGTCGGAAATAGTGTAAGCGAAGTGTAAAGGTTTCTCCGCCGGTGAAAGGAGCTTGTTGACTAGTGAAGTTGAACTCTCGAGTGTGAGACTCGGGGAGTGGAGTAGGGCAAGGAAAAAGAGTCCTTGTAGACCGAACCACTATAAACAACTTGTTGTGGTTTGATCATTTCTTTCCTTATTTACTCTTTACATATTGCTTACATATTTCATTTACATATCTAAGATCAATATCAATTGATCTATCAATAAGTTTCAAAACAAAGTTTTTAAGTGGTAAACTATTCAACCCCCCTTCTAGTTTTCTACAAGATTAACCTCAAAATTATCAGGCTCCTTAATAGCATTGTCCTCATCAATAAGTACTAAAGCACGCTCACTGTTATGAACAGGTTGGCTAGCAAATGATGTGTTTAGGGTGGAAAATACAGACTCAATGTTTGGCAAATTGCTAGATTCACCAATATAATTTGCATAAAATGATCTAGTGCAGGCTCATTATCAAGATCATGTAACACCAATCGTCTACAACAAGATTGAATAGCAGCACTAGCAACTTTTCTACTATTTTCATCCATGTGACACACGGTAAATTTTCGCTAAAATTTAACTGATAATTTGTAATTTATCATTGCTAAGCATAAGTCATTAAGCATGCATAGGCTTTACCTGATCATTTGAGTAGTTAACTCGCATACTGGAGACTATAGCATCACTTTTGCATTCATATCATTTTATGAATATTTCATTTCATTTTGTCTTACGGTGAAATTGTAAGACGAGAGGTTATCTCGTTTACCCCAGTGACCGACACCGCACGGCGTACCAAACACTATGATAAGGACTTGATAAAACAAACGACAAAAGTCCGTGATATGGAATATTACAAAAAATCAAAATATTTAGGGCAGGCGTAACAATAAGATACTACATTATAAAAGTTATCAAACAATGATACTCCGGTCACAACTTAATTTTTGGGACACAAAATAATTAATACACTTGCACTTAAACAATAACTCTTATAAGATTCAAACACAATTAATACATAAGTGTAACACAAGTACATACATGTACACCAATAAACCATAAGTATAATATACATACATACATTTGTATTTCTCTTAAATGAAAACTTTTATTAAAATTTGAGAATATATCTCTTTGTCCTCTCATCCCACACACGACAAAAGCTCAAAAGAAGAGAAAGAATATCAAATCTCCATCTTCAACCTCTACTCCTGGCTGCTCTTGTAGGCCGAATCTTCCCAAAGAAGAAAACCCAACATGCCTCTTCCGTCACCTCCTCTTCTCTCTTACCAAAACCATGTATCTTTTGTCTCTCAAACCCACTACATGAAGGCGCCGGCTACCATTCGAATGGGTCCAAACACGTCAAGACAAAGCCACCCCAAAGAGAAGCATCATGGAAGAATCATGTAATACGCCTGTTTTAGGCATGCCTGAGTATGACAAAGACTATACCATTTAAGGGGGACGCTTTACACCAGAGATGAAAGCTATCATGGTCCAAAAAGGAAAATAATGGTATAGAATACTCAACACCCAAAGATCCGTGAGGAGCACAACTCAGTGCACAAATTTGAATCAGAACCTAACATGACCACACTAGGAAAACCTAGAAATGATATCCTTACTACACCACTGGAGTACAGTGTACACCGACCGAAATGTCCTACGGAGAGTACGGAAACAAAAAAAAAGAGAGTTAACCATGTGACGACATCAACAATGGTAGTCGCAATGTGAGGTTCAATTTCAAAATTCGTTAGCACCTTTAAGGCAAAAGCAGTCATAGCCGCATATACCTCAAGCACCACCTAGCAAAACAAAACCTTTTCAAACCAAATCATTTCAAGTAGTATCATTCAACAGAGGAATCGACAAAATAAAACTCTTACGACATAACCGAATGCGAAATGGAACTTGTAAAAGACGAATGGGATCTTATCCCCAAGGACCAACATTGAGACCCACGTCATGAAGGGATCTGCAATCTCATTATGTGGGAACCTCATTAAGGCCAGGAGTATTACTCATCTAGGTCCGGAAAGGATGCACCTTGATCCAGAGAGCTATTATGAGCACCACACATGAAGACTGGTATTTGACCTATGTCAAACCATACTTAGTATGTTCGAAAGGAAGAATTCAAAACGATCAGGAGCCATCAAACCTGCCGGCACAAACCGAAAGTTCCCAGATAGAAATGGGAATGCATAACAATGGACTCTAGTACCAAGTCACCAAAGACCCCTGTTGATTATAACTCTACCTGTGTAATAATTGATCATCTCACCAAATTCACCTATCCCCACCGAACAAAGAGGACGGCAACCTAGACAAGCTTACACGGTTTGCTTAAAGCAAAGAGCTACGAGTCATAGCATTCAATTCTCATTATTCCAAATAGCGATAACCATTCACATCAAACTTTCGAATACTACTCCAAAGCTCATGAGAATCCATCTGGAAATGAGTGCCACCTACCGTCTCTCGACTGATGAACTAAATGGAAGGACCGTTCAAGCTATAGAAGTTATACTTCAAGCCTGAGTAACATATTTCGGAAGGTGAATAGAGTAGGCAAATTGCCTTAACCGAATCCCCTTGCAACAAAAGATCACCTCATAAGACACCCTATGGTCAAAAGCGCAAGTCAATCGTGTTCAGAACAGAGACCGGCAAGGAACCAGCCCAATGGCTCTAAGCCGTTATCGAGAACTATTGATAATAGTGTGCGACCTGAGGCAGAATGCAAACAACTCTGATCGTCAAGGTCAATAAATATAGGACTAAAGGTCACTTGAGGTTCAAGTCGACGAGAAAGTTAGATTGAAGCTCCGCCCAGCGTAACCCAATCTAACAGAACGCAAAAGGGGGGGGGGAAACGTTAATTTGTAAGATTAATCAAATCCTCCTCAAGATCGAGCTGGTAGTTACCAACTCGGACTACCATCAGGACTATACGTGGTGCACAAATAGTCTGGTACGAACAACTCGGAAGGACCACCCTTCATACTAGGGATTTGTAACGCCATAGAAAGGCGTAATCCGTTTCGGGAAATGTAGAAAGTTAAATCTTCGTTACATTAGACCCGTCAAAATTTTCAAGAAGAATCGGGCCGGTAGCCTACCAACCCGAAATTCCCACAAGAACTCAACTCTTTGCATAACATGTTTCACATATGAAACTCGAAGAATTGCCCTTCCAACGAAACTCTCGCCATTCCAATGAAAGAAATCCAAAATCGACAAAAGATTTAAAATTTTTTTTTTCAAGAAACCCAAATGAAATATTAGATCAAAGAAATCAAGCGGCTTAAACAAAGCCGCACTTCTATCGTTAAGGATCGTCGGAACTCTCAAAGAGGTCCGAATACGCGTGGGCAGACCAATTCAAGCGTAAATACCCACACCTTTTCTCTACTACAACAAATAATTCTAACTGAAAACCGAGGACGGTTTTCCCTTCTAAGCGGGGAGGATGTGACACACGGTAAATTTTCACTAAAATTTAACTGATAATTTGTAATTTATCATTGCTAAGCATAAGTCATTAAGCATGCATAGGCTTTACACGATCATTTGAGTAGTTAACTCGCATACTGGAGACTATAGCATCACTTTTGCATTCATATCATTTTATGAATATTTCATTTCATTTTGTCTTACGGTGAAATTGTAAGACGAGAGGTTATCTCGTTTACCCCAGTAACCGACCGCAGCGTACCGACACTATGATAAGGACTTGATAAAACAAACGACAAAAGTCCGTGATATGGAATATTACAAAAAATCAAAATATTTCGGGCGTAACAATAAGATACTACATTATAAAAGTTATCAAACAATGATACTCCGGTCACAACTTAATTTCGCGGGACACAAAATAATTAATACACTTGCACTTAAACAATAACTCTTATAAGATTCAAACACAATTAATACATAAGTGTAACACAAGTACATACATGTACACCAATAAACCATAAGTATAATATACATACATACATTTGTATTTCTCTTAAATGAAAACTTTTATTAAAATTTGAGAATATATCTCTTTGTCCTCTCATCCCACACTAAAAGCTCAAAAGCGAGAAAGAATATCAAATCTCCATCTTCAACCTCTACTCCTGGCTGCTCTTGTAGGCCGAATCTTCCCAAAGAAGAAAACCCAACATGCCTCTTCCGTCACCTCCTCTTCTCTCTTACCAAAACCATGTATCTTTTGTCTCTCAAACCCACTACATGAAGCCGGCTACCATTGAATGGGTCCAAACACGTCAAGACAAAGCCACCTCAAAGAGAAGCATATCTCAACACCAATCTACCTTGAGCCAAAGTCCAAGATTCCCTAGGTTGTAGGAGTTTACATCAAATCGGCTACACTCCAAAACTCCAAGAAGAGAAAGAAGGACAAGGCTTTCCCAAAATACTTCCTTTATCTCAAGAAGAGATGTGAAACGCCCCAATTAAGTTTCATCACCACTCTCACAAGAAAAATTAGGGTTTGAGGAAATTAGGGTTTTCTAAAATTGAATTGGGGGTTTTGAAATTCAAGGTTGGTATCCACCAATTCTAGTATCAAGTTGTCGAAATCAAGGAGACTTGAAGACATTCGGCATCTCCTATTTGGCCTTGTGATTCGACCCATTTCCAAAACTTGTAAGAATAATATGTTGTTGTGTCATTTAAAATTTATCTTGTTATGTATTGAAAGTGGAGTCGGGTTTAACCCGTATTGTTTTTCATAATGCTTTTCGAATCAAAATTTATTAATAATATGAATTTATGGTGATTAAATTCTAGTCGATCATGTTCATCTTATTAGTGCTACTTGAGGAGTTTTTGGTTAATAATCAAATACTTGTTTGGTCATGATAGGATTGTCCTTGTCGCTAGTGTTGTTCAACCGTTTCGGTCGAGTAGTAGACACCAAGAAAATTTGAAAAGTTAAGTGTTCTTGAGGTTGATAATCTTTATGTTTTGATAAATAATTATTGTCACATTGAAACTTAATTTGGTCATTGGCTTTTGTTGATTTGGGGTCCTGTCGAGAGTACAAAACCAAGAAGTTGGGAAAATTAAGTTTATAAAATTTCTAGTAACACTAATATGGAATCTAGAGTAATGATGTTGAGTTTTGGGAAATAGGTGTTAATTCACTTTTACGAAATCCGACAAATTTTATTGTCATTATCTCTTGGTGTTAAGTTGTGTTTAAATTCGACTAGGAACCCACTTTGAGACTCGTGGTCCTTTTCCAGCACCTCCGTGCTGATAAATCTGTGTCGATAAAAGTCATGGGTCGAAGAAACTTACACCATGTTATGGCCTTGTCCTAATTTGAGAAACCAATATTAGTTGTCATGGTATCCTTTATCTTGACTACTACTATGAGTCTTGGGTTAAATTGTCGTGTCTACCTAGGAAAAAGAACCAAGTCGAGAGTTACCATTTGCCAAAGTAAATGTGAACAACCTATAATTAGTCATAAATCGTTAGAAGACAAGAAGATGTCGAGACGAGACCAAGTTGAGTAGTACTCAACTAGTGTACGGTTTTATCATTTCTTTGTTCTAACATATTTAGTTAACATATTGTCTCCAAGTACTCTTATATGGTGGTAATGGTGAATGGCTGTCGAACAGCCATGAGGTCCAAGTCCATAATTTTATTGGAATAAAAGGGTGTGTGGCTTGTGTCGAGTCTTGAAACTAGACCAGAACTTTTGGATTGTGTCCTTGCGACCAGAAAATTTACTCACCAAAAATAACTTGTACAAACCTTCCTTCCAAAAGTCATAACAACAAAATTACTAGTACGTATCAATGGGCCACAGCCCATGTGCTAAGTAGAAGAGGTAAATGTTTGGTTTATGGGCCTAAGCCCAGTTTCGTACCCCCTTCTGCTGGGCCACAACCCAACTGAGTTATGAGAAGGCCCGTTTAATCATTGGTCGGGTTGATGAAATAATACTGGAGATGTAAAATCGGAAGTCAAATAAAACTCAACACATACCCGTATATTCTCTCCTCTCATTTCGATATATATAGATATCGTCATAACATTCAAGTGTAAAAGTCTTAACAAAATTAAACAAGTGTAAAGGTGTTAATATAAGAAACAAGTGCTTAGAACATGATTCACATAATAAGGTCTACGTCAACAGCTTAACGTCAATATGTTCAAGTACCCATATTTTTGTCAAGAAAACTACTAGTCGTAAACTATAGATGCTAAGAACAAATTTTGATATACAAATAACAACTACTATATTACTTTACCAATATTAGATATGAAAACCATCAAATTACAATGACTAATTTTCTAAACCCAATTAGAAAATAAACCAACTTTATTTAATTTTGACAACACCATTATAGTGTCAACATGAGAAAGTATATATACATTCATATACTTACTAGAAAAACATTTTAATCATTTTTACAAACTAAAGTTTAGTTTTAATGCCATTATACAAAAACAATATAAATTGAATCATATTAAGTAAGTGATACTTAAAACAATGAACTAAAACGTTGCCCTCCTTATCTAGGTCGCGTGTCGGTGCCGCTTCACAACTATCACTAGATCCCACTTTTGGATTGCACTTTTGCTAAGGTGAGTTTTCATAGCCCCGCTTTTACCTGATAAACTGTTTTATACATTTGGGGGAGAAATATGCAAAACCTTTTTATGGACCAAAACTATTACATGATTACTATTACGTGGTTTAGCCTAAGCCCTTATGTCCCTAGAGAATGCCCTTTTTCATGAACCGTCAATTCCCCATTGGGAAACGCGAATGTTATAAATAGATCTATTGAGGGTGACTCCTCCGTTCGGTTGGCCATGCTTAGGTCAAAGCAAAACGTATACCATGTCGAACCGAAGTGTTAAGGGACAAAACACTCGCTATGGGCCTACATTGTATGACATCTTTTAGCATCACGAACCGTGCCGTAGTATCGGTTGCATGAACTTAGAGCTAACGTAATAGACTTTCATCCATATATCATTATATTCTTGATAATGATTATATTCCTTTGCTTATGGTCCAAACTTAATATTTAATCTAAACCTATGAACTCACCGATTTTATAGCTGACCTTTTAGCATATTTTCTTAGGTGCTTAATTTGTGATCATGGATGCAAGGCAAGAGGTGGTACATGGTCGTAGAAATTTCTAAGGAAGTGTTTTACACAACAATGATGTTTTATATTGGGACCACTAAACTTATGGGATGTGTCCATTTATTATAAGCATTATCGCAAGAAAATGTTTTAAAACTACTTCATGAATTTAAACGGAGTATGTATTATGTTCTATATTACTTATGTTGTGATCCACCAATTTCGTAACGCTCCCAAATAACACGTATGCTTCCGCTAAACCAAATTTGGGGGTGTTACAGATTGGCATCAGAGCCTAGGTTATAGAGAACTAGGTACATATAAACCCTAAACTATAACTACTTTTTACAAAAACATCACTCTACGACCGCCAGTTGCCACTTGCCTTACTTGCCGTTTTACTTAGAGTTCATTTAAACATGACTGCATGACATATTGCCTAATTATAAATTCACTACCTCATATCTATTATAAGTATATTTCTACATATACTTACACATATGCACCATTTGTCACAGACCATGTCTTCCCCTCACTCTGAAGCTGGATGCGATGACACAACAGAAGGTTTGTCACCTGCTGAACGCATCCCAGCCCCTTCTCAACTCACTTCTGACACTGGAAACCCATACAGGGTAGTGTATCAAGTTCACCAGGAGGGTACTACCCACACTCCACCTGCTCACTTCCAAATCGTCACCACTATCAATAGTATACCTACCAATTCCACTACTCCTACACTCTCGTCAAAACACCAAAGAGATCCACTCCTCAGTTGGGAGATACCTACTAGCAAGAAAATCTGCCTCTCTACATCATCACCATCATCTTCTGGTACACCATCTCTTAGTGGGTTCGAAGTTGGAGGAACTTCGGAAGCAGCCACTGCTGGACCACCAACTCTTGACACAGTTATGGCACGCATAACACGTCATGAAGAACAAATAGAAGAGATGTCAGATCATCTGGGGATATTACCAGAAGAAAGGATTGGAGGGATTGAAGAGGTGGTGGAATAACTACAAGCACTTGGCGAAACACTCAAGGAATGCTACAACGATGTTGGGACAGCAATAGAGGGAACCCGTGAGAAGTTAAACGAAGTAATTGCCCGTCTCGAAGACCACATTGAAAGGTGTGCTCTGCAAACTCCAGGAGACACCCAGGGACGTCTCACAGAGATTGAAGGTAGGCTAACGCGGTTGGAGACCGTTACTACAATAGCATTAACTGAGACAGAGTATCTGGAGGGCGTTGTAGAATTTCAAAGACGTACTATGGAAAGTAGGACAAATGAGGCCAACAACAAATTTGCCAGAATGGAGGCTCAGCTCAGAGAGTTAGAAGAATGGAAAGCAACTCAACAAAGCCAACCCGGGGCAGCACCGGGAAGTGCTTAAACTTCACTTTGCATTGTGCTAGACGTTGTGATGAGTGGGTTCAATAAAAACGCTAGTAGTAGTTTTGCTGTATGACGAACTAGAGCGAGTCAATGAACGCATGTTATGTATCGGCCCTATGAGCCAGGAATCTCCTTAAGATATAATCAAGCTTATTGCGATGAACGACTATGCATAATAAACAACGTCTTGTGGGTTATAACCTTATGCTAAACTCACCTCAACCAATCTCCGCTTTCTTAATGTCATCTTAATAGACTAAGTCTACGTGATATCCAGTCAATACAATCTAGAAAATACTTGATTGAGAAGTAATATACGTTGTAACCTTATGAACCTCCACCATGGTCCTCACACTCATAGAAAACTCATTGTTGTCATTTCTTGTGGTTGAAGGAAAATGTTTCCAGTAAAGCAGAACATGAACGCAACCACCACTGAGAAATCTGTTAGCGAACGAGTTGCTGCAAGGATTTCCAATTACCAAATCAATCACAACATCAACAACCTCATCCAGGGAGATAGGAAAGAAGAGGTTGGCAAGACGCTCACATCACAAAATTTATCTTACCAAGAATTCAGGAACTGTAAACCACCAACATTTGAGGGAACTGAAGGAACCATAAGTTTGGCAAAATGGCTAGAAAGGATAGAGACAATTTTCCGCGAACAGAGTGGCGCGGACAATTGTAAGGTCAAGTATGCTACTTGCACCTTTCGACACCAAGCCCTCACATGGTGGGACATTTATGTCCGATTAGTAGGAATAGACGCTGCTTACTCACTTCAGTGGGACACCCTGAAGAGAATGATGATTGCGGAATACTGCTCAAGAAATGAAGCTGCGAATGATGGAAAGGGAACTCTGTGGACTAACTATGATAGGAATGACCTCGAGGGTACACCAATGCCGCGAACTAGCCCAACTATGTCCTAATATGATAGGACCTGAGGAAAAGAGACTCGAAGTATACTCTTGGGGATGTCCTCCCGAAACTCGGAAGAACGTTGTTGCATTCGCTCCCACTGTCACTCAAGAAGCTACCGGTGCGACTCCTGGATTGACAAAGTCACTGCCTCAAGGCAAAGCAATGGAGTACTGTGGTAGCAAGAGGAACAGGGAATATGATGGTAAGGAAGATCAAATGCAACAATCAAGCAAACGTCAATGGACGGCTGAGGTGAGGACTACTACAAAAAAAAAAAAGTGGGGAGTAAGGTATGCCTGGACAAAACCCAAGTGTAATATATGCCCATATTACCACTATGGAAAATGCCCTATACCTTGTGGGATTTGTAAAAGAGTTGGGCATGAGATAGAAGATTGTAAGCAACTCTATAGGGAAACAATGACATGTCATGGATGTGGAAAGAAAGACCACATCAAAAGCATGTGCCAGGAGGGGGAGGGTGAGCGTGAAGGCAGCAACCGTCAAAACAACTTCCTGAAGAAAGTGTGAAGAATTGTTCAAGCTCCCAACGGACACCATGGAAGAAACTAAGTTAGCTAGAGATGCTGGTTGTAATAAAGCTTAGATTAACTTCCAAGACATAGTCTACTTTAAAGTACTTTTCTACGAAACCTTAATGCACTGAACCCTTCCCCTAGTAATGTATCTATTGTTGTTATCGCATTATCCTGATATATGTCCTCTCCATGACCGTTTTCACAATATCATTAAGGACTTCAACTATCTTATCTCGATGAAAAGATTCCTCCACAGATAAGAGAACGTCATCTTGGATGTTCGACTAGTCCCTCTGACAAATTAGTATCACCCAACGGGTTGTTTTAGAAAAACCCACATTCCAAAAATCGCGAAGGTAGTATTACCAATATCGATAAGACCAAATCAAACTATTACCTCGCCAAAAATCACGAATCCAACATTTCATTTCTAACCAAGTTGTCATTATTTCACACATCTTGGTCAAACGAACTATAGGCCACACTGACAAAAATTGGTCGGCCTAGCATATCTTATAAACCATCGCATCAAAACTTTGCACATGAACTCTTGCAACATTTCCGCTGACCAAAGAATAAGTACACCAAGATTTAGATTATACCAAACAACATGTCACCGGTCCCCAATTATACATAGCCTGATCACCTATGTATAATTTGGGAAGGGTAACGTGCATGGATATGGCTAAATTCTTGAAATTCTTACTCGGACATGTTAAAGGAAGTGCTTAACTCACTATCACGAAATAGAAAAATTCGTGTCTACATCTCACACCGACACTCTACCTTAAAATGCCATACATTTCACATTACACGGGAATAGGATAAACCGTGCCACCTGAGAGAAGAAATCTTCTAGTAAGGAAACAAATATGAAACTTTCGAACCTTCGACAATAAATTAACACCCTATAGAACACGGAACGCAGAGACTGACGCCTCGGATATACCGATTCATACTTAGTATCCTATCACCTACACTAAACCAAGAAAGGAATATATCATCATACACCCCAGGTAAACCCAACAAGCACCTACACACACTGTGCAAGGAAGAATCATGTAATACGCCTGTTTTAGGCATGCCTGAGTATGACAAAGACTATACCATTTAAGGGGGACGCTTTACACCAGAGATGAAAGCTATCATGGTCCAAAAAGGAAAATAATGGTATAGAATACTCAACACCCAAAGATCCGTGAGGAGCACAACTCAGTGCACAAATTTGAATCAGAACCTAACATGACCACACTAGGAAAACCTAGAAATGATATCCTTACTACACCACTGGGGTACAGTGTACACCGACCGAAATGTCCTACGGAGAGTACGGAAACAAAAAGAGAGTTAACCATGTGACGACATCAACAATGGTAGTCGCAATGTGAGGTTCAATTTCAAAATTCGTTCGCACCCAAGGCAAAACAGTCATAGCCGCATATACCTCAAGCACCACCTAGCAAAACAAAACCTTTTCAAACCAAATCATTTCAAGTAGTATCATTCAACAGAGGAATCGACAAAATAAAACTCTTACGACATAACCGAATGCGAAATGGAACTTGTAAAAGACGAATGGGATCTTATCCCCAAGGACCAACATTGAGACCCACGTCATGAAGGGATCTGCAATCTCATTATGTGGGAACCTCATTAAGGCCAGGAGTATTACTCATCTAGGTCCGGAAAGGATGCACCTTGATCCAGAGAGCTATTATGAGCACCACACATGAAGACTGGTATTTGACCTATGTCAAACCATACTTAGTATGTTCGAAAGGAAGAATTCAAAACGATCAGGAGCCATCAAACCTGCCGGCACAAACCGAAAGTTCCCAGATAGAAATGGGAATGCATAACAATGGACTCTAGTACCAAGTCACCAAAGACCCCTGTTGATTATAACTCTACCTGTGTAATAATTGATCATCTCACCAAATTCACCTATCCCCACCGAACAAAGAGGACGGCAACCTAGACAAGCTTACACGGTTTGCTTAAAGCAAAGAGCTACGAGTCATAGCATTCAATTCTCATTATTCCAAATAAGCGATAACCATTCACATCAAACTTTCGAATACTACTCCAAAGCTCATGAGAATCCATCTGGAAATGAGTGCCACCTACCGTCTCTCGACTGATGAACTAAATGGAAGGACCGTTCAAGCTATAGAAGTTATACTTCAAGCCTGAGTAACATATTTCGGAAGGTGAATAGAGTAGGCAAATTGCCTTAACCGAATCCCCTTGCAACAAAAGATCACCTCATAAGACACCCTATGGTCAAAAGCGCAAGTCAATCGTGTTCAGAACAGAGACCGGCAAGGAACCAGCCCAATGGCTCCAAGCCGTTATCGAGAACTATTGATAATAGTGTGCAGACCAGAGGCAGAATGCAAACAACTCTGATCGTCAAGGTCAATAAATATAGGACTAAAGGTCACTTGAGGTTCAAGTCGACGAGAAAGTTAGATTGAAGCTCCGCCTTCGAAAAGCGTAACCCAATCTAACAGAACGCAAAAGGGGGGGGGGAAACGTTAATTTGTAAGATTAATCAAATCCTCCTCAAGATCGAGCTGGTAGTTACCAACTCGGACTACCATCAGGACTATACGTGGTGCACAAATAGTCTGGTACGAACAACTCGGAAGGACCACCCTTCATACTAGGGATTTGTAACGCCATAGAAAGGCGTAATCCGTTTCGGGAAATGTAGAAAGTTAAATCTTCGTTACATTAGACCCGTCAAAATTTTCGCAAGAATCGGGCCGGTAGCCTACCAACCCGAAATTCCCACAAGAACTCAACTCTTTGCATAACATGTTTCACATATGAAACTCGAAGAATTGCCCTTCCAACGAAACTCTCGCCATTCCAATGAAAGAAATCCAAAATCGACAAAAGATTTAAAATTTTTTTTTTCAAGAAACCCAAATGAAATATTAGATCAAGAAATCAAACGGCTTAAACAAAGCCGCACTTCTATCGTTAAGGATCTGTCGGAACTCTCAAAGAGGTCCAGAATACACGTGGGAACGCGAAGACCAATTCAAGCGTAAATACCCACACCTTTTCTCTACTACAACAAATAATTCTAACTGAAAATCGAGGACGGTTTTCCCTTCTAAGGCGGGGAGGATGTGACACACGGTAAATTTTCACTAAAATTTAACTGATAATTTGTAATTTATCATTGCTAAGCATAAGTCATTAAGCATGCATAGGCTTTACCTGATCATTTGAGTAGTTAACTCGCATACTGGAGACTATAGCATCACTTTTGCATTCATATCATTTTATGAATATTTCATTTCATTTTGTCTTACGGTGAAATTGTAAGACGAGAGGTTATCTCGTTTACCCCAGTGACCGACACCGCACGCGTACCGACACTATGATAAGGACTTGATAAAACAAACGACAAAAGTCCGTGATATGGAATATTACAAAAAATCAAAATATTTCAGACGCGTAACAATAAGATACTACATTATAAAAGTTATCAAACAATGATACTCCGGTCACAACTTAATTTTGCGGGACACAAAATAATTAATACACTTGCACTTAAACAATAACTCTTATAAGATTCAAACACAATTAATACATAAGTGTAACACAAGTACATACATGTACACCAATAAACCATAAGTATAATATACATACATACATTTGTATTTCTCTTAAATGAAAACTTTTATTAAAATTTGAGAATATATCTCTTTGTCCTCTCATCCCACACACGAAAAAAGCTCAAAAGCAGAGAAAGAATATCAAATCTCCATCTTCAACCTCTACTCCTGGCTGCTCTTGTAGGCCGAATCTTCCCAAAGAAGAAAACCCAACATGCCTCTTCCGTCACCTCCTCTTCTCTCTTACCAAAACCATGTATCTTTTGTCTCTCAAACCCACTACATGAAGGCGCCGGCTACCATTCGAATGGGTCCAAACACGTCAAGACAAAGCCACCTCAAAGAGAAGCATATCTCAACACCAATCTACCTTGAGCCAAAGTCCAAGATTCCCTAGGTTGTAGGAGTTTACATCAAATCGGCTACACTCCAAAACTCCAAGAAGAGAAAGAAGGACAAGGCTTTCCCAAAATACTTCCTTTATCTCAAGAAGAGATGTGAAACGCCCCAATTAAGTTTCATCACCACTCTCACAAGAAAAATTAGGGTTTGAGGAAATTAGGGTTTTCTAAAATTGAATTGGGGGTTTTGAAATTCAAGGTTGGTATCCACCAATTCTAGTATCAAGTTGTCGAAATCAAGGAGACTTGAAGACATTCGGCATCTCCTATTTGGCCTTGTGATTCGACCCATTTCCAAAACTTGTAAGAATAATATGTTGTTGTGTCATTTAAAATTTATCTTGTTATGTATTGAAAGTGGAGTCGGGTTTAACCCGTATTGTTTTTCATAATGCTTTTCGAATCAAAATTTATTAATAATATGAATTTATGGTGATTAAATTCTATTCGATCATGTTCATCTTATTAGTGCTACTTGAGGAGTTTTTGGTTAATAATCAAATACTTGTTTGGTCATGATAGGATTGTCCTTGTCGCTAGTGTTGTTCAACCGTTTCGGTCGAGTAGTAGACACCAAGAAAATTTGAAAAGTTAAGTGTTCTTGAGGTTGATAATCTTTATGTTTTGATAAATAATTATTGTCACATTGAAACTTAATTTGGTCATTGGCTTTTGTTGATTTGGGGTCCTGTCGAGAGTACAAAACCAAGAAGTTGGGAAAATTAAGTTTATAAAATTTCTAGTAACACTAATATGGAATCTAGAGTAATGATGTTGAGTTTTGGGAAATAGGTGTTAATTCACTTTTACGAAATCCGACAAATTTTATTGTCATTATCTCTTGGTGTTAAGTTGTGTTTAAATTCGACTAGGAACCCACTTTGAGACTCGTGGTCCTTTTCCAGACCTCCTGTGATAAATCTGTGTCGATAAAAGTCATGGGTCGAAGAAACTTACACCATGTTATGGCCTTGTCCTAATTTGAGAAACCAATATTAGTTGTCATGGTATCCTTTATCTTGACTACTACTATGAGTCTTGGGTTAAATTGTCGTGTCTACCTAGGAAAAGAACCAAGTAGAGTTACCATTTGCCAAAGTAAATGTGAACAACCTATAATTAGTCATAAATCGTTAGAAGACAAGAAGATGTCGAGACGAGACCAAGTTGAGTAGTACTCAACTAGTGTACGGTTTTATCATTTCTTTGTTCTAACATATTTAGTTAACATATTGTCTCCAAGTACTCTTATATGGTGGTAATGGTGAATGGCTGTCGAACAGCCATGAGGTCCAAGTCCATAATTTTATTGGAATAAAAGGGTGTGTGGCTTGTGTCGAGTCTTGAAACTAGACCAGAACTTTTGGATTGTGTCCTTGCGACCAGAAAATTTACTCACCAAAAATAACTTGTACAAACCTTCCTTCCAAAAGTCATAACAACAAAATTACTAGTACGTATCAATGGGCCACGGCCCATGTGCTAAGTAGAAGAGGTAACTGGGCCACAACCCAACTGAGTTATGAGAAGGCCCGTTTAATCATTGGTCGGGTTGATGAAATAATACTGGAGATGTAAAATCGGAAGTCAAATAAAACTCAACACATACCCGTATATTCTCTCCTCTCATTTCGATATATATAGATATCGTCATAACATTCAAGTGTAAAAGTCTTAACAAAATTAAACAAGTGTAAAGGTGTTAATATAAGAAACAAGTGCTTAGAACATGATTCACATAATAAGGTCTACGTCAACAGCTTAACGTCAATATGTTCAAGTAGACATATTTTTGTCAAGAAAACTACTAGTCGTAAACTATAGATGCTAAGAACAAATTTTGATATACAAATAACAACTACTATATTACTTTACCAATATTAGATATGAAAACCATCAAATTACAATGACTAATTTTCTAAACCCAATTAGAAAATAAACCAACTTTATTTAATTTTGACAACACCATTATAGTGTCAACATGAGAAAGTATATATACATTCATATACTTACTAGAAAAACATTTTAATCATTTTTACAAACTAAAGTTTAGTTTTAATGCCATTATACAAAAACAATATAAATTGAATCATATTAAGTAAGTGATACTTAAAACAATAAACTAAAACGTTGCCCTCCTTATCTAGGTCGCGTGTCGGTGCCGCTTCACAACTATCACTAGATCCCACTTTTGGATTGCACTTTTGCTAAGGTGAGTTTTCATAGCCCCGCTTTTACCTGATAAACTGTTTTATACATTTAGGGGAGAAATATGCAAAACCTTTTTATGGACCAAAACTATTACATGATTACTATTACGTGGTTTAGCCTAAGCCCTTATGTCCCTAGAGAATGCCCTTTTTCATGAACCGTCAATTCCCCATTGGGAAACGCGAATGTTATAAATAGATCTATTGAGGGTGACTCCTCCGTTCGGTTGGCCATGCTTAGGTCAAGGCGAAACGTATACCATGTCGGAACCGAGTGTTAAGGGACAAAACACTCGCTATGGGCCCCTACATTGTATGACATCTTTTAGCATACAGAAACTGTCGTAGTATCGGTTGCATGAACTTAGAGCTAACGTAATAGACTTTCATCCATATATCATTATATTCTTGATAATGATTATATTCCTTTGCTTATGGTCCAAACTTACTATTTAATCTAAACCTATGAACTCACCAGCTTATAGCTGACCTTTTTAGCATATTTTCTCAGGCGCTTAATTTGTGATCATGGATGCAAGGCAAGAGGTGGTACATGGTCGTAGAAATTTCTAAGGAAGTGTTTTACACAACAATGATGTTTTATATTGGGACCACTAAACTTCTGGGATGTGTCCATTTATTATAAGCATTATCGCAAGAAAATGTTTTAAAACTACTTCATGAATTTAAACGGAGTATGTATTCCGTTCTATATTACTTATGTTGTGATCCACCAATTTTGTAACGCTCCCAAATAACATGTATGCTTCCGCTAAACCAAATTTGGGGGTGTTACAATCCATCTCCCAAAAAACAGTCTTAATAGATTGTGGGGACATTTCAGACAATTCTAATCTTGTATTACCTATTTCCACATACACATCTATCAACTTATGGTCTTGACAAGGTCTTTCAACAACTCAAGATTAGCAGCTTCACGAAAACTAAACAATCCATCATTCAATGTACTACCAGGCTTAACAAAGCTGTAATAATTGGTTTGTCTATTATCATAACCGATTTTGTTGGAATCACTCCTAAACCTTATTCAAGTGTTAGTTACTCATATGTAATAGTTAGCTTATTATGGCCTTTATGTTTGTTATTAGCCTTAAGCTTATGTAGAAGGCCCAAGCCCATAGGTGAAAGGGAAGGAGTAGGTGTGTTGCCCTAGCTCCTTGCCTATAAATACCTTATGTAAACCTTCATTTGAAGGTTGGTTGTTCAAGTTATTCCTTTCACATATGCTCTACGAATAATCGTGTTCATTATATCGTGTGTGTGTGTTTGGTATCTTGTTCAATCGCCTCTCTATCTTTCTTATAAGCTTGTGTGGTAAACCTTGTGACCTAACAGTGGTATCAATCGCCAAATAGTTGGGTGTACACTTTTGTTTTTGAATTTTTTTTTGGTTTTGGTCTTACGCGTAAAGATAACGTGTTATTTGGTTCGCTTAAAAACTTGTTTTTTACACTTTTTAATCCAAGATTCTTGTACTTTCAACGTTTTAAGGTGTTAAAATACTTGTTTTTGACAAAAAGTTTCAAACTTTACGCGTGGATAAACGTTTTTGAACTTGATTTTGTTCGTGGGTGAAGTTCTACTCGTAACCTGTTTAGCCGTTTTAGTTCATCAAGATTCACACTTTTGTGTTATTTTGGTACTATTAACACTATTCCATAACAAAAATCTGGTTTAGAAACATATTTGGGCAACATCAAAGTTACGAGTAAACCTACGCGTAGTAAAACCCTAAAACTACGCGTAAGTTCCTCCTTGGTTTGATCTTCATTTTCGTGGTTTATTCCGTGTTTTCTTACTTGGATAAGTCTGAAAATACGTCAACTTTGGATATCTCTTGCACTTGTGATAGTGTAAAGATCATTTGGGCAAAAACCCTAAAATTACGCCTAAGCATAAGCTTACGCGTAGAAATCCTACGCCTAAGATTTTCCCTACGCCTAAGCCTAGTCTTACGCATAAGAACATCCTACGCCTAACTTTTCACGCATAACTTTTGTCTACTTAACTTTAGTGTCTTTTCCTACTTACGCGTAAGCTAAATCCTACGCGTAACTCCTCATTGTTACGCGTAACTTTGGTGTTTTTACGCATAAGTGCTACTTGGTTCTTGTCTTTTCTACGCCTAAGGATACTTCATCAACAAAGGTTCATTCGACTACAAAGATCCATTTTTACCAACACAAGTTTATCAACATGTCACAACCACCATACTCTAACTATTTCCCTTACACTTATCCTCATCCTCAACGTCAACAACAACTAACTCCACAACATCAACAATGGAATCAACAACAATCAATTTATCAACAACAATTTAACCAACAACATACTCCACAACTTGCTGCAAATCCACAACCTCAAATGGTTCAACCACCACAAAGTCTTCAAGCTCAATCGTACAAAAATGACTTTAATCAACATCCATCAAGGATCACTATGAGGGAACCCACTTGGTTTGCAAAGATGTTTGAAACTTTAAGCGGCCAACAATCAATTCATGAGGCTGGATCACTTGATAGACCTCCAATGCTCACTCCAGGAAACTACGATCAATGGGTGATAAGGTTCTTTAGATTTTGTGATCTAAAGAAGCCACATGGAAAGTTCTTAAAGAAGGTTATCTTGGAAGGTCCTTTTGAGATGCCTACTGTCATTGTAACCGGAGATCCAAATGCCATTCCACCAAGAGATGAACAAACGAACATTGCTACATCAGACTTGAATCCTCAAGAACTTCTACACTATGAAGCAGATGAGCTTGCAATGGAATATATCCTCCTAGGATTACCAAACCTAATTCTTCGTAGTGTTGATGCTTGATTGGGTCTGAACCGTCAAGTTTATCACACAAATTAACCACTTGTGAATGGTCAACCATAATAAAATTAAAACAGTCTAAAACCAATGCAATGAAGATCTAGAGGAGTATAGTGTTACCTCAGGTCGTTAAGTCCCACGGAGGATTAATGGTGTTTAACACTTTCAGATGTCGAATAATCACTAAGGATAGTGATCAGTAAGGATTTGATTGGATAATTACACCTAAAGAGAAAGTTTGTAAATTACAGGTGCTTAAATGCAAATTAAAGAAAATTTAAAAAACTAAATTATATTAAATAAACGCTATCACTATTTTTAAAATGATGTTTTTCTTGATTTATAAAACAAAATAACTTAATTAAACTATTTTAATTGAAGCGTAAACCTAAATTACCTAAAAACGTGACCTAGAATGAAAACGCGCGTTATATGTAAAAATTACGCGAGTGCGCAAGTAAAAATGTAAAATTTGTGAAATAAAAGTCCTACGAGTGTAAAAACAATTTTCTTACTTACTATATGACAAAAGAAAATTTTAGAAAAAAGATTTATATTTTTTTGACTTTTATATTTTTTATTATGAATTAAATTATATTTTAAACTAATTAAATGATTAAAAATAATAAAACTATTCGTAAAATTCTGAAACTTTTTTATAAAATACTTTATAACAATACAAAGCTAAGAAAAATTCAAAAGATGTGACAACTTATTTTAATAAGCTAGAAATAAGCTAAAGTTTTCGTATAAGCTAAATAGACAAAAAGGGGTTAAGTATTAAATTATGCAAAGTATAACCAGTCAAAGACCCAAGGGCAACTGGTAGCGTGTGTGTGTGGTGAGCTGGGTGGCCAGGGTTCGAATCCCAGCACTGGCTTTTTGATTTTTATTTTCTTTTTGGACTTTTTCTTTTTAAAACTGATTAAGCACAACTAGATAAGCAAATTTTATAACTAGAACTTTTTATAAAAACTACTAATAAGCTCTGAATAAGCTTAAGATTACTTAACAGTTAGGCTAGAAATGGAAATAAGCACAAGTTTAAGCCAAGTGGCTAATTAGCTAGAAAATAAGGAAAGTTAACTGAGAATAAGCTAAGCAGCTTATAATAAGCTAATATGACAACTAAATAAGCACAATGACTATAAACAAGCACTTAACAAAATCCAAATAAGCAATAACTTAACTGTTTAACAGGGTACTTATTGGGTTTCTAGATACTTTTGAGCTTATTTTTAAGCACTAAGATAAGCTAAGAAATGAAAGTAATCACTGGAACTAACAAGTTAACCAGCTAGGCTTTCTAAAAAGCTAATTTTTAAATATTGGATTACACTAATAAGCTTGTGAGAAGCTTATGAAGAAACTGGTAAACCCTGATTGATTAGTACTAGATAAAATGGACAAAACTAGAAGCCACTAGCAGGCTTATCAAATAAGCTAAAAATGGGAAAATGAGAACTGGAATCTTGAGACAGCTAGGTAAGCTTCTCAAAAAGCTAAAGTGTACAAGCTAGACCTCTCTCATGAGCTCTGTGTGAGCTTGAGAAAATGGATGGGTAAACTGTGCACAGAGCATGTTTTTGAAAAAGGGTCTAAAACAAGATTGAAAATAAGCAGTTTATAAGCTAATTAGATATAAGCTAATATTTTTCTAATTAAGATGAGCAGCTAAACTTTAATATCCCAAAAGCTTAAATCCTAAATCCTAATGGTAAGATCACAATAAAATTGTAAAGTTTATTCAAAAACTGCTTCTAGTAAAATTTGACTTTTTATTAAAATCAAATAAATTGACTAATATGAACTTTGGCTTGATTCTACTTAATGATTATGATATATTAAGCTAAGATAAGATTATATTAAGCTATAATACCAAGTTTTAAGCTGATATGATGAATTTCACACTCTAGATCCTAACAGTTAACTATTAATATGAGATTAAACATAACTTTGACTTTTTAGCAAACAAGTACTGGTTTTAATGCTTGCAATGAGTTATTAGGAACTAAAGTGATATGCATCAAACAAGAACAACTCACCAAACTCCCTCTAACACAGTTTTTACAATAAAACCAAACACCCTTTTATTAAACTGTTTTGAGCCTTTAAATACTAAAACAAGTTTTTTAAACTAAGAAATCTATTCATTAACTGATATTAACTATATTTAAACAGATTTAAGCTAAAATTATCAAGATTATAGCACTTATACTAAGAAATTCAATTTTAAGGAAATTGCTTACAATTGCTTTCCAGCCAAAAACCATGAACCAAAAACCAAGAACACTCCTAACAGCTTTCCACAAAGCTTCTAAACCATTTCCATCCAATTACCAACCTGCTTCAGTCTTTGATCTTCATTTCCATAGATTTTTAATTTCTCACTAATTTATTGGTATTTTTGGGAATTTTTGAGTTTTGAATCTAAACTGAGTTTTAAGGATTCTAAAAGCTTAGAAAAGCTTTATAAGAGCTTATGTGAGCTTTTTCAATCCTTAGCAACAACTAATAACAACAGTTGAGTATATTGAGAATTTGAACAAGGGAATTATGCATAAACTGAATTCGTACACAAGAACTGAAATTGAAACTGTCAATAAGATCTTAATACACTGAAAATTTATTACAAAGTATTTAAAAGCTTAAACTTGTACTGGAAAACTTAAAATAATTAACTCGACATACATAAAATAAAATTACACTAGATTGTTCTCCACATTGCTTCTTTTCCCCTTTATAATGATCTTTTCAACTTTGTCGACACCTCTGAGTATTTCCCACTCATTTCTAGCCATTGGATCTCTCTAATTCATCATATTCTTCCATGTGGAGTTTTTGGCGCCAAATATCTCTTTAGAAGGTTTTATGCATTTAATGCAATTTGGGAAGATGTGGAGGTGGAGGGAGTGGGTAATCGTGGAAAGGTGGTGGTGAGGTGGAGAGGTGGGGAAAATGGTGGTGAAACCACCTGGTTTCGTGGTTGCAGGAGTGGGAGAGGGGAGTGAACAGTGGTGGCGGTATTTTATTTAAAAACGTGGGTTGGGCTTGGGACTGGGCACTGGTTGGGTTGTATTTTTGGGATTGGATTAATATTACAAGGGTCCGGTTTGTTGTAGCTTATAAACACAAGGACCTTTTATGCAATTTCTCCAAACTTGAGGGACTGAACCTGCACTTTTTCCAAACTTATCAAAAGGACCAATAATGCCATATATGAATAGTACAAGGATAATATTTGATAATTTTCCATTTTTAAATATCCAAGGACTATATTTGACAATTTTGAAACTTTAGGGACCTAAGTTGCCATTTTGCAATTTTAAACTTCAAGGACCAAGTTTGACAACTTATGAATCCCTAGGGACTTTAAATAACATTTTTCTTTATTTTGATTTACCAGGGACTAAATTTGACAACTTTTGAAACTTGGGGGACTAAAACTGCCAATTATGCAAACTTGATACGTTTTTCACCTGATTTTGGTATTTTTTTGCATTTAAAACACATAAAACACTTATTTGTGATATTTTTATCATTTTGATGCATTTCTGAGTGTTTTCAGATGTTTTTGCAGACTAAAAGGTACAAAAATGATGAGTATTTAGACACTCATCAATCCCCCACACTAAGATATTGCTAGCCCCTAGCAATCTTTTGAGAAAACTTAATGGATTTCATCTCTTTACCAAAAGCCATTACTTCTGGAGTAGCCTGTTGTTTTAGTTCAAGTAAGAACCTTGGTACAATGATAACCAAATGATTTTGAGCAAATCATAAGCTTTCAACGGATTTGATTTGTCTTTACCAGAAGCCGTTTGCTTCTGGACTAGCTAACTCTTAGATAAAATATCTTTGGTGACTCGATTACCAATTATGGTTTTCCAACTGCCTTTACCACAAGCCATAAACTTGCGGGCTAGCCAACTCTTCACTAATTAAAGATATGGTGAGCTGAACACCATAAAATTTTGGGCAAATTGCAAGCCATAAACGGATTTGAGATATCTTTACCAAGAGCCGTTTGCTCCTGGATTAGCCAATCCTTATGTGGGTTAGACATGGCGGACTGATTACCATTTGCTGAGTAAGTGAAAAACACTTACTCCAAAAAAAATTTTGGCCAAAAATTGGGGAATTGGGTGGAATAATTACATGATAAAATTCGTGAGAATTCCCCCCCACACTAGAAATGAATATTGCCCTCAATATTGAAAGTACCGGCGGTTATGCCGAAACATAGAACATAAAAGGAAATACTACGGCCATTATTTTATTTTTGATATATACACATTTTTTTTAGAAACTTATATACAACAGCGGGGGGCAACTCCCCCACACTAGGGTGGTAGAAAGTAGAAAGAAGTCAGAAATATAGGTGAAAACCCATATGGTGTGTGCTACTGTTTTTGATTCCCGAGTCACTAGCTTGACTCGACCCCGTATTCATTTGTTCTTGGGGAAGCAACGTGAAAAACCAATCTCGATCGGACTTTCGTTCACAGTTTTAATAAACATATGAACATCATAAAGTTTCACACCGATGAGATACAACCGCGGTATTTGTTAATAGTAGAAACTATAAAGGATGATACCGGGGTCAAAGATGGTGTCCTAATTCCCGAAAGAGAAAAGGGAAAGAGCAACCACACCATTTGTGAAGAATGGAATAAATATGTGCATCAAAATGCAGTCCATTCTTCATCGATAGAAGCAAATCACCATTTTTGACATTTTTAAGCTTAAATTTGAAGTTTGTATGGTGATTGTCAACCGAATTTCCGGTAGGGAGGGTTGGAAACGGTTCTTCAATCAACAGATTTTCCAGAAAAAGGATGTTCCCCTCCGAATCAAAGTAAGTATTATCAATTCCTGTTGGAATCGACTCATCACTAAGAAAGGCATCGACTTCATTCCTAAATTTGTCATCTTCCTCATTCGAGAGAGAAGGGATGGAAGAGTCGGAAATAATAAGACTAGGAGATGATGGATCATTTTTGAGCAATTCTTCAATGGGAAGAATGTCTCCCATTGGATCTCAAACATCATCATCCAATCCAGATGAAACTGAAGATAGTTTGGTTTCATCCACAGAGTTAACGAACTCGATACGATAAACTGATTTCGGAGGTGGGACAAGTGGTGTGCTACTAGAGCTAGCAATTTCCACTACTTCCGATAAAGTCTCCAATTCTAGGTCATCATCATCAAGAACACTCTTGACTTCCTTGATACAACTTTCAAACCATTTGTTTGAACCAGGGTTGATTTTCAAAGCTTTTAGCTCGGACGCTTTTGGTGACTCCTCTTAACAGTGAAATTTGAGAGTGTTGCATTGATTTTTTCAGATTTTTGATCAATTGTGGCAACACTATGTTTGGATAGAGGTTTGGAGTTCTGGTTGATATTAAACGTGAGTTCTTCGTTGTCAACCCGTATAGTCAACTCTTCAACATACACATCGATTAGAGCACGGCTCGTTCTCAAGAAAGCTCTCCCTAAGATGAGGGAACTCTAGGATCTGCATCAAAGTCTACTACAACAAAGTCAGTAGGAAAGTGAAACTTTCCTACTTTTACCACGACATCCTCGGCTATCCCAAATGGACGAAGTTATGGTACGTCCGCTAGCTCGAGTGTCATACAAGTAGATGTAAGTTTAGGAAGAGACAGTTTCTTCCATACCGAGAGTGGCATGAGGTTAATGCTTGCGCCAAGATCGGCCAAGGCGGAGCATTGAACCATCCCCAAGAAATCACACGGGATTAAAAACCTGCCGGGGTCTTCAAGCTTTTAGGAAGCTTCTTGAGAAGGACCGCAGAGCATTGCTCATTGAGATGGGTTTTAGCCATTTCAGATAACTTATCTTTGTTGCTCAAGAAGCCTTTAAGCGTGGATGCAAATTTGGGCATTAGAACGAGAGCATCAACGAAGCTTATATCAAAGTGCAGTTCATTGAAAATTTGGAAAAAATTTTTCCATTTGCTCTTTGGTTTTGTCTTTGAGCTTCTCTTCATGCATTCTTGATGGGTAAGGAAGTGACTAGATTTTGAGCCGGACGGAAGTCATTTCGGCTCGAATTAGTCTTCGGAATTTCGGTTCCGACCTTAAAGCTTGGACTACCGAAGGTGGGACGTGTATGCGATACTTCGTGGGCTTGAGAAATGCACCTTGTCCGTAGTATCCTTGGTAACTTGACTCATTGCTCCTGGTGGAGGAGGCATTGGAGTCGAAGGTCCATTGTGCGTCTTACCACTTCTGGTTGTGATCGCCTTTGCATCACCCCTCGGGTTAGCGATCGTGTTGCTCGAAAGTACCAGCTCGAGGGTCGATCATTTAAAGACTTCTTAATGTCAAATCGGCTAACCAACAACCTGTTCATTTCATCTTGGGATTTCATGAATTGCTTCAATAGCTCATCAGATGATGGTCCAGTTGGAACAATGGCTTGAGTTTGATTAGGAAAATTCTGGCCTTTATTATTCAGATTAGGGCCTTGATTTTGAAAATTTCCTTGATTAGGATTCATATTCCCATGAAATTGATTCCCTCGATTGAAATTGTTTTGATTAAGGTTTCCTTGATGTTGGAAACCTTGATTAGGTCCGGGATAGAAATTACCTTGGTTTTGATAACCTTGGCTCATTCTAGGTTGGTTCTGATTCCGGTTTTGTATGTTAGGATTCTGGCTAAAACCGGGTGGTCCCTGATAAGTATTAGCACGGTAGCTTGGTTCATTTTGAGGACGGTATTGATTACCTCCCTGATGTGAAGTACCGGCTATAGCATTGGCTTCAATCGGACTACCATCGGTGGCGATATTGTAGTATTCATGAGGGCCACCACAAGTAACACAGACTTCGACTTTCTTCACTTCACCATGTGATGGTGTCTGTGTGAAAGTGACTTTCTTTTGGTTAGCAAGAACCAAAGGCTGAACAATATCTGTGAGTTTGTCAATCTTAGCATCGGTGCTAGATGTACTCACATGAGATGAAGTAGAAGGTCCTGCATTAGACTGAGACTGATATGTCTTTGTTCGAAAAGGGCGGACACTGGGACTTGTTTTCAATGATTTGCAAGGCTTCTTTTGTGGTCTTGCTCAGAAATTACCTCCCGCGGAGGCATTTAAAGAGTCTTGGTCGCTTGTCTCGCACCATTATAGAAAGTATCCATTAGCATTAACTCGGTAAAACCATGATGTGGGACACTTGCGGAAGCAACTCTTGTAACGATCCCATGCCTCACCAAATGATTCATCAAATCTTTGAGAAAATTTCATTATCTCATTCTTAAGACTTGTAGTTCGGGATGGAGGATAGAATTCGTTAACAAACTTAGTGACTAGATCTTCCCATGTCTCAATGGAACGAGGGGTTGTTTCTCAAGCCAATTCCGGGCTTGTCCCTCTAAAGAGAATGGGAACCGAAGAAGCTTAATTGCTTCATGTGGGACATTCTTGTATTTGATGGTAGATGCAATCTTGTTAAACCATCGAATATGTGCATGAGGATCATCCCGCTCAAAACCATAGAATTGGCTTTGGGTTACAAGATTAAGCAACCCGGTTTTGAGCTCGAAGGTATCATCCACGATGGCTGGGACAATAATGGCATCTCCGTAACCCTCGATGGGTGCTTGGAGAAGCTCATTCATCGGTTTGTCTTCTGCCATCACGACAGGGGGTGGTGGTACTAGACGCCTCGGCCACGGTGAAGGAGCAGAACGCCCCTACGCCTCGTAGAATCTTTGCAAGCTCGAAAGTGGACTTGTGGAGCTGGAAGAACGAGCGCATGCACTAAGTTTTAAAAAATCGCCAAAAACAAATGCGAGGCAAAACGACAAGTGAACTTAAACCAATAATCACAAATGAAATGGCTTCTTTGAAAAAGGTACACCAAATCACAAGGACACAAAGGTAAGTTTTAAATCTTTTGTTTGGGAACTTATTAATGGTCACACCCCCTGGTAGGTGTCTTTGCCTTGATTTGGTGGTTGATTTTTATGTATTTATTAAGTACCACTGAAAAGACGTAGGTATGGATTTGTGCTAAGGGTTTAAAACTTTGGGACAATATTTTTGGTATCGTCTGGTTTAACCAAATCGTATCTCTTTAAGAATCACCTTAAAGAAAATACAAGATAGAAAACGTTACGATTGTTTTGTTGTTTTATATATTTTTTTTTGGTGTTGTTAACTGATGAGTGTCTAAATACTCATCATTTTTGTACCATTTAAACTGCAAAAATATCGGAAAACACTCAGAAATGCATCAAAATGATAAAAATATCACAAATAAGTGTTTTATGTGTTTTAAATGCAAAAATATCAAAAACAGCTGAAAAACGTATCAAGTTTGCATAATTGGCAGTTTTAGTCCCCAAGTTTCAAAAATTGTCAAAAACAGTCCCCTGGTAAATCAAAATTAAGCAAAAATATCATTTAAGGTCCATGGGATACAAAAGTTGTCAAAACAAACCCTTCAAAGTTTAAAAATCACAATTTACAACTTTGGTCCCTCAACTTTAACAAAAATGTCAAAATCAGTCCCTGGGTGTTTAAAATGGAAATTATTCAAACTACACCCTTGTACTATTCATAAATGGCAAAATTGGTCCTTATGATAAGTTTTGAGAAAATTACAAGTTTAGTCCCTCGACTTTGAAAAGTATCATAAATAGTCCTTGGTTAATTTAAAAGTGAAAATAATCAAAAGTAACCTTGTACTATTTAAGTTGGCAAGTTTGGTCCTTGTATTAAACTTTGGGATATTTGCAGGTTTAACCCTTAATTTTCGAAGTTACAAAATGGTCCTTGTGTTTACTAGCTACAAAAACCAAATGGACCCTTTTAATTATCCAAACCCAAATCCAATCCCTTATACCGCCCAACACCCCAAGCCCAAACCACCCCTCGTTATTAATAAAAACGGGTCAACCACAGTTTGACCATGTCACCGCTCACCTTTCCCCCCTCAACACACTGGTTCCACACCTGCACCTCCACCGTGCTACCACCTCACCAACACCTTTCCACCTCTCCTCTACTCCACACGGTTAACAACTCCCCTCCACCTCCACATCCACCCAAAAATCATTAAATGCAAAAAACCCACTCAAGACTTTTTGGCGCCAAAAATCAATTTGAACAGCTGAGATTAATTTGAAGTCATTCAAGGGTGCAGGATTGATCAGAGATGTCGAATAGGAGTTTCCCAGCAATATTTAGTATATATAAAGCTTTGTAATAGATAAGAAAAGTAGTAGTTAATTTTAGTATAGTATAGTTTGTCGTTTTTAGTATAATTTCAATTTTCAATGTAATTTTAAGCTTTCTAGTATTAAACTAAGTTAACTCAGTGTATTTCAACTCTATTTCAATAATCAATTCCAGTGTTTTAGTACAATTTCAGTTTTATGCAATTTTATATTTGAAATCTCATCTTTTCTTTGATGTTATTAAAAGTTGTTGTTTGTTGGTTGTTTAAACTCACTTAAGTCCCTAATAAGCTTTTATAAGTTTACTAATCATTAAAATCAGTTTTAGCTTAAGTTTACTAAAAATCTCAAAAATACTAGAAAATAGCTCATAAATAAAAAATCAACAAAAAGGAAGAAGAATTCATGGAGCATGGTTAATTTTGGATGACCTTAGGTTTAGTGGCTCAATGGGGAGCTATTAGGTGTGTCTTGAGGTCTTGATTCATAGTTCTCAGCTTGGAACCATTGGTAAGCCATAATTTCATTTTTTGGACCTTATATGTTCATCACTTATTAGTCGCTAATCCATGTTGTTTTATGATTATCAAGTGAATTTAAGTCATAATATTACTTAATATATCCTGCTTGTTAATAAGAATTCATGGCTGCTTAGCCTTTCATTTTCTTACTGTTACACTAGCTTATATTGGATTCATCAGTTCTAGTAGTTAGTATAGGTATGTATGTGTTAATTTCAGTTTATTATGTCATGCTATCACCTTAGGAATCAGTGGTATGGATCAAATGATTAAAACATTTGGAAAATTTGCATTTTAGTATCTTAAGGTGTGTTTGGATTTAGGCTTATATCCTGTTAAAAAATGATACAGAGTTTGAGCTCTATCAATTCAGTATCACTTAGGTTCATTATACTCATTTAGGACATAAGTTTGTACTTGCAATTGCTAGAAAGTCAAAATCACATTTAAACTGATCTTATGCTCATTTCTGTTTGATTCAATAGCTAAAAGTTTGCATATAGGTTTAGAACTAGTTAGTATAGCTTGCATTAGGTCCATTCTATCATTAAACATCATAATCAGTTTAAAAGTTAAGCTCAAATTTCGTTTTAGTCAAAGTTTCATTTGCTTTTTTAAAAGTCAAAAGTTGAAAAACCAGTTTTTGGAAAACTTTGTTGAATTTTCATGGATTTGTTTCTAAACCAAAATTAATGAAAATGGGATATGTCCTAGTTCAGTTGGTCAAGAGTTTAAATCTGATTTTTTGTGTAATTTTTCCAAGTCTCTAAAAGCTCTAAATAAGCTGTACAAATAGGCCTCATATGCCCTGTTCACACTCAGCTAATACTGAGTTGTGAACCGTGCATCTTGCAGCCTTTGCATAGGGCTCGTTACATAGTTAGGGTCTAAAAATTGGTCTATGTGTAGTCTGCTAGGTGATCTCTAGGTCCCAACTTCTGTTTTCCCATTTAGCTTATTAGGATAGCTTATTCATTAGCTTAAAGTAGCCCCTTATTAACTGTTTTGCATTATTAATCCCATAAGCTCAAATCTAGTTTAAGCTTATTTAGTAATCAAGAGTACTGTTAATTAGTTAAGATTAGACTTAATTTAGCATAAATTAGCTGTCTTGATCATTTGGTGAAATTTGGTAGCTTATAGCTTATTTTAGTAGCTTATTTAGAAGCTTATCACTACTGACTTCATAATCTTGTACATTAGCCCTAGTTTTTATATTTTTCATAGATTAATAATTATATTTTAGTATTTTCCTGAATTTTTCATAATTTTCCATCACTATTTACTATTTTTCTTTATTTTAATCAGTTTTTAGGCATTTTTAATTAGCTTTTAATACAAATAAATCAGAAAAAGTTTAAAAAAATATGTTTTAAATTTTCCTAGATTAAGATAAATATAAAAAGCCAAAAAAATATTTTTCCATAATTTTCTTAGTTTAAATAGTATTTTCTAGCATTTTAATTAGTTTTAAATAGTTTCTAATTAATAATAAATACATAAAAAGTCTAAAAAATATATTTTTAGTTTTAAAATTAGTTTTATCATATTTTAGATTTTTCTAAGTCATAATTTCACTTTTCTAGCTTTATTTCATATTTTCTTATATTTTAAGGTATTATTAAATAGTTAAAAATAGTTTTTAATTAATAATAATTAGATAAATAGTTATAAAAATAATTTCTTTTTCCAATAATTTTCTAGTATAATTAGGATTGTAAAATGTATTTTTCATATCCGTAGGTATTTTCCTTCTTTATTTTCACGTTTTATTTAGTACGTTAACGTAATTTTATTTAAACGTTCATTTTAGGTTTTAAACGTTTATCAATTTTAAAAATAGTGATAGCGTTTATTTAATATAATTTAGCTTTTTAATTTTTTTTAATTTGCATTTAAGCCCCTGTAATTTACAAACTTTTTCCTTTAGGTATAAATATTCCAAATCTACAAACCTTTTCCCATTCAATATCACCCGATCACAAATTCGTTCTATTACAGTGTTCACAACTCGTTGGGACTTAACGACCCGGGGATACACTAAACTCTCCTGGACTTAATTGCATTTCGTTTTCAGACTGTTTGGACTTTTTATTACGGTTGACCATTCACAAGTGGTTAGCTTGTGTGATAAAACCTGACTGTCTTGAGCGAATCAAATTTTGCGCCACGCCGGGAGGTGTTGCGTTCTACGAATTTGAAGAATCAGTGATTGTTGAATATACACCCATTGTATATTTACCATCTTTGTCCATATTTTCTTGTTTATAGATAAAACCAAAATTATCGTGAAGTTAATTCGTTTGACGGATCGATTACCAAAAACATTTTTTATTCAAGTTTTCAACAAACACAAAAACCCAAAAAGATTTTCTTTCTTATTTTTACAAAATGTTTTTCAAAAATACCAAAAATATTCCTCTTTACCCTTTTACCCTTTTTGATTCTTTATCCCTTTACCCTCTATCCATTTGATTCTAACTTCTTCTATTCTCATGGAATCTTTCAACTACGACGAATTCTGGAACGAAGTTGAAAAACTTCATACTTTATCACAAATGTCAAGAATTCGTGTTGTTCGTGATGATCCATTAATTCTGCGTAGGGAAATGGAACGAGAAACCGGGGTGACAAAGGACCAGGTACTTCCTTCTGATAATGGAGGTGCTAAATACGTCCAACCTACGGTTATCCAAAGATCTAACCCCTCAATTGCTCCTAAGCCGTCTAAAATTGATCCTAAACTTTCACGATTTACGGTTAAAAGCAAGCATGCAGAATTTAGACCGGTGACTAGCAAGAATGACTTGCCTAATCTTCAAGTTTCTCAAGAACAAGAACCAGAGACCATAACGGAAGTGGTGGAAATTGCTAGCTCTCAGAGCACACCACTTGTCCCACCTCCGGATTTTTCAAAATGTTCTTCGAGACTTAATAGTCATTCAGATCACCATGTTGGTTTTGTTGATTCTTTGAATGAACCAATTCCTTCTCATAACTCTCAAATGGAATCGTTTATTCCTTGTGTCGGTTGTGGTGAGCCTCTTTTTGGTTCACCTTGTCGCTGGTGTACGTGTGTACAGTGTGGTAATGATATTCATAACGGGAGTTGTTTGTTTTGTGGTTCGAGGAATTCATTTGCTTACGATCCTAATCCGAACTCATTTAATGACCCTTCAAACTTTTCCAATTACCCACCACAGGCCGACTTATCTTCATATAATCAACATAACTGCTGTGAATTTTGTGGAGATCCTCACCAAGGATTTGAGTGTCAATCCGGAAACGCGTTTGTCTATGAACAGTTTTCCGGTGATGCTCAGAACTTTGGTTATGACAAATATCCATATAATTCGCCATCAGCACTCAACAGTTTTACTTGTGAGAACTGTGGAGGTCCCCATTTCAGCTCGATTGTCAAACAGGAATCCATTTCCTTGTAACAATTACGACTATCCATATCACGACCAACCTCCACAGTGCCAAAATGACTCAAACTCCTCAGCAAACCCAACAAGACACTTATCTAGAGCTTCGGAGTCGTGAAAAGAACTGAGGAGTTGAGTAAAACAAAGATTTCAAAATGCTCCCAGTTTTTCTTGTGTATATTGTGGGGTCCTCATGATGATTATCAATGTCAACCTTCCGGTTTTGACAAATCTCCACTCCCACAATGTCCCGTCATTCAAAATTCACATGAGAAATTCATGGAAGAATTGCTAAGAGCAGGCTGCTAAAATAAATTCCCAAATTGCCTTTGAAAAATCTATTAGGGAATCAATTGCAAAAGAAAAAGCAGCCAGATCTAGCTCTCAATTTCGTTTTATTCCTGATGACAGTGATGATGAGGATGCACTTGGTATCCTACAATTTTATAAAGATTCATCAAGTTCATCAGTTGATATCCCAGCAGTTGAGATTCATTCTCAAATAACTGCTATCACACCCGATATTCCCACTCACTCTCTAAACATGGGGGATGAGCATCTTGACACTGTTCCTGAAAAGGAATCGGACGAATTCATAAAGTCTAGTGTTGAGGACCTTGTCCCAATCCCGAGAGAGTCACAGGGAACTTTTGACCATATGTGTGATATCCCTTCCCCTCTTAAGTGTTCAAAAGTTCATTTTGAGACTTTCTCCGATTTTAGCGATGATTGTAAATCTTATGGGGACATTGAGAATGTTGAGGCATCACTTTCACATTTTGATGTTGATCCTCTTCTTGAGGAGTTCACCGATGAACTCACTCACATCATTCCACTTTCATCGGAAAGTGATGATGATCTCTTTGATTTCAAAGCCAACCTAGGAGAAATTGAAAGTCTCCTTTGTAATGATCGTTCACTTACTTCTCACCCTAACAGTCCAATAGAGAATGTTAATCACCTTGTTCCCGAAACATTCAAAGCTACTTTCACTAATCCTCTATTTGAATTCGACTCTGAATTCACTTTAATTTCTGAGAATCCACTCTTTGATACTCAGATTGAGGATAGTGATGAGTCTACAGTGGAACAAGAGTTCACAGACTTACATTACGTGAATAATTCTCTTTACGAGGAGTTCTCCTTTGAACTCAATCATATCATATCTCCACCAGAGTATGATAACTTCCACTTTGATCTAGACAAAAATGATTTTTGTGTTCCGGAGGGAAATGTTCTCAACCATGAGAACTTGCTTGATATCAAAATCCCATCCCTCCCACCCCGGATATGTCTTGATCAAATGAGCTTAAATGATGAGATTCATGATCCCGAAATCATGAATTCTCCTTCTGATAATGATGAGTTAGTCATGATTTTTATCATGATTTTCTTTCGCTTCTTCACCTATCCCGTGGCTTCTCCTGTTCTTCACTCCTTCGGGAATGAGGACACTATTTTTGATCCCGGCATTTTCATTTATCATTTTTGAGCCGGTTCTATGTATATCTCATCGGTATGGAACTTTCACGTACTTCAATGTTTATACAAACATCTTGAATGAAAGTCCGATGGAGATTGTCTCTTCCACTTACTTCCCCATGAACAAATTAATTCGGGGTCGAGTCAAGCTAGCGACTCGATAATAAAAAACAATAGCACACACCACATGGGTTTTCACCCGTGTGTACCACCCTAGTGTGGGGGAGTTGCCCCTCACGTATATATAAGATCTAAAAAAAAAATGAATGAAAATTGTAAATATTAAAAAAGAGAATAATTGTTGTGTTTCCACACTTGGCTAGTAATGTTATCTTTTTACATTCAAGGATTCGGCATAATAGCCGGGACTTTGAATATTGAGGACAATATTCATTTCTAAGTGGGGGGGAAATTCTGGCGAATTTGATCATAAATGTACCCTTTTAGTCCTTTTTTCCCCCAAAATGGCCAAATTAAATTTTTTTAGTGGAAGTACTATGTACTAAACACAACAAATGGTAATCAATCCACCATGTCTAACCCACATAAGGATTGGCTAATCCAGGAGCAAACGGCTCTTGGTAAAGATATCTCAAATCCGTTGACGGCTTGCAATTTGCCCAAAATTGTATGGTGTTCAGCTCACCATATCTTTAATTAGTGAAGAGTTGGCTAGCCCGCAAGTTTATGGCTTGTGGTAAAGGCAGTGGAAAAACCATAATTGGTAATCAGCTCACCAAAGATAATATTGATAACTTATCTAAGAGTTGGCTAGTCCAGAAGCAAACGGCCTCTGGTAAAGACAAATCAAATCCGTTGAAAGTTGGTGATTTGCTCAAAATCATTTGGTTATCATTGTACCAAGGTTCTTATTTGAACTGAAACAATTGGCTACTCCAGAAGTAATGGATTTTGGTAAAGAGTTCTTTAAAATCCATTAAAACTTCACAAAGATTGCTAGGGACTAGCAATAGTTTAGTGTGGGGGATTGATGAGTGTCTAAATACTCATCATTTTTGTACCATTTAAACTGCAAAAATATCTGAAAACACTCAGAAATGCATCAAAATGATAAAAATATCACAAATAAGTGTTTTATGTGTTTTAAATGCCAAAATATCAAAAACAGATGAAAAACGTATCAAGTTTGCATAATTGGCAGTTTTAGTCCCCCAAGTTTCAAAAGTTGTCAAAAACAGTCCCTGGTAAATCAAAATTAAGCAAAAATATCATTTAAGGTCCATGGGATTCAAAAGTTGTCAAAACAAACCCTTCAAAGTTTAAAAATCACAATTTACAACTTTGGTCCCTCAACTTTACAAAAATGTCAAAATCAGTCCCTGGGTGTTTAAAAATGGAAATTATTCAAACTACACCCTTGTACTATTCATAAATGGCAAAATTGGTCCTTATGATAAGTTTTGAGAAAATTACAAGTTTAGTCCCTCGACTTTGAAAAGTATCATAAATAGTCCTTGGTTAATTTAAAAAGTGAAAATAATCAAAAGTAACCTTGTACTATTTAAGTTGGCAAGTTTGGTCCTTGTATTAAACTTTGGGATATTTGCAGGTTTAACCCTTAATTTTCAGAAGTTACAAAAATGGTCCTTGTGTTTACTAGCTACAAAAACCAAATGGACCCTTTTAATTATCCAAACCCAAATCCAATTCCTTATCCCAGCTGGCCCAACACCCCAAGACCAAACCACCCCACATTATTAATAAAAACGGGTCAAACACGCTTGACCATGTCATCGTTCACCTTTCCCGCCTCAACACACCTGGTTCCACACCTGCACCTCCACCTGTGCTACCACCTCACCAACACCTTTCCACCTCTCCTCTCTACTCCACAGCTGGTTAACAACTCCCCTCCACCTCCACATCCACCCAAAAAATCATTAAATGCAAAACCCACTCAAGACTTTTTGCCAAAAAAGTTTGAACAGATTAATTTGAAGTCATTCAAGGGTGCAGGATTGATCAGAGATGTCGACTAGAGTTTCCCAAGAATATTTAGTATATATAAAGCTTTGTAATAGATAAGAAAAGTAGTAGTTAATTTTAGTATAGTATAGTTTGTCGTTTTTAGTATAATTTCAATTTTCAGTGTAATTTTAAGCTTTCTAGTATTAAACTAAGTTAACTCAGTGTATTTCAACTCTATTTCAATAATCAATTCCAGTGTTTTAGTACAATTTCAGTTTTATGCAATTTTTTATTTGAAATCTCATCTTTTCTTTGATGTTATTAAAAGTTGTTGTTTGTTGGTTGTTTAAACTCACTTAAGTCCCTAATAAGCTTTTATAAGTTTACTAATCATTAAAATCAGTTTTAGCTTAAGTTTACTAAAAATCTCAAAAATACTAGAAAATAGCTCATAAATAAAAAATCAGCAAAAAGGAAGAAGAATTCATGGAGCATGGTTAATTTTGGATGACCTTAGGTTTAGTGGCTCAATGGGGAGCTATTAGGTGTGTCTTGAGGTCTTGATTCATAGTTCTCAGCTTGGAACCATTGGTAAGCCATAATTTCATTTTTTGGACCTTATACTGTTCATCAGCTTATTAGCTGCTAATCCATGTTGTTTTATGATTATCAAGTGAATTTAAGTCATAATATTACTTAATATATCCTGCTTGTTAATAAGAATTCATGGCTGCTTAGCCTTTCATTTTCTTACTGTTACACTAGCTTATATTGGATTCATCAGTTCTAGTAGTTAGTATAGGTATGTATGTGTTAATTTCAGTTTATTATGTCATGCTATCACCTTAGGAATCAGTGGTATGGATCAAATGATTAAAACATTTGGAAAATTTGCATTTTAGTATCTTAAGGTGTGTTTGGATTTAGGCTTATATCTCATGCTAAAAATGATACAGAGTTTGAGCTCTGTCAATTCAGTATCACTTAGGTTCATTATACTCATTTAGGACATAAGTTTGTACTTGCAATTGCTAGAAAGTCAAAATCACATTTAAACTGATCTTATGCTCATTTCTGTTTGATTCAATAGCTAAAAGTTTGCATATAGGTTTAGAACTAGTTAGTATAGCTTGCATTAGGTCCATTCTATCATTAAACATCATAATCAGTTTAAAAGTTAAGCTCAAATTTCGTTTTAGTCAAAGTTTCATTTATGTTTTTTAAAAGTCAAAAGTTGAAAAAACCAGTTTTTGGAAAACTTTGTTGAATTTTCATGGATTTGTTTCTAAACCAAAATTAATGAAAATGGGATATGTCCTAGTTCAGTTGGTCAAGAGCTTAAATCTGATTTTTGTGTAATTTTTCCAAGTCTCTAAAAGCTCTAAATAAGTTGTACAATTAGGCCTCATATGCCCTGTTCACACTCAGCTAATACTGAGTTGTGAACCAGGCATCTTGCAGCCTTTGCATAGGGCTCAGTTTACATAGTTAGGGTCTAAAAATTGGTCTATGTGTAGTCTGCTAGGTGATCTCT
>OU343216.1:109058250-109086724 GCA_910596185.1 Chrysanthemum makinoi | reverse complement strand
ATAAAAATTGGTTTTTGAAAAATAATTGGTTTTAAATAAAATTTAGGAATTGGAAAGAAAGAGTATTTTAGGATTTTTAAAAAGGTTAAAATGGTAGTTTTGGGTTCGGGTGAAGGGTAAATAAGTAATTTGGATTTATGGATAGGTTTTTCGTCTGATTCCCCAAGCTCACTCCCGAAATTGTATCCCGGGCTCTGAAAAATTTAGAAAATCATCTTCCGGCTCCGTCCGCGATGCACGTTTTCCATTCCAAGCTCAATTACATCCGTTTTGCCCTTTTCGATCCTTTGTACTGAAACACATAAAAACACACTCCAAGGATATCTGCCGTATATTTGGTTATATTTCCGTGTTTTTAGACGTTTTTGTGGTCTTAGATGGGTAAAAATGATGAGTGAATAAGCACTCATCAAATCCCCCACACTATCAATTGCTAGTCCCTAGCAATCCGATCATATGAAGAAATGAAAGGATCAAAAATACCAAGTATACCCCGTTTCGACTTTTTATTCCACTACTAGAAATTTAAACTTAAATAAATAATGCTTGATTATCAAAACATGGCATCATAGAACGGGATTCACACAAAATGGGTGTCTCCGGGAATTGTAATCGTCATCCTCTTTTTGATACTCTCAAACCAAGCTTAAACTTATTGTGCAAACGTTTTTGTAAAATGCTAACACTACTTATATCAATAATCTATGTAAGCCGAGACTTAACTTTTCACTCCCGCAATTTATAAAATTTAAGTGAGTGTGCTCATTTTCAAAAGTTTGACCATTGAAATAGACATTTGTTATGGTTGTTATCCACTTAACTAAAGTACTAACCCACGAAAGCGATGAAAGTCTAAGGATCGAAAGGGCCTCTTCCATGTAGCGGTTTTTTCTCGGCACATCCCAAAACATGAGTTTTAAGTGACCGGGCTTTTGACACCTCACAGAGAATAGTACCGGAATTAGCGGGAATTCGATTCCAAAGATTTACGAGGCTACCGTTAAGTTAAAACTAAACCTAAATGGATTACAACCAACGATAATTTAGAAATTCGAGATTCAAAGGTGAGATCACTCCATGTTGCGACTTTCTTCTCAGCTTGTCCTTTTAAGGAGGCTAGGTTTTCACCCTCGAGAATAGTATCGGAGCTTTCGGGATCTTTGAAATCAAGGATTTCCAAATTACCGGCAAACTTTTAGACAACCTTTGACGAATCACGAGTTCAACTTCCGATTTAAATTTAAGAAAAAGCAAGTTTCGCACATTTATTCATAAGCAACAAAATGCTTTTATTCACGCAACTCATATTTTTCATTTTTCAACTTTTTCATCATCATTTTTTTTTCATTTTTTCCATTTTTTTTTTTTTCATTTTGACATTAACTTTAAACTTTGCAACTTTTTGCATCATTCAAGCACTTTTGGTACTTTCATTTTGCAACATTATTCAGATTTTAAGAAAGTATGCTTTCTCCGAAATTTAAATAAAAAGTTGAACTCGGACTCTAAATCAATTTTGCTTAAAAACTTTTTATTGTAACAAGACGATTTGATTGTTCAAAAGTTTGACAACGAGCACGTATTTAAGTCCGATTAGTTAGCTTATGGGAGAAAAATCCATAGATTACTTATATAAGCTCTAAAGAGAACCAACTACTCCACGCTTAGAATTTTCATTTTACAACGCGTAAAACCTTAGCCTAATTGTTAAGAGAGCGCTAGATCAACACTCTAGCGAGGTCGGGATTCCCCTTGTTCTAGCCTAATCAAGACTAAACTACCATTAATGCCGAAGCATCAATGCTTTATTTTTGTGCAAAGCACTTCTTGTAAATGTAAAATACTTGACTTAAAACGATAAAAATTTTTAAATTTTTGGTCAAAACGGGGGTGCTAGGGTACTAGAAGGTACATAATGTGATCAAAATTCGTTTAGAATTCCCCCCCACACTTAGAATTGAATATTGCCTTCAATATTCAAAGTACCTGGCAGTAGCGAAACTATAGAACGGAAAAAGGTAATACTACTAGCCAAGTGTGGAAGCGAAATCTTTTTTCACAAAAGGATTTATAAAGATATCCCTAGATAATCGTTAGTAAAAAGATCGGATATTGGTGGATTGAAAAAGCAGAGCATCAATCAACAATCTACGGGAATCTGAAAACAGAGAGAGCAAACACACAACAAGTAAAGAAACAGTGATGGGGGAATTTCCCCACACTTAGTGTTAGAAAATAGAAAGAAGATAGAAACATGGGTGGACACCCATGAAATGCTATTGTTTTTGTTAACCGAGTCGCTAGCTTGACTCGACCCCAATTTCATTGGTTCATGGGGAAGGTTTGGAGATCGGGACAACCAATATGAGGTATGTCCCCTCCAAAATAGTGTTTCAATCTATGGCCGTTCACTTTGAAGTTTGGTCCGTCGGTTTGAGATAACTCGACGGCACCATAAGGAAAAACTTTGGCAATGGTGAACGGCCCAGTCCAACGGGTTTTAAGTTTCCCCGAGAAGATCTTCAATCAAGAATTGAAAAGAAGGACTCGGTCACCACGCTTGAAAACGCGGTTCTTGATTTTGGAGTCATGGATCTTCTTTGTCTTCTCTTTGTAGATTAAAGAGTTCTCGTAGGCTTGATCACGAAGTTCATTTAATTCATTGAGTTGAACTTTTCGGTGATCACCCGCGGACTTGAGATCAAAGTTAGCATGCTTCAAGGCCCAATAGGCTTTGTGCTCGAGCTCGATCGGGAGATGACACGCCTTTCCGTACACAAGCTTATAAGGAGTACAACCGATGGGTGTTTTGTAAGCGGTACGAAAGGCCCAGAGTGCATCATCTAGCTTATCCGACCAAGAGGCACGATTTTCGCCTACGGTCCTTTCAAGAATTCTTTTAGACCACGATTTGAGACTTCCACTTGACCACTAGTTTGTGGGTGATACGCGATAGCAAAGGCGGTGAGTGACACCGTGCTTAAGCATGACTTTTGTGAATTGGTCATTGCAAAGTGCATACCGCGATCACTAATGATGGCGGGGAGTTCAAAATGGGCAAAGAGAGATTTCAAAATTTCAAAACTACTGGCGTCGTTGGTGGGGCGCACTTTCGCTTCCACCCATTTAGACAAGTAATGTCGACGCCACGAGTATATAGTTGTTCCCTCGAGATGGCGGAACGGCCCATGAAGTCGATGCCCCACGTCAAAGATCTCGCACACTTGGATTGCATTTTGAGGCATTTCATCCTTTTGAGATTTTTGACGTGACAAGCGTCACATGATTTGACTAAGTCATGGGCATCGCAATAGATCGTGGGCCAATAGAAACCGGAGTCAAACACCTTTTGGCGGTGTAGTTCGGGCCATGATGTCCCCCGTGGGTCCATTGTGACAAGCGTTGAGAATATCAACGGCTTCTTGGCCGTGAACACACCGTAGGATGACTTGATCCGCCAAGCGGACTTTGAACAAGTAGGGGTCGTCCCAAAAGTAATGCTTAACATCTTTGAAGAATTTGTTTTTTGTTGGGGCGACATCCCTTTAACAATGAAGTTTCCCGCATGGTAGTTTGCAAAGTCGGCAAACCATGGGGTACTCGAATCTCCACCTAGAGATACCACATTAAGTGTCTCGAGGAAATGTTTCATTGATTTCCTTTTTCTCGAGCACACCTTGGTGAGGATTTTCAAGACGGGATAGGTGATCAGCCGCAAGGTTCTCGGCTCCTTTTTATCACGACGATGATATCAAATTCTTGTAGGAGGAGAACCCACCGGAGCAATCTCGGCTTTGCATCTTGCTTTGCAAAAAGATATTTGAGGGCCGAGTGATCCGTATACACTATGCTTTTAGACAAGATCAAGTATGGTCGAAACTTCTCGAAAGCATACACCACGGCTAGTAATTCTTTTTCCGTCGTAGTGTAATGTACTTGAGCTTCGGTCAAAGTTTTGCTAGCATAGTGTATAGGCTGGAAATGTTTTGCCTTTCGTTGCCCCAAGACCGCACCTAGAGCAAAGTCGCTAGCGTCGCACATGAGCTCGAAAGGTAAGTCCCAATCAGGGGCAACTAGAATAGGAGCTTCCGTAAGTTTCTTCTTTAAGGTTTGGAAAGCTTCAATGCACTCTTTAGAAAAGATGAACGGAGTATCTTTTTCAAGAAGACGGGTCATCGGCCGGGCTATTTTCTAGAAATCTTTAATGAATCGACGATAGAAGCCGGCGTGACCTAGAAAACTCCGAACACCCTTAACGGTGGTGGGATGAGGCAATTTGGATATGACATCAACTTTAGCCTTATCAACCTCAATCCCGCTTTTAGAGATCTTATGGCCGAGGACTATGCCCTCTTTGACCATGAAATGACTTTTCTCCCAATTTAGACAAATATTTGTGTCTTCACAAGCGTTTAAGCATCTTGTCCAAATGGGAGAGACATGATTTGAAAGAATCCCCAAAGACCGAAAAATCATCCATAAAAACCTCCATAGTTTCCTCGATCATGTCGTGGAAAATGGCCATCATACACCTTTGGAATGTACCAGGAGCGTTGCATAACCCAAAGGCATCGCCGGTGAACGTTCCATAAGGGCATGTGAAGGTGGTCTTTTCTTGGTCTTGTGGATCTATGGGTATTTGGAGTAACCCGAGAAACCATCGAGAAAACAATAGTATTCGTTTCCCGCTAATCTCTCAAGCATTTGGTCCATGAAGGGTAAGGGAAAGTGGTCTTTACGGGTGGCTTCATTTAACTTTCGGTAGTCAATGCAAACACGCCATCCCGTAACCAATCGAGTAGGAATTAACTCGTTTTCATCATTTTCTACAACGGTGATGCCACCCTTTTTGGGCACACAATGAACGGGGCTCACCCAAGAACTATCCGAGATAGGGTAAATTAATCCGGCATCAAGAAGTTTAAGAACCTCTTGTTTGATAACCTCGTGGATTTTAGGATTCACCCTTCTTTGATGTTGAACCGCCGGTTTGAAATCATCTTCCATTAGAATCTTGTGTGTACAAAATTTCGGGTTTATACCCCTAATGTCGGAAAGTTTCCAAGCAATGGCTCGCTTGTGTGACTTCAAAACCGTAATGAGAGCGGCTTTTTCCTCCTCACTCAAATCTTTAGCAATTATGACGGGTAATTTATCGTCACCCTCCAAAAATGCGTATTCGAGGTGAGGTGGTAAGTCCTTAAGTTCGACCTCCGGAGGATCATTAGAATTTTCAATGTTATTTATTTCCTCAGTATGAAGTTCTTGAGGAGGGAGTGATGATGGGTCATCATTAAGCAACTTCTCAAGGAGAAGAATGTCTACCTCGAGATCAATATCGGTAATCAATTTCGGTGAAACCGATTCACTCATTAAGTAAGCTTCAATCTCTTCCAAGATAAAGTCACTTCCCTTAAACGGAGTGAGGGAAGGGGAAGAGAGAGCAACGATGGGATCAACCGAAGTGGGATTGCCACTCGAGAATCCAAGAGTTTCTTGAGAATACTCCTCCGATACAATGTCAATGACATCAATTTTGTTGACGGACGTATCGTCATAAATGGGGGAGTATCTCGTAACTTGATCAAGATTAAAAGTTACGGCTTCCTTGTTTACCCTCAAAGTAATTTCCCCTTCATCAATATCGATCAATGCACGACCCGTTTTTAAGAAGCACCTCCCAAGGATGAGGGGTACTCGGGGATCGGCATCAAACTCGACGACAACAAAGTCGGCGGGGAAATAAAATTTTCCTACTCTCACACAAACATCCTCGGCTATACCTAATGGACGAGAACTTGTACGATCGGCAAGCTCGAGGATCATACATGTAGGTGTGTGGGGGTAACAAGCTTCTTCCACATAGAGTGTGGCATTAAGTTAATGCTTGCGCCAAGATCGGCCAAAGCGGAGCATTGAACTATCCCTTGAAAATCACACGGGATTAGGAATTTTCTGGGGTCTCCTAACTTTTCGGAAGTTTTTAGGATAACCGAACAATTCTCGTTCAAGGAAGTTTTAGCCAACTCGGAAAATTTTTCTTTGTTGCTCAACAAGCTTTTGATCGTCGGAGCAAACTTGGGCATTAGAAGAAGAGTCCATGAAACTAATCTCGAAGTGCAAATCTTGAAAGATTTGTTCTCCATTTGTTGATTAGATTTGTCACGGAGCTTTTGGTCATTAAGCCTTGAAGGATAAGGAATTGAAGGCTTATGATTAGTCCTCGGAACATCAAGTTCCGGAATGGAAATTTGGACTACCGGAGGTTGGACGTGTGCGGTACTTTGTGGGCTTGTAGAATGCACCTTGTCCTTTGTCACCTCGGTTTCTTGTGCTACCTCCCTCACTGGAGAGGGTGTAGGCATCGAAGGTCCATCATATGTCTTACCACTTCGGGTGGCAATAGCATTCAACTCTCCCTTCGGATTTGGAATCGTATTAGCCGGAAGGGTTTTAGAAGTTGAAGCTTGATTCATTTGACACATGATACTATTGAACATATTTTCAATTTTGTTTTGATTTTGATCAATTTTGTTGTTTGTTTTGTTCAATTCATTTTTAACTCATTACCTTGTTTTGACATTGAAGTTTGGAAATCATTTCTCAAAGTAGTGATTTGGTTTTGCAAACTCCTAATTGTAACCTCATTAGACTTAATGTAGTTGGAAAGTTCAATAGAGGGGCCAACCGGGGTTGGTAATTAGGAGCTTGATAACCATGATTGAGATTACCCCTTGGGGCGGTATTGGTTCATTGGGGCTTGATATGGAACATTTTGCCCTTTCACTTGTTTTTGATTGAACCTATTTTGATTGTTAGGTTGAGGAAAACCGGGTGGTCCTTGATTGTTAGCACGATAGCTCGGGTCAACTTGAGGACGGTATTGATTACCTCCTTGATTGTAAGGCCCGGCTAAGGCATTTGCTTCAAAAGGATTACCATCCGTAGCGGTACAATTGTAGTAAGCATGAGGCCCACCACAAGTAGTACAAGTAGTGCGCCACCGCTTTGACTTGGGCGGGTGGATTTGGAGATGGAGAAGAAAGAGATTTTGAGAGAACCAATGCTTGGATATCATCGGTAAGCTTGTCAATCTTAGCATCCGTGCTAGAGACATTCTTCGAAGAAGGTGAAGCACTCACTCGGGAAGCAATCGGTTTGCTTCGTAAGGTGCGGACTTTAGACTTGTTCTCAATGATGGACAACACATCTTTCGTAGAGCGTGTCAAGAGATTACCACCAGCGGCGGCATTGAGAGAGTCTTGATCGTTTTCGTTCAAACCATTGTAGAAAGTGTCGAGTTGATGTAACTCGGAAAAGCCATGGTGAGGACATTGACGAAGTAAGTCCTTGAAACGATCCCAAGCTTCACTAAATGATTCATCAAATTTTTGTGTAAACTTTGTGATTTCATTTTTTAAGTGTGTTGTCCTTTGTGGTGGGAAGAATTCGTTAGTGAATTTTGAAACTAAATCTTCCCATGTGGTGATTGATTGAGGGGGTTGTTTTTCGAGCCAAATCTGGGCGGCCCCCTCAAGTGAAAACGGGAAAAGAAGTAGTTTGATGGCTTCTTCTGGCACGTTTCGATATTTGATTGTAGACGTGAGCTTGTTAAACCGTCGGATATGAGAGTGAGGATCGTCTCTCTCAAATCCGTAAAATTGGCTTGACGATACCAAGTTAATCAATCCGTATTTGAGCTCAAAATTGTGCAAGCGATTGGTGGAACGACGATGGCTTCTCCATAACCCTCGGTGGGTGCTTGGAGTTGTTCCAACATAGAACGGTTATCCTCCGCCATTTCGGGGTCGGGATTAGTACGAATCTCGGGTTCGACTCATGGCGGGGCGTCTATTTCGTCTTCGCGGAATTGTGGCGAGTTCAAGAAGGGGACTAGAAGAATTAGAAGAACGAGTGCGCATGCACTACCAAAACACTTTCAATTAAAACAAGACCGAGGCAAAACACAGTGAACTTAAACCAATAATCCCATGTGAAATGATCACTTTTATAAGTAAAACGCACAAAGGAGCGGAGAGACTTAGTAGGTCGTAAGCTTATTAAAACCCGTCTCTTTTCAGCCGCAATTTAATGTCGGGCGTCCTTATACCCTCACACAGTTTGTTAAACCGATAGAAGTAAACCAAATCACGAGCGACACAAAGGCAAGTTTTGAATCTTTGGTTCGAGAACTTATAATGATAACACTCAAGTTAAGAAGTGTTATATTGATTGTGTCTTCTATTTTATTTAAAACAAAAGGGAAAATCTTTTTGTGTTTTTATCTTTTATATATATATACAAAATAAAAAGGAAAATATTTTTGTGTTTTTTAATTTTTCAAAAAGCAATAACTTCACGAGGAAGGTTCTTCAAGTCACTAATCGTCAAACCGTAACGATATTGTCGCAACACAACCTCCCCGGCAGCGGCGCCAAAAATTGATTCAGTAGTAAAATATATATCAAATATAAAATACACGCGAGAATCGACAAATCAACCTTTTAGGAAAAGGGTTAACGTGCCAAAACTCACTAATGTGATATAAGTGATACCGGGCAAGTGATTACCCGGGTCGTGTCCCAACGAGGTGTGAATCGAGGATGTCGTTTGAGGTTTGTTATTAAAATGCTTGAATTGTTCGAGATTTTATTGTTTTTGATTACGGTTTCTACAAATTAATTAACGGGAAAGTAATTAAGGCTAGGGAAACAAAATAAATGACAAACTAACTACTACTAAGCATACGGAACAATAAAATTAAGCTAAATTAAGTCCTAGGGTGCTAATATGCAAAAACGTGAAAACCCGGGCTAATCCCGAGCTCCAAAAGTGAAAATAATGCAATTTAAGTCCTAAGGGTGCAAAAGTAATTTTCCTACGTTCTAAACTACTAAAAATAATTTTCGCAAAAAGCCGGGTATTTTTTTGACTTTTAAATTATTTACTATGAATTAAAAACTATTTTAATCTAATTTAATTATAAAAAATACTAAACTAACTTGGAAAATTCTGAAAATTTCACAGAAAATACTTTAAATCCTACTGATTTTGGGAAAAATATAAAACGTGATCTTGTTTGAGGAAATAAGCTACTAAAAGCTTAAATAAGCTACTAACTTAAAAACTGTTTTGGTAGTTAAATAATAGAAGATGCAAGTTACTACCAGTAAAAGACCTTAGGGCAGTTGGTAATGTGTGGTGTGTTGTGTCTGTGAAGCAAGAGACCCAGGTTCGAACTTGGTGCTTGGCACCTTTTTGTAATTATTTTTTTTTGGATTTTTATTTTGAAACTTGAATATGGGATGGAAATAAGTACTTTTTGTAAAAACTTTTTACCAAACCTTGGAAATAAGCAGTTGGAGACTGCTTATTCACCTCAGTCTCACACAAAACCAAATAAGCAATATTTTTGACAGGTTCTTTGGCACAACAAAGAAATAAGCACTTAGATAAGCTATTGAAATCAAGAAAATAACAATTAAGAAACTCAAATAAGCTAGAAATAAGGGAAATGGACTACTCTAATGGAGAAAATAAGCAGTTTTGTGGAGATCCTAAGTTAAAGAGAGGGAAATAAGCATAAAAGGGATAATAATCTATTCTAAAAGATAAGCATACAATAAGCAAGAGATAAGCTAAATACTAACTCACCTAATCTATAGTTCCTAATAAGCACTAAGGTATCCTAGATAAGCTAACTAGAATCACTAATAAGCACAAAATAAAATTTGGAAAGGCTAATGTATCAGCAGGCATCCTAAGGGTGCTGTTTAAGCCTATGAACAAGCTACAATAAGCTAAGATAAAAATTCACAAAAATCACTTTTGAGTGCACTACCTAGCCTATTTTAATCATACCAAGTTTCAGGCTCTAAAGCTAATAATCTAGGAAATGAAAAATCAAAAATAAGTGGCTAAATGACATATAAGGACCTTTGAAACAGTTGGCAAAAATGGCAAATGACAGATTTTGAATGCAAATTTAACTAAGCTAAAGCTAAACTAAGTGCAAATGGACTAATGCTATGTTGAGTTGGGTATGTAGAGATGTAAGAAAAGTAGTTTTGACACTTTTATGATGACAAATAAGTCTGTGAAAGAGGTTTCAATGAGCAGCTGTGTAGAAACTTTTGGACAGAAAACTTTTTTTTTCAGAAACTTGTGAACTAAGTGATACAAGTTAAAACCACTTTTGCAATCTTACTAACACCTCAAAATACTTGTACTTTGAAAGTCAAAGTGAGTGGAAAAGCAGTTTTTAGACCAATAATAAGCTAGTACCAAACACCCCTTTATGGGGTGTTAAGCTAAGGAACAGATTTTTCGTAAAAGCTAACTAGGATTTTTCTTTTATAAAACTACTTAATATCTTAAAATTTGCACTTAGAACTGAAAATAAAGAGTGATAGGCTAATAAGCACTAAAGTGCTTATTAGCAAAAATAAGCAGTAAAGTAAATGAGAACTTTTTCATTAATTAAAAAGGAAAACTACAATTTAAAAACAACAAACTAGATGTAAAACGCTAAAATTCCTAGGTGCCTTATCAAATGGCTACAAGGTTCTATTTATACTAGCAGCAAGGAGGTCTTCATTTGAGAGCTTGTTCTTGTTTTGTGAGAGAGTTGAGCTCTTAGTGTCCTTGTGCTTTCTCTTGCTTCATCTCAGCCATACAATTGAGCTTGGGGACCAAGGGTAGCATCTGAGCCGTCCATAGATATGTGTCCTCATATGAGTTGGGGATTGCCAAGGTGGCACTGAGCCCATGTGGGATGTGGGGAGCTTGAGCTTGGTGATCAGGTGTATGAGAGTGTGAAAGGCAAGAAGACAAGGGATTGGAGGGAAAAAGTTTTGGCGGGCAAAAATGGGTATCTGAGTTTGGGTGAGTTGGGTTCTGTTTAAGGTAAATAAGAGGAAGAGGTTCAAAATTAAGAGGGGGTTCAAGATGGTTATAAATGGAGGGGTCCATAAGGTTAAGTGAAGGGGTTCAAAGGGTAGAAGGTTTAAAATGGTGATTTTAGGTTTAGGGTTAGGTTTTCCGTCTGATTCCCAAGCTCACTCCCAAATATGTATCCCGAACTCTGAAAATATAGAAAATCCACTTCGGCTCCGTGTAATGCACGTTTTCCATTCCAAGCTCAATTCTGTCCGTTTTTGCCCTGTTTTCGATCCTTTGTACCTGAAATACATAAAAACACACTCCAAGGACATCTGCAGTATATTTGGTCATATTTCCGTGTTTTTAGACGTTTTTGTGGTCTTAGGTGGGTAAAAATGATGAGTGAATAAGCACTCATCAGATACCATATTGTTTTAACAGTTTTTTAACTGTTTTTGTGTTAAAATATTCACAAGTTAACTGATGGTAATTGGTGCGTGATTACTAACATGATTAAAAATCATGATGAAATCAAATTCATTGAAACCAAGTGGAGTTTCTTTGAAACAAATCTCATAAAATACAAGTTGTTATTTTATTAGATTACTAGAACGTGTTTATTGAAACCAAGCTGAGTTTATTTGAAACAAAATCTGATAATATACAAGTGTATCAAATTTGGTGGAAAAGTTTATTTGACTTGTTTAGCTTATTTAAACCGGATTGAGTTTAATTATAAACTAAATATAGTTCTTGAAGATCTATAGAAACCTTGTTGAGTTTCTTTGAAAGAGTAAATCTATTTTGAAACCTTGTCGAGTTTCACTGTAGAATTAGACCATGTGATGCAGATCTATTAAGATATTCTTAAAGAAGATTGACAAAATCATATCACAAATTTGTTTTTGTTTAAAAAAACATTATGTAATATGCGATATTGTTTAATTGTTTAATCGAAAGACTTGTTTAAAAGCGGTTTTGTATAATGGATCTTACAAAACAGTAGTGTTTTAAATAAAATTCGATGTTATCGTGTTTGTTAAGAAACACTTTGTGATATAGCAAGTTGTTAATTATTCCAAATTTAGTTTTACACTAATAAGGAATCTCATATTAACATAATGTTAGGAATGTCATGAGTGACATCTAAAGGATCTGCTCCTGAACTGAGTGACATCTAAAGGATCTGCTCCTGAACTTGATGAAAGGGAGACCGATACTCGAGTTATGTGTACGGTAGATGCTTTAAAGCATTCAGATTTTATGTGCCATAACTATGGGTTAAATGGCCTGAATGAAATGAAAATTGTTGCCAAGGCAAGGATCTAACATTAGATAATGGTGGATTAACACTTGGGCATCATGTCATGAGTATGATGATAAGAGTTTGGTTAACTCTTTCAAAGTAGCAGAAAATGGCGAGATGCAATTTATGGGCAACTCTACAACTGCTAATAGCAACGGAAAAAGAAATGTGATGTTGAACTTAACATGTGGAAAAGAGCTTAAGTGAACCAACACGTTGTATGTGCTAGTGATTCGTAGGAATCTTGTGTGCGGATGGTTGCTTAATAAATTTGGCTTTATTTTTATCAGGTAACATTGAGTTAACATTGAACAAAATTTTTGGTCAGTCGGGTTATGCCCTTCATTAAATGTTTTAGCTGAATCTATTTTTTGTTTTAATAAAATGAATATGAATTCAACTTATTTGATCCTTTGAATGTATAGCATGGCCATCTCGGACATGTTAATTTTAACTCAATACGTTGTTTAATTAAATAAACAAACACGGATTACAAAAGTAAAACTTATGTTGAAGCCAAATTGACAAGATTGTCTTTTCACTCGGTTGACCGTATATTAACCGAACCCTTGATTCACATAGTTTTATGTGATTTGGAATCGATACCTACTAAGGTAGCAATTAGGTACTTCATCGTAATTGTTGATGGTAGCATAATATATTGCGACTTTTACTTACTTGAGAGTAAGGATATAGACAAGATTGATATATACAAATAAGTTAAGAATCAACTTATTATCGAAAACAAGGCGGTTCGAAGTGATATTGGAGGTGAATATGTGTATCCATTTCATGTATGTTCTAAACATGGAATAAGACATAAATTTATTACTCCTTATACACCACAACATAATTGTTGATAGGAAAGAACTGTGCCTTAAAGATATGGTTATGCCATGTTGTTAAAGTCATGGTTTAAGCCATGGCATGTGGGGGAAAGTGGTTTTATTGGCTACTTATCTTTTAGATAAGATCCTGATGAGTGTTTAAATACTCATCATTTTTGTACCATTTAAACTGCAAAAACATCTGAAAACACTCAGAAATGCATCAAAATGATAAAAATATCACAAATAAGTGTTTTATGTGTTTTAAATGCAAAAATATCAAAATCTGGTGAAAAACGTATAAAGTTTGCATAATTGGCAGTTTTAGTCCCCCAAGTTTCAAAAGTTGTCAAAAACAGTCCCTGGTAATTCCAAATAAAGAAAAATATCATTTTGAGTCCCTAGGGATTCCTAAGTTGTCAAATTTGGTCCTTGAAACTTAAAAATTACAAATTTACAACTTAGGTCCCTGAACTTTCACAATTGACAAGTTTGGTCCTTTGAAAATTTGAAAATGTCAAAACAAGTCCTTGTACTTTTGAAGGTTGTCAGTTTTAGTCCTTGTAACAACTTTTGAATAATGGCAGAATTAGTCCTTCAAGAATGGAGAAATTACAAAAGTGGTCCTTGTATTCTAAACTTAATCCTATGACCCTTTATCTATTTCTGACCCCTGCCAATTTGACCTTTTGACCCTTTCCCCATTTTGGACCCCTGGTCAACAAAACAGTCAAACTCCACCTGTTTCCCTCCCACCTTATCCCCTTCCACTTGCCTTGTCTGCAACTCTGCATACCTTCTCCCAACACCATCCCATCACCTTATCACCTTCCCCTCAACTCCCCTCATCATCACACCTGTCCACCCCCCCTACTTGCAAAATCAGAGTCCCCAGAAGTCAAAAGTAGTTTTCCCGCCAAAATTGACTAAGTGGCCAAAATGACTTCTACTCTCCCATTGGTTAAAGGAAGTGGTGGGAAACACTCTAGAGGACACGTGGAAGCTTCTTGAACTATAAAAGAGGAAGAAAAAGGAGAAGACAATATAGCTAGTTTTATTGTTTTCTTTAAATGTCGTTTCTTTAATTAAATGTTTTAATTTAAGTTTAAATGTTGTAATCTAGTTTCTGTGTATCACATTTGAGTGAATAAACCTTTGTAGTGTGCTTTTAATTACTTATCAAAGTTTTCATATAAGTTCCAATTTTCTAAGTCCTTTGTTGAGAATTCCATTTTAATTTCTGTTGAACAAGCTTCCATTAGCTTCCTTGTAAGCTTAAACAAGCTTGCTTAAGCTTTATATAGCCTTTGATAAGCTTGTGATTTATTTTCAAGTAATTTTGTGGAAAAGTCAACAAAAGTCAACAGGAGCTCAAAGTAGAATGGAAGCTGATAATGGGTGCACAGAGGTTGCTTTGGAGTTGGAATAGACTAGGATTAGGGTAGGATTTGGTTTGGTTCTATCCTGCACCAGCTGGACAATGGTGAGTGATATTCTTCATTTTCAAATTCCAAGTCAGTTTGCATATCTTGTGTGTGCTTGCATTTGTAGTTTTTATTAGTTGAAATGTGTTTATTTAGTCATATTTAGGATTAGTAAACTTAGTTTGATAAATTGCAGCAGTTAGTTAAGTGGTTGTTTCATTTCATTTGCAAAACAGTGGATAAAAGGTGTGTTTGGATCTGCCTATTAAACTGTGCTAAAGGTCTATACAGTGGTTGGTTCCTGTTTGTTCATGCTTGTGTAGCTCAGTCAAACTCATTTGAGTCATATACTTGTGCCTGCAAAGCTCATTAGTAAAAATTCCATTCCAATTGATCTAGCAGCAAATCTGTTGAGATTTTAGATAGTCAAAAGCTAGTTTTGTTTTTAGAATTCTTAAACTAAGTTTGCAATAGCTTCATTTTATCTTATAACATCATTATCTGTCCATCATTTTGAATCAAAACTCAAATAAGTCAAAATTTCAGATTTTTATAAAAAAGTCAAATTGCAAATCTCAGTTTGGAGTCCAAATGGAGGATTTTTCATGCACTCATTTCTGGATCAATGCAAATGAAACTTGATGTTTTGAAATCTCATGCTGGTCTAGTTTCTTGTTGTTATTTTTGCTTAATTTTGTGGAATTTTTATAAGCCCCAGATAAGCTATTCAAATTGGTACCAAATCCCCTGCGGGGCATCAATTCACACGGGGTTTACAGATTTTGCAGACCTTGCAATTGGCTCATTAGAGCTCCTCAAGGTCTGTCCTTGGGTTTATTGATAGCCACCCAGGTCTTGTACAAGTTCCAAGTTTCTTCCTTAAGTCTTAGCTTATTGAGTGGCTTGTGTTTGAGCCCAAACTTGGTACCTCATAGGCGATTTAGCTTATATCTCATATAGTCAAATCTGTGCTAGCTTGTGAATCAATGGTTTAGGCTTGTTGATTCTTGTTACTTTTGAGTTCCTTTAGCATATCCAAGCTTCTGTTTCAGTGTGGTGGGCATTTGGTAGCTTTTGACTTATCAAAGTGCTTATTTTTAAGCACTTCCCACATTAGTTGCTTATTCCTCCACACATGCACCTGTTTTTCTATTTTTCCTTTATTCCTAATAATATTTTAGAGTTTTCCTGAAATTTTCAGATTTTTCCAAGCTTGTTTGCTATTTTTCTTTATTTTAACTAGTTTTTAAGCATTTTTAATTAGCTTTAAATACAAATAATTAAGAAAAGGTTCAAAAAAAATAACTTTTCAATTTTCTTAAGTTTAGATAAACATAAAAAGACAAAAAAATATTTTTCCATATTTTTCTTAGTTAAATTTGTATTTTTAGATAATTTAAATAGTTTTAAATAGTATTTAATTCCTAGAAAATAGAAAAAATAATCATAAAAATACAAAAATAGTTTTGAAAATTCTATTTTGTTATTTTAGATTTTTCTAAGTCTTAATTTTATTTTTCTAGCTTTATTTCATATTTTCTTGTATTTTAGGTTAATATTTAATAGTTAAAAATAGTTTTTAATTAATAATAATTAGATTAATAGTTATAAAAATAATTTTCTTTTTCTATAAATTTTCTTTTATCATTAGGATTGTAAAAATGTATTTTTCATATTTTTAGGATTTATATTGTATAAGTTTCACTTTTTATTTTGTGCGTTTACGTAATTTTTATTTAAACGTAAGTTTTTAGTTTTAAGTTTTAAACGTTCATCACTTTAAATATAGTGATAGCGTTTATTTAATAGTTTTTATCTTTTTAACTTTCTTTAATTTGCATTTAAGCCCCTGTAGTTTATGGGCTTTCTCTTTAGGTATAAATCAACCACTATCCTTTCATGTTCAAATCCTCTCGATCACTTTACGTTTGACTATTCTCGCACAGCTCGTTGGGACTTAACGACCTGGGGAAACACTATACTCTCCTGATCTTCATTGCATTCGTGCTTGAACTGTTTTAAGTTTGTTACGGTCTGCCATTCACAAGTGGCGGACTTGCGTGATAAAACTTGACTGTTTTGCGCAGATCAAATTTTGGCGCCGCTGCCGGGGAGCAGTGCTAATAGTCTTACGTTTAGCAGATTAGTGATTTGAATAATCACTCCTTGTTTATACCATCTATATATTTATATCTTCTTATAAAAATCAAAAACCCAAAAATATTTCTCTTTACCCTCTTACCCTTTTTAATTCTTTATCCCTTTACCCTCTATCCATTTGATTCTAACTTCTTCTATTCTCATGGAATCTCTCGAGAACGAATTCTGGGACGAAGCTGAAAAGCTTCAGACTTTATCACAAATGTCAAGAATTCGTGTTGTTCGTGATGATCCATTCATTCTGCGTAGGGAAATAGAAAGAGAAACCGGGGTGACAAAGGACCATGTACTTCCCTCTAATAAAGGAAGTGCTAAATACGTCCAACCTACGGTTATCCAAAGATCTAATCCCTCAATTGCTCCTAAGCCGTCTAGAATTGATTCTAAACTTTCACGGTTTACGGTTAAAAGCAAACATGCAGAATTCAGACCGGTGACTAGCAAGAATGACTTGCTTAATCTTCACGTTTCTCAAGAACCAGAACCAGAGACCATAACGGAAGTGGTGGAAATTGCTAGCTCTCAGAGCACACCACTTGTCCCACCTCCGGATTTTTCAAAATGTTCTTCGAGACTTGATAGTCATTCGGATCACCATGTTGGTTTTGTTGATTCTTTGAATAAACAGATTCCTTCTCATAACTCTCAAATAGAATCGTTTATTCCTTGTGTCGGTTGTGGTGAGCCTCGTTTTGGTTCACCCTGCGTTGGTGTATGCGTGTACAGTGTGGTAATGATATTGGGAACGGGAGTTGTTTGTTTTGTGGTTCGAGGAATTCATTTGATTATGATCCTAATCCGAACTCATTTAACGACCCCTCAAACTTTTCCAATTACCCACCACAACCCGACTCATCTTCATATAATCAACATAACTGCTGTGAATTTTGTGGAGGTCCTCACCAAGGATTTGAGTGTCAATCAAGAAACACGTTTGTCTCGAACAGTTTTCGGTAATACTGAGGACTTTGGAAATGACCAAATTCCATATTATTCACATGACCAACCACAACAATCATTTTGTTGTGAGAACTGTGGAGGTCCCCATTTCAGCTTTGATTGTCAAACAAGGAATCCATTTCCTTGTAACAATTACGACTATCCATATCACGACCAACCTCCACAGTGCCAAATAACTCAAACTCCTCAACAAACCCAACAAGAAACTTATCTAGAGCTTCTGGAATTACTAAAAAGAGGTGAGGAGTTCAATAAGACGCATTTCATAATGTTCCCAGTTTTTCTTGTGTATATTGTGGGGGTCCTCATAATGATTATCAATGTCAACCTTCCGGTTTTGACAAATCTCCACTCCCACAATGTCCCGTCATTAAAAATTCACATGAGAAATCCATGGAAGAATTGCTAGCTGAAGATCAGGCTGCTAAAATAAAATCCCAAATTGCCTTTGAGAAATCTGTTAAGGAATCAATTGCAAAAGAAAAAGCAGCCAGATCTAGCTCTCAATTTCGTTTTATTCCTGATGACAGTGATGATGATGATACACTTGATTCATCATGTTCATCAGATGACATCCCAGATTGAGATTCCATCTCAAACAACTGCTATCACACCCGAAGCTCCCACTCACTCTCTAAATATGGGGGACGAGCATCTTGACACTGTTCCTGAAAAGGAATCGGACGAATTCATAAAGTCTAGTGTTGAGAACCTTGTCCCAATCCCAAGAGAGTCACAGGGAACTTCTGATCATGTGTGTGATATCCCTCCTCCTCTTGTCTTCCAAAGTAATCATGTTGAGATGTGCTCCGATTCTATTGATGACGATTCGTTATCTTGTGGAGACATCAGTTATATGGAAGAATTACCTTCTGAGCTTGTTAGCTTAGAGGAAGAGAATGATGAATTCTGACGAAATCAAAGATGAAGCTCTTCGAGCAACATTATTGAATGTCAGTCTTCTCATTTCTAAAATCGAGGCTTTCAAAGAAAAACCATTTCATCTCCTATCCCCATAAAGGATAGTGACAATTTTTCCGATGATTCTATTCCGGAAATGGAAGCCTTCTGTTTTGATAATATGGGAGAGAAGATTAGTGGCAGTACCACTTTTCATTCTCATAATTCTCTCCCCGATTATGAATCATTTACATTGGATGAGTTCACCAGTGAACCCACTAATACCAATTCTGAATATGATTCATTTACCTTCGAGGAGTTCTCCTGTGAACTTACTCATATCATATCTCCGCCGGAGTATGATAATTTCTACTTTGATCTAGACACACCCGAGATTTGTCTTGATCAAGTGAACTTAACTGAGGAGATTCATGAAACTATGAATTCTCCTATTGAGGATGAAGAGTTAGTCATGATTTGTATCATGATTTTCTTTCTTTTCTTCATATATCCCGTGGCTTCCCCTGTTCTTCACTCCTTCGGGAATGAAGACATTATCTTTGACCCAGGCATTTCCATGTGCCATTTGTGAGCCGGGTCTGTCTGTATCTCATCGGTGTGGAACTTTCACATGCTTCAAAATGTTTGTCCAAACATCTTGAATGAAAGTCCGATGGAGATTGTCTCTTCCACTTACTTCCCCATGAACAAATTAATTCGGGGTCGAGTCAAGCTAGCGACTCGGTAATCAAAAACAGTAGCTTAACATGGGTTTTCACCCGTGTGTACCACCCTAGTGTGGGGGAGTTGCCCCACATGATGTATATAGATCTAAAAAATGAATGAAAATTGTAAATATTAAAAAAGAGAATAATTGTTGTGTTTCTACACTTGGCTAGTAATGTTATCTTTTTACGTTCTAAGTTTCGGCATAACCGCCGGTACTTTGAATATTGAGGACAATATTCATTTCTAAGTGTGGGGGGGAAATTCTGGCGAATTTTGATCATAAATGTACCCTTTTAGTCCCTTTTTCCCCCAAAATGGCCAAAATTTTAAATTTTTTTTTAGTGGAAGTACTATGTACTAAACACAACAAATGGTAATCAGTCCACCATGTCTAACCCACATAAGGATTGGCTAATCCAAGAGCAAACGGCTCTTGGTAAAGATATCTCAAATCCGTTGACGGCTTGCAATTTGCCCAAAATTGTATGGTATTCAGCTCACCATATCCTTAAAAGTGAAGAGTTGGCTAGCCCGCAAGTTTATGGCTTGTGGTAAAGGCAGTGGAAAAACCATAATTGGTAATCAGCTCACCAAAGATAATATTGATAATTTATCTAAGAGTTGGCTAGTCCAGAGCAAACGGCTTCTGGTAAAGACAAATCAAATCCGTTGAAAGCTGATGATTTGCTCAAAATCATTTGGTTATCGGTGTACCAAGGTTCTTACTTGAACTGAAACATTTGGCTACTCCAGAAGTAATGGCTTTTGGTAAAGAGATTGAAATCCATTAATTTTTCTCAAAACATTGCTAGGGACTAGCAATATCTTAGTGTGGGGGATTGATGAGTGTCTAAATACTCATCATTTTTGTACCATTTAAACTGCAAAAACATATGAAAACACTCAGAAATGCATCAAAATGATAAAAATATCACAAATAAGTGTTTTATGTGTTTTAAATGCAAAAATATCAAAATCTGGTGAAAAACGTATAAAGTTTGCATAATTGGCAGTTTTAGTCCCCCAAGTTTCAAAAGTTGTCAAAAACAGTCCCTGGTAATTCCAAATAAAGAAAAATATCATTTTGAGTCCCTAGGGATTCCTAAGTTGTCAAAATTGGTCCTTGAAACTTAAAAATTACAAATTTACAACTTAGGTCCCTGAACTTTCACAATTGACAAGTTTGGTCCTTTGAAAATTTGAAAATGTCAAAACAAGTCCTTGTACTTTTGAAGGTTGTCAGTTTTAGTCCTTGTAACAACTTTTGAATAATGGCAGAATTAGTCCTTCAAGAATGGAGAAATTACAAAAGTGGTCCTTGTATTCTAAACTTAATCCTATGACCCTTTATCTATTTCTGACCCCTGCCAATTTGACCTTTTGACCCTTTCCCCATTTTGGACCCCTGGTCAACAAAACAGTCAAACTCCACCTGTTTCCCTCCCACCTTATCCCCTTCCACTTGCCTTGTCGCAACTCATACCTTCTCCCAACACCATCCCATCACCTTATCACCTTCCCCTCAACTCCCCTCATCATCACACCTGTGTCCACCCCCTACTTGCAAAATCAGAGTCCCCAGAAGTCAAAAGTAGTTTTCCCGCCAAAATTGACTAAGTGGCCAAAATGACTTCTACTCTCCCATTGGTTAAAGGAAGTGGTGGGAAACACTCTAGAGGACACGTGGAAGCTTCTTGAACTATAAAAGAGGAAGAAAAAGGAGAAGACAATATAGCTAGTTTTATTGTTTTCTTTAAATGTCGTTTCTTTAATTAAATGTTTTAATTTAAGTTTAAATGTTGTAATCTAGTTTCTGTGTATCACATTTGAGTGAATAAACCTTTGTAGTGTGCTTTTAATTACTTATCAAAGTTTTCATATAAGTTCCAATTTTCTAAGTCACTGTTGAGAATTCCAGTTTTAATTTCTGTTGAACAAGCTTCCATTAGCTTCCTTGTAAGCTTAAACAAGCTTGCTTAAGCTTTATATAGCCTTTGATAAGCTTGTGATTTATTTTCAAGTAATTTTGTGGAAAAGTCAACAAAAGTCAACAGGAGCTCAAAGTAGAATGGAAGCTGATAATGGGTGCACAGAGGTTGCTTTGGAGTTGGAATAGACTAGGATTAGGGTAGGATTTGGTTTGGTTCTATCCTGCACCAGCTGGACAATGGTGAGTGATATTCTTCATTTTCAAATTCCAAGTCAGTTTGCATATCTTGTGTGTGCTTGCATTTGTAGTTTTTATTAGTTGAAATGTGTTTATTTAGTCATATTTAGGATTAGTAAACTTAGTTTGATAAATTGCAGCAGTTAGTTAAGTGGTTGTTTCATTTCATTTGCAAAACAGTGGATAAAAGGTGTGTTTGGATCTGCCTATTAAACTGTGCTAAAGGTCTATACAGTGGTTGGTTCCTGTTTGTTCATGCTTGTGTAGCTCAGTCAAACTCATTTGAGTCATATACTTGTGCCTGCAAAGCTCATTAGTAAAAATTCCATTCCAATTGATCTAGCAGCAAATCTGTTGAGATTTTAGATAGTCAAAAGCTAGTTTTGTTTTTAGAATTCTTAAACTAAGTTTGCAATAGCTTCATTTTATCTTATAACATCATTATCTGTCCATCATTTTGAATCAAAACTCAAATAAGTCAAAATTTCATATTTTTATAAAAAAAGTCAAATTGCAAATCTCAGTTTGGAGTCCAAATGGAGGATTTTTCATGCACTCATTTCTGGATCAATGCAAATGAAACTTGATGTTTTGAAATCTCATGCTGGTCTAGTTTCTTGTTGTTATTTTTGCTTAATTTTGTGGAATTTTTATAAGCCCCAGATAAGCTATTCAAATTGGTACCAAATCCCCTGTGCAGGGCATCAATTCTGCACAGGGGTTACATGATTTTGCAGACCTTGCAATTGGCTCATTAGAGCTCCTCAAGGTCTGTCCTTGGGTTTATTGATAGCCACCCAGGTCTTGTACAAGTTCCAAGTTTCTTTCTTAAGTCTTAGCTTATTAAGTGGCTTGTGTTTGAGCCCAAACTTGGTACCCTCATAGCTGATTTAGCTTATATCTCATATAGTCAAATATGTGCTAGCTTGTGAATCAATGGTTTAGGCTTGTTGATTCTTGTTACTTTTGAGTTCCTTTAGCATATCCAAGCTTCTGTTTCAGTGTGGTGGGCATTTGGTAGCTTTTGACTTATCAAAGTGCTTATTTTTAAGCACTTCCCACATTAGTTGCTTATTCCTCCACACATGCACCTGTTTTTCTATTTTTCCTTTATTCCTAATAATATTTTAGAGTTTTCCTGAAATTTTCAGATTTTTCCAAGCTTGTTTGCTATTTTTCTTTATTTTAACTAGTTTTTAAGCATTTTTAATTAGCTTTAAATACAAATAATTAAGAAAAGGTTCAAAAAAATAACTTTTCAATTTTCTTAAGTTTAGATAAACATAAAAAGACAAAAAAATATTTTTCCATATTTTTCTTAGTTAAATTTGTATTTTTAGATAATTTAAATAGTTTTAAATAGTATTTAATTCCTAGAAAATAGAAAAATAATCATAAAAATACAAAAATAGTTTTGAAAATTCTATTTTGTTATTTTAGATTTTTCTAAGTCTTAATTTTATTTTTCTAGCTTTATTTCATATTTTCTTGTATTTTAGGTTAATATTTAATAGTTAAAAATAGTTTTTAATTAATAATAATTAGATTAATAGTTATAAAAATAATTTTCTTTTTCTATAAATTTTCTTTTATCATTAGGATTGTAAAAATGTAATTTTCATATTTTTAGGATTTATATTGTATAAGTTTCACTTTTTATTTTGTGCGTTTACGTAATTTTTAATTTAAACGTAAGTTTTTAGTTTTAAGTTTTAAACGTTCATCACTTTAAATATAGTGATATCGTTTATTTAATAGTTTTTATCTTTTTAACTTTCTTTAATTTGCATTTAAGCCCCTGTAGTTTATGGGCTTTCTCTTTAGGTATAAATCAACCACTATCCTTTCACGTTCAAATCCTCTCGATCACCTTACGTTTGACTATTCTCGCACAGCTCGTTGGGACTTAACGACCTGGGGAAACACTATACTCTCCTGATCTTCATTGCATTCGTGCTTGAACTGTTTTAAGTTTGTTACGGTCTGCCATTCACAAGTGGCGGACTTGCGTGATAAAACTTGACTGTTTTGCGCAGATCAGATCCCCTGTAAGGAAAAGAAGATAGTTTTGTTGAACTATGGATGGGAAGAAAACCATCCTACAAGTACTTACGAATGTGGGGGGTGTCTATCTGTACTGATACCCAAGGTTCAAAATATTGGACTTAAAATTGTGGTTTGCATAATTTTGGATATGCTGATAACAGTAGTGCTTATCATTTCTTTGTATGTGATTCGGAAACGATAAATATACACAAAGATACGATAACCGAATCAAGGAAAACTTTCATTGTATGAAACCGTGTTTCCTTGATTATTAGAGGAGAATGGATGTTCATCTAAGCTTGGTGGTAAAGTTGTCCATGATGAGAGGCAACTACATGATGAAGTCCTTCATGATGAGAGACATCAAGATGATAATGTTGTTCGTGATAAGAGACAACAAAGGAGTTGATAATGATCTCCAAGATGAGAGACAAGATCAAACTGAGGAAGAAGAGGTTAAACCTATAAGAAGCAAAAGGGCAAGAACCGAGAAATCGTTTGGACCCGATTTTGTTTCTTTTATGGTTGAAAACGAACCTACTTCATACCGAGAGGCGGTTACTTCCACAGAAGGGCCTCAATGGAAAGAAGCCATTAAAAGTGAAATAGATTCTATTTTACAAAATCATACTTGGGAGCTCGTGGATTTACCTCCTGGTTGTAAACTACTAGGCTATAAATGGATCTTCAAGAAGAAGATGAAAGCCGATGGAACCATTGACAAGTATAAAGCAAGATTAGTAGTCAAAGGATTTAGAAAATGAGAAGGTCTTGATTACTTTGATACATATTAGCTTGTTACGCGAATAACCTCGATTAGGATGATACTTGCTATTGCCGCTTTAAGAAATTTGGAAGTTCACCAAATGGATGTGAAAATGGCATTTCTAAACGGAGATTTAGAAGAAGAAATCTACATGAACCAACCCAAGGGTTTCATGGCTCCTGGACAAGAGAAAAAAGTTTGTAGGCTTGTTAAGTCATTATATGGCTTAAAGCAAGCTCCCAAACAATGACATCATTTTTTTACGTCATGTCAGAACGTGGATTTAAAAATAACGGATGTTTGTGGAAAGAAATAATTGCTGGTATATATGTAATCATGTGTTTATACATAGATGGTATACTTATCACTGAAAGTGATAACAAGATGATCAAATCCACTAATGAAATGTTGGAGTCAAGATTTGACATGAACTACATTGGCTGCCCGATATGGTTCTTGGAACTAAGATCATATGAAACCAAATGGATTTGTTTTGAAGTCAAAAACACTATAAGGATAATATTCTTGAGAGGTTCAATGTGGGGATTCCGCCTAGCTAGAACTCCAATGATATCTTTTAAATCTATTTATAATAGAGGTAGAGGTGTTGCCTATTTTGAATACTCAGAGAATATTGGGTGTCTTATGTGTCTAATGACGTGTGTAAGACTTGATTTAGAAGTTATAATCAAGTTAAGTAAATATACCAGTAAATCAAGTGATGACCTAGTATTACACAAGTACTATGATACTTACGATATTGCACTTTGGAAGATATCCAGCTGCTATCTAATGATAGAGTAATGCAAATATGGATTCTTACATAAAAGAATCTAGATCCACTAGAGCGGATGTATTGACTCTACGTGGGAAGCTGTGTCTTGGAAATCTTGAAAGTATTTCAAACAGACTTTTATAGCTAAATCTATGATGGAATTTGAATTTATCATTTGAGATAAATTTATAGAATATGCGGATATCTGCGTTAATTCGTAGAGGACATACCAAGATGGCGTAAACCGGTAACGACCATATATATAAAGTGTGATAGTCAATTGGAAATTGATAGAGCTCATATCACAATGTAAAACGGTAAGTCAAGACATATCCATCATAGAAGTTGATTGGTGCGACAACTACTCTCAACTAGAGTTATCACGATTGACTACGTAAAGTCAATAGATAACATCGCAGATCCGCTTACGAAAGGCTTAAGCAGAGAGTTAGTTAGTAAGTCGTCTAAAGGAATGGGACTAAAGCCCTTAAAGGAATGAGTTTATATGAAGGAAAACCTAACCCAGTTGACTGGAGATCCCAAGATCTCGGTTCAATAGGACAAACTAATCATATAAATGTGGGGGAAGTCACGTCAATATGGGGGAGTTACTTAACATTGTAACTTCCTAGTCCATTCCTATAACAAATGTGACTTGTTGAGAGGTTAAACATATGGCTTTAATGATTCAGGATGAAATCACAAAGCATAATGATTCGAGATGAAATCACAAAACATATGTTTTTAATGATTCAAGATGAAATCACCTATGTGAGAGAGAAGTGGGGTCGCTTTGAAGGGAATTATGGGGGCGCAAATCCTAAGAGCTCTTGCAGAACCAGGCTAGTGTTCATGACCATAACGAACATGACTATGAGGACTTAACAATGTTAGGGAGAGTCTTGTGTGAAATGTATTTTCGTCTACGTAAACAGAGGCGAGTTCAAAGACATCGCGTCTACTCGGATCTAGGAGACTAAGTGCATCTCACAAGGGAAGGTTCAAAGGGTCACACCTACCTATCCTTTACAAGATTCAACTATTGGAATTTCATCGTAATTTTTGTGTATTACGACCGATCTCCATTCATGTGGGGGATTGTTGGAAAATTGGTTGGCAAAAGTGACTTTTGACCAACTTTGGACACACTTATCTATATGTATATGTCACATATATGAGTAATAGTTTGTAGGTTCGCGTTCTCCTCGAAGAGAGCTTCGCAATAAGCCTTTATGTGTCCAAAATAGAGTTGATGTGAATGAGATATCGTGTCTCAAAGTTAAGCATTTGGTACCATGCTTTAAGAGAAATTTTGAATTGTTTTCTATCCCACATCGGTGGGATGAGTAAACTTAGAGGGATGCAATTTTGTATAAATAGATGCCCTAATTCCATAGGTTTAATACACATCAAATCAATAGTTATTATTGATTTCAACATATGGAATACGCATCTCTTAAGATGAAATTCCAGGCAGTTTTGTTAAGTCCGACAGTACAACTTACTGTTTTGGCTGTTGTACCCTGGGAAACAGACGGCGAATCTGTTTTAAGGGAAACGTGTCAAACACGTGCCTCGGCTTTTAGTGCTTCTTTGTTGATCTCTATTTGGTGATCAAGTAAGTCTTTTGACTATTTTATTATTTTACTTAATTATCGTTTATCTGCTTACATTCTGTTTGTATTTTCTGTTATTTATTTACTGTTAATTTTATTTATTGTAATTTAGATTTTATTTATAAAAGTGTAACCATTTCCCTACAATTATTGCGTTTTCAAGCTGCAACTAACGAGTTTCTAGCGTTTGGGTACTATGAAACTGACTGCATTTTTAAGCTGCAACTGATTTGTTACAACTGATTATATGATTGTGATTATTATTTCAAATCGTGTAATCATTATGTATTTTTGATCCACTGATTAAATTCATAATCTTTAATTGTTACTTGTGCTGTTAGGTCGTTACAACTCTTAGGCAACCATCACAAGGGCCAACATTCGGTATCACAAGGGCCAACATTCGGTAATCATTATGTATTTGGGATCCACTGATTAAATTCATAGTCTTTAATAGTTACTTGTGCTGTTAGGCCGTTACAACTCTTAGACAACTATTCATAGTCTTTCATGAATCAACACAATCAGATAACGCCCTTTTTAACCGCTTATGTCCACCCAACAAAAAAGGTAACAGGACATTTAATGATGTTATGTATAGACGCTTGAAAAAGCTCGGTATCACCAAAGTGAAACCTGAAGATCTTAACTTAGAAGATGTCAAACGCTTTGCTAGGCTCGATGTTGACCGTGAAACCATCACATGGAGGAGAGTTATGGATGTAATGACCGGTTTTTAAGGAAAATAACTGTGGGTCAAGGCGGGATGAGAAAGGGATGATGAGGGAGACCGGGTTTGATATTTCAGTTTCTAGTGAGATAATGGCGGTTTTAGCACTCACCACATCCCTAGCTGACATGCGGGAGCGGCTTGGAAAAATGGTGATTGGTAATAGTCGAGACAAGGATCCTGTTACTGCTGATGATCTTGGTGTTGGAGGTGCATTGAGTGTACTAATGAAAGATGCAATCAACCCGAATTTAATGCAGACTCTTGAACACACCCCATTTTTTGTTCACGCAGGTCCGTTTGCTAATATAGGTCATGGTAACTCTTCCATCGTGGCTGATAAAGTTGTGTTGAAACTAGTTGGCCGGGGTGGATTTGGTAGTCACGGAAGCAGGGTTTGGATGTGATATTGGAATTGAAAAGTTTATGAATATAAAGTGTCGTTATAGTGGTTTAAGACCACAATGTGCGATTATAGTGGTGACTATTCGAGCTCTTAAGATGCATGGTGGTGGCCCACCGGTCACTGCAGGGAAGCCGCTCGACTCTACTTATGTCACCGAAAATGTGGCGCTTGTGGAAGCTGGTTGCGCCAAATTTAGTTATGCATATTAAGAATACGAAGGCTTATGGTGTGAATTTTGTGGTAGCAGTAAATAGATTCTCGACTGATACGGATGATGAAATAGGAGACGTAAGGTCTGGTGCATTAGGCGCTGGTGCATATGATGCGGTTGTGTGTACTCATCATGCCCATGGTGGAAAAGGAGCGGTTAGTTCTGACTCCAGAATTATAACTCCATTTTAGACCTTTTAAAGGGTGTTTGGATTTGCATTTTAAAACTCGATTTCATGACTTGCAAAAAAGTTGATTATTCTAATAGGTAGAATAAAAGTACCTATTTACCATGTAATTAAAAAAATGAGGAAAACAAATAAGCAGTATTAGCAGGTGTTTGGCATTGGGTGTGTGCTTATTGTTTTTGCAGATAAGCAATTTGATTGTCTGAAATTAGCAATCCCACGTGTCAGATACCTGGACTCGGATTATCTAAGTATTTGTAGAAACTTATGAAACCAAAGCAAAATTATCACAAAACAATTTTAAGAGTGAACCCAGCCAACCTCCCCTTGGCTTACTTTTATTATATCAACAATGGCTATAGAATAGCAGTCTTACAATACAG
>OU343216.1:109014703-109058150 GCA_910596185.1 Chrysanthemum makinoi | reverse complement strand
TGTTAATCCCAAACCAGATTATGCACAAACTTATGGTCCTTTTACCTTCCATCAGTGAAGTAAACTCAAAACCTGAAAATCGCAAATTCTTCGATATTTTGACCTTTTCATGGCTGACCTCAAACCTTACCACATGAGATAGAATATCATTCTGAAACCAAAGTTCACATTTCAATCGCCTCTAGCGCGAGAACAAAGAAATATTTTTCAAAAATCTTTTTACCAAATGTTTAAAATTGAAAAGTTTGCATTGTCTTGGGAAGGGACTTTTCATAAGGAACTTGGATTGATGAAGGTCATTTTCGAGAAAAACATAAACATCTATTTCTAAGACTAAACTAAAAAGAAATGTTTGAGAAAAGATGTTATCGACTCTTGGAAGATATCATCTGTGCTGATGTCCATAATGCTGTGTTATTGAATTCTTTGTCATATGCAATTGATTATATCTCTGCTGATACTGTTGATTCTGTGGTAAATGTTGAGAACACTGATAATGTGCTTCAGATCGAGTCCTTAATAGTTGAAAATAAACGCTTTTTCAAACGAACTTTCAAGCAATACGTCGTCTTAATTGGTGTCAAAAGATATTCACGATCACACTTGATTTTCAACACAAAATCGCCCAGTTGCGTGCAAAATCTTCTAATCCTAAAATTGAGCAATTGGATGATCAAAGCGTGTCTTTTAAGTGTCAAATCTCAAAATATGAACAAGAACTTCTAAAGTTAAAAAGGAATATGGTGTCATATTTGATTTACTCAAAAAGACTCGTGATGAAGCATCAAATGAACTTGATCATTATCTTGCACACCCTAAAGAATTTTGCATTTTGCTGGAAATATTCGGTCTGAATCAAGATCGATTCACACTATCTTCAAGTTAAGAGAAATGTTAGGAAAGTATGACACCTTCCGCCTACCGTAATTAAGAGAATAGCACCAGTAACACTTAGTAATCATGAACCTAGAATCCCTACTGCCAAATCACAAGTTACTAACGTGCTTCCTTCTACTGAAACAGGACTAGTTGCGTCTTTTCCAAACGTCCGCACTTCACAGCCTAGGAGCAATACATCGAAGAATAGAATTTGGCGACCTAAGAAAAGATCAATAAGGAATGCTAAAGTAGAAGAACACCCTAGGACTATGAATAAGACACATGTTGCTTCCACTATAGTTATTGCTTGCGTGGAAATGTAATAGAATAGTGATGTAACGAATGCTAAACCTTTAAGTACCTTTGATATTCATCTGATGCACCTTGTTTATTTTGTCGTAAAAGTATGAATTCTGATTGTCATGATAAATGGGTTGCTAAAGCTATCATCTCTCGTAAGGATCCTAAGAATCGGAATACCTCTTGGCCCACTAATCTTTCTAAGTCTGTGCTTGGTAGACCGCCCTTTTTAGATTCTAAGAAACGCATTGCTGTCCTTGTAGCTCCAGTTTCACCTCCTAGGAATGTAGTACCACCTAGTGCATTCACTAAGACTAAAGCAAACACTAGTTGGAGATGGAAAAATGGATATATACACACTGGATTTAAATGGATACCTAAAGCTATTGATGTTGTATCTCCTATAACTGCTCCGGAACCCTCTAACATTTCGGGTTCCACATCTACTTCTATTCCATCTGTTTTGTCTGTGTGTAATGCAGGTGATACAGATCATTCTCTGGATTGTTGATAGCGGATGTTCCCGACACATGACAGGCAACCTTAAACTGTTATCAAACTTTATTGCAAAGTTCATTGGCACTGTCAGATTCGGGAATGATCACTTCGCAGCTATCATGGGCTACGGAGACTACATCAATGGGAACATCGAAATTAGCAGGGTTTATTATGTGGAAGGCCTTGGTCACAATCTGTTTTCCGTAGGTCAGTTCTGTGATGGAGATTTGGAGGTTACTTTCAGGGATAAATCTTGTTTCATTCGTGATCTACAAGGAAACGACCTTATGTCTGGCTCACGTAATTCCAGTCTTTACACTATCTCTATGCAAGACATGGTTGCTTCATCTCCCATTTGCTTACTTTCAAAGGCAACATCAACAAAATCATGGCTATGGCACCGTCGTCTCTTACATCTAAACTTTCAAACCATCACCAACCTTGCTCGACACAAACTAGTTGAAGACTCCCACGATTCGGTATTCTAAAGATCAAACTTTGCTCAGCTTGTGAAAACAAGTAAAGAAAACAGCACATCGTGCTCATTTTCCTTCAAAGGTGGAACAGAGCTCTCAGCATGTGCTTCATCTTCTTCACATGGATTTGTGTGGCCCGATGCGCGTGCAAACGATCAATGGCAAATGCTACATCTTAGTAATCGTTGATGACTATTCATGCTTGGACTTTGGTCTACTTTCTTCGAAGCAAAGACCAAGCTCCACAGTATCATCACCCTTTCTCACAAAATACAAGTTCACAGCTACGAAACAACCGTCCCGACAAATCAAATGACGAGGCACTGAATTTTTAAACCCAACTCTTCGTGTAATTTTATGAGAAGAGTGGATTCAGCATCAACATCTATTGCACGCACCACTCAGAACAAACGGAGTTGTTGAAATACGACCCGAACGTTAGTGGGAAGCTTCAAGAACAATGTTATCAATGCTAAACTTCCAAATTACTTATGGGCAGAAGCTGTATCTACTGCATGCTATACTCAAAACCGTTCTATGATTACAAAACGACACAACAAAACGCCTTTCGATGTGACAATCCGTACTTTCAGGTCATTTCTCGACACAATTCATGTCTCATTATTTCAACATTTATAGTAAACTTGGTTTACTTGTTTCAAATTCGCGTAACCTTGGAGGTTTAGCGGCGAATTCATGATCATGACATCACGTACATTTCATATGGACTATGATTAGTCTACATTTCATTGTCATCATGTGCATCTCATTAATTCATTCACGACATTTCATTTCACTTTATACGCGTAATTTTTATATTAAATAATCTTTATCGCGTGAGTTATTATTTTGCATATTTAATCCGTTACTTTCAAAAATGATCCCGAGGTATTTTTAAACTTACATTTAGTTTATAAAACTATATTTTTAGTTTTCCTAGTGTTTCAAATTCATATTGGCATTTTAAATCGTTAAAGTTGAATTATTACGTCGTTTTCTTAAAATTATACGATAATTATTTTATCACTCAATTTTCACAAGGAAAGTATTTTTACAATTTTTATCACCTCAATACAATCTATCTTGACTTAATAAAAACTTACTTGCACCAAAAATTACCATTTACCTTATTAATGATTAATACTTACATATTTCTTACACTTTTGTCAAGTTTTATACAAATTATATACAAGTAATAGATTTAAAAAAAAAAAAAAATATATATTTTGAGGGACAAGAGCCCCTAAAATCCGGCCCCTAGAGGGTGTAGTTATTGATTGAGTATGGCTTGTGATTGTAAATGTTTTTGGTTAAACATAAAGTCTTACTTGTTACCTTATCATTACACATTCATTTCTCATTTTCACAAGTGTTAAGAAAACATTTCTCTCTTCTTTTGGCTCTCAAACCGTCACAACATCAAGGTGCCAAGGGATCAAGAGTTTTGCAAAATCAAGTGTTTATCAACCTAGTTATATCCTTTATAAGGTTTTGAAATAAAAACCAAGGGTATTTAAGTTAATCCTTGTTACTTTCACCTCATCACTATCACTAGTAAGCATGTTTTTATCATTTTTATGTTTCCTTTTCATTTTCATATGTTTCTTTTCATTTTTGGAGCTTATATGCATGATATGTGATTTATACCATTTATTTCATGATTTTAGAGTATATATATATTTATGGTCATCCTATAATTATCCCCCTTGGTTTTGGTTGGTCTTGATGGTGATTAGGAACCCATGACACCCTAAGAAGGTGTATGGTAGGATTAGATTAGTTTTGGAGTTGATTTGGAGGGATTAGAATAGGTTTTGTCCGAGAAAAACTATTTTCGATAAGTATAATTTGTGTTCTGTCCTTGTTTTGCTTTTCTGGAAAATCCGACAGTAGGCACGACTTTTGGCCTTGATTTTTAGAAAATATACTTTAAAACGAATCCGTGGCCGCTTGAACGGATTAAAACGGACTTATAACGAAGAAGTTATGGATTTTTGAAGTTTGACGACGAAATATATTATTTTCAGAAATTTCAGCATACTATATTTATTTTGTCCGAGTCAAAAACGAGCCTTAAGCTTCACAAATTATTTCGACTTCTCAAAAATATATTAGTTTACTTCAATACGAAGCTAAGGACATATTAAACGTAGAAAACGGATTTGAAACGACAAAGATATGCACTTTTTCATAAACTTGCCGTAACTAATTTTCTGCACACAATTAGCCAAAAACCACCATCTTTAACCCTTATTATCTTTGTGTTCGAGACCTTTTGGACGAAAACTCCTGAACTGAAACTTTTAGATATCGATACAAACTTTCCAAAACAGTCGAGTTCGTTCTCTAACGATCGACGTACACCATTTTACGACTAGTTTTCCAAAGCCATTTTTGTTAATTTCATGATTTTTCCGACGACATTGTTTTGCGACGAAAAGTGGAAATTTCTCTAAAAATCATTATAAAACCATTGTAGGATGACATTTTGACGTAAAAACATGTAAAGTGATTTTTGTTTGGTCAAGACGTCAAAAGAGTATTTTTCGACGTCGAGTAATATTTTCAAAACTTGTAAATGGTATAAATAACATATCAAGTGCATGCATAACATTACATTGCAATTCATGACATATCATATCATTGATAATAGGTCCCGGTTAACGCATCACATTAAACCTCGGTGTACTCACTTTTGCCAATATTCCAGTTTATCCAAGTGAGTTTTCATAGCCCCGTTTTACATGCTTTCGATTATTTTCAAACCCACGGGGGAGAATACATTGCACTACATTTTCTTTGTACGATACCAAGTATGTTAAATTCATTACATTGCTTAAGTTACCGCATTTGCCAATTTGAAAGTCCCCATTTCTTGAACATGAACCGTTAATCTTTGAAGCGAGGATGAGTGGATAGATCTATCGAGGGTGACGCCTCCATCCAGGTTGGTGAATCCCAACCAGGAAAACGGATGCATTTCATTTGATAACATTACGGAGTTGTCTGGAAAACACTCTGCAGGGGCATACATGATTGAACAGTCTAGTTTCGGGGTCATGGGCTTAGAGCAATTGTAACATTATTTTTACGTGACTTGATGGTCATGCATGCTAGATACTTGTGTAGTCGTATAAAACATTTACATAAACCTATGATTTCTCACCAACATTATTGTTGACCGTTTTTAGCAATGTATTTTCAGGTAACTGAGGCATTATCATCATGACATGGTTTAGGGACCTACATTTTGAGTCGCGGCGTCGACTTACATTATGTACATTATGGCACTTTATTTCAAAACATCGTTTGGATTTGTAACATATTTGTATTTCCGCAAACTTTGTAAACCTTTTGGGACCGATGTTGTACTCTGAATGTTTTTATTATAATATCCAACGATGTGTTTTTAAAACGGCACTTTAGGTCGTTCAATATAACTGTGATGTGGTGCTATGACAGTCAATCCCCCAGGAATTCCATTCCGCTGCAAAACAGGTAAATTGGGGGTGTGACAGATTGGTATCAGAGCTACAGTTATAGAGAACTAGGTTGCATCATTGACCCTAGACTATAGCTACATTATCATAGCATCTCATCATTTCATCATAGTGCATATTCACTTTTCATGCGGATTCACTTACACTTTATTCGAGATTATTTACTTTTATTTTACATCGGTTGTCACAGACATGTCTTCAGATTCACATCCCATCACCATATCATCGGACTCTAGCTCAGATGATGTTCCAGCTAACCCCATCATGGATGATGTTGCATCACATTCCACTGAGATCGTATCTTCCATTGGATCTACTCCAGTCTTTCCACCTATCATGATCGACACTGAGACCGAACCCTTCGAGGAGGGCGAGGTTGCACCCACTCCTCACGTTAGCCCAGCTCACGATCCACCAGCACCACTACTAGCACCATCACCACCATCATCACCATCTCCATCATATTTTCTTAGAGATCCTTTGCCTACGACAGACTTGCCGCCCAAAAAGCGTGCTCGTTTTGATATCCCTACACCAGCATCTACTGAGCCCGAGCCACCCGCTAGATTTGAGTTAGGTGAGAGTTCTAAGGCAGCTGCTGCTCGACAGCCTTCTACCGAGACGTTAGGAGCCCGTATTGATAGTCAGCAGATCCAGATTGATGGTTTGACGCGACAGTTGGAGGAGTTGTCAGTAGATAGGATTGAACCCATCGCTGAGGAGGTCGAGGGTTTGATATTAGGCAGGGTTTGTATTGACTTATCGCATCAGAGTATTCAGCATAACAGTAGAGGATAGGAGAGTATTGTTGCTTTTGCAGGGTCAGATTGATGAGTTGAGGAGTTTGGTGGATATTTGGTTACTCATTTCGCGATCTTCAGGATCGAGCCGGCGGAGCACCATGAGGTGCCTTATGTAGACTTTTGTCATTGTATAGTTTTGACCATTATTATCCTAGTCACAAGGTGGGTGACGTAGTTTAAAGAACTTGTTGTATTTTGGTTGTTGTACAAACAAATGTATCAAGTATTGACTCTACTATGTAAGAATGGTTATTATTATCTATGATATCGGTCCATGTAGGCCGAAATTTTCATGTATATTATCCCCGTGTGTTGTGATTATATTTGTGATATTTCGTTATTGTTCCGTTGTGATTCCATTTATCTTTATGCATGATGTGGTTGTGGATATATTTGTATGATGGTTGTTTCTACTTTCGAGTTCTCATGATTGTTTCATCTTGTGATTTTGAAGAGTTATGGCGCCTAAGAAAGTTACACCGGAAATGACCCAAGCAGAAATTCAAAAGTTGGTTAATGATAGCATTGCTAATGCTCTAAGAGTCGAAAGGGAAACAGTGGCTGCTGCTGAAGCCGCTAGGCTAGCTACTGCTACTGGTAATGCCGGAGGATCTGGGGTTAAGAAATGTTCGTACAAGGATTTCAAGAGTGGTGAACCCACTAAGTTTCGAGGTACCGAGGGAGCTACTGCAATGGTACGAAGGTTTGAGAAATTGGAATCGGTGTTTTTTGCTTTGTAACTGTCCGGATGACAGTAAGGTCAAGTTTGCTACAAGCACTTTACTCGATGGAGCGTTGTCATGGTGGAATTCATACGCTCAACCGATTGGGATGGAGAATGCTTTTAAGCTTACTTGGGAGGAATTCAAGGGCTTGGTGACTAAGAAGTTTTGTCCTTGAACGGAAATCAAAAAGTTGAGACGAGTTCTATGAATTGGTAACCATTGGGTATGATATCGACACTACATTCGGAGATTCCAGGAATAGCCGCGTTATGCCCGTCGATGGTCTCGGATAATGAAAGTTGCTAGAGGCTTTTATTATGGAGACTTCCCGAGGTTATACAAGGAGATGTGACTTCGTTTGATCCACAGACAATTGAGGAAGCTATTCGTGTGACTCAGAAATTGATGGCACAAGTGGTGAAGCGAGGTAAGTACACACCACCACAACCGAACAACAACAACCCCAACAACCGTTTCAACAACACTAACCGAGGCAACTACAACAACAACAAGCGCAAGTGGGACAACACCAGGGGTAGGAATGCTACTCAACAACCACCCAAGAGGCAAGAGGTTGCTAAGGCTTATGTTGCGGGTCCGAAGGAAGGAAAAGGATATACGGGGGTTTTGCCGAAGTGTAATAGGTGTTTGAGTCATCACAATCCGGGTCGATGTCCTGATCCGTGTGAGAATTGCAAGAAAGTTGGTCACCGTACTAGGGATTGCAAGTGGCCACAAGTTACATGCTTTGGTTGCGGGGAACCTGGACACTACAAGAAGGATTGTAAGAAGGGAAAGAATCAAGCAATCCGAATCGAAGATTTGGCACGAGGAAGGGTTTACGTCATTGGAGGCGGAGAAGATAGGGAGGACCCGAATGTCATAACGGGTACGTTCCTTCTCAATAATCGTTACGCTTCAGTTTTATTTGATTCGGGTGCCGATAAAAGTTTTGTGTCCAATGCATTTGCACCTTTGCTCAACATTAAACCAACCACCTTAGATACATCATACATTGTCGAATTAGCTAATGGTAGCGTAGTTAACACAAACACCATTGTTCGCGGTTGCACATTCAATTTTCTTAATCATCCCTTCAACATAGACCTCATGCCCGTAGAGCTTGGTAGCTTCGACGTCGTCATCGGCATGGACTGGTTATCTAAGCATCGCGCAAAGATCATTTGTGATGAGAAAGCTGTTCATCTTCCCTACAACGGCGAAACTTTGATTATTCGTGGGGAACGAAGTGGAACCAGACTTAGTATCATATCGTGCATCAAAACCGAGAAGTACATTAAGAAAGGTTGTCTTGCTTTCTTAGCCCATGTAACCGAGAAAAAGTCGGAGGAGAAGCGACTTGAAGATGTTCCTATTGTCCGTGAATTTCCTGAAGTTTTTCCCGAGGATTTACCGGACTTCCACCGGCACGTCAAGTAGAATTTCATATTGACTTAGTGCCCGGAGCTGCACCGATTGCGCGAGCACCGTCCCGTCTAGCACCATCGAAATGCAAGATTGTCTAGTCAATTGCAAGAGCTCTTCTAGACAAAGGATTCATTAGCCGAGTTCCTCGCCTTGGGGAGCACCGGTCTTGTTTGTGAAGAAGAAGGATGGATCCTTCCGAATGTGCATAGATTATAGAGAGTTGAACAAGTTAACGGTGAAGAATCGTTACCCACTTCCCAGAATTGATGACTTGTTCGATCAGTTGCAAGGTTCCAGTATTTATTCCAAGATTGATCTTCGTTCGGGTTATCATCAGCTTCGAGTTCGGGAAGAGGATATTCTGAAAACAGCGTTTAGAACACGTTACGGTCATTACGAGTTTCAAGTGATGCCGTTTGGATTGACTACTGCACCTGCGGTATTCATGGATCTCATGAATAGAGTTTGTAGCCGTATTGGACAAGTTTGTTATAGTGTTCATTGACGACATCTTGATCTACTCCAAGAGCAAAGAAGAGCACGAAGAGCATTTAAGGATGATTTTAAGGCTACTCAAGAATGAGAAGTTGTATGCCAAATTTTCGAAGTGTGATTTTTGGAATCACAAAGTGCAATTTCTTGGTCATGTCATTGATAGTCAAGGACTACAAGTTGATCCCGCAAAGATTGAAGCCGTCAAAGATTGGGCTACTCCAACGAATCCTACAGAAATTCGACAATTTCTAGGACTAGCGGGTATTACCGAAGGTTCATCGAAGGTTTTTCGAAGATAGCGAGACCTTTGACCAAGTTGACACAGAAAAACCAGAAGTACGAGTGGGGAAAGAAACAAGAAGTTGCTTTTCAGTTGTTGAAGCAAAAGCTTTGCAGTGCGCCAATTTTGGCACTACCCGAAGGCATTGAGAACTTTGTTGTATATTGTGACGCTTCGCATAAAGGACTTGGGGCTGTTTTAATGCAAAACGAAAAGGTGATAGCGTATGCTTCTCGACAACTTAAGACTCATGAGAAGAATTACACCACTCATGATCTCGAGTTAGGAGCCGTAGTTTTTGCACTCAAGATTTGGAGACACTACCTCTACGGTACAAAGTGCACAGTGTTTACCGACCACAAGAGTTTGAAATATATTCTTGATCATAAGGAGCTTAATATGAGGCAACGTCGTTGGTTGGAGTTACTCAGCGACTATGATTGTGAAATCAAGTATCACCCGGGAAAAGCCAATGTTGTGGCTGATGCTCTTAGTCGGAAAGAGAGGCCTAAACCTTTAAGAGTTCGATCATTGGGAATGACAATTATTTCTCCTTTACCATCAAAAATCCACGAAGCATAGATAGAAGCACTTAAGGAGGAAAATCGACCAAGTGAAAAGCTTTATGGTATGCCCGAAAGCGCAAATGGTTTTGTAAAGAGAGCAGATGGAGTATTATGTTTCAAAGATAGAATGTGGGTTCCATTGTATGGCGGAATACGAGAATTGATTATGCATGAGTCGCATAAGTCAAAGTATTCTATTCATCCAGGATCGGATAAGATGTATCAAGATCTTAAGAAGCTTTATTGGTGGCCGAACATGAAAGCGGAAATTGCCACGTACGTTAGCAAATGCCTTACCTGCGCTAAGGTAAAAGTTGAATATCAGAAGCCTTCAGGTTTACTCCAACAACCGGAAATTCCTCAATGGAAGTGGGAACGTATTACAATGGACTTTGTTACGAAACTTCCTAAGACATCGGGAGGTTACGACGCTATTTGGGTAATTGTTGATCGCCTTACCAAGTCAGCCCATTTCATACCGATTAGAGAGACTTATTCCATGGAGCAACTCACTAGACTTTATGTCAAGGAAATAGTCTCGAGGCACGGAGCACCAATTTCTATCATTTCCGACAGAGATAGTCGATTCACTTCAAACTTCTGGAATTCATTGCAAGATTCATTCGGAACCAGATTAGAGATGAGCACAGCATATCACCCACAAACCGACGGTCAAAGTGAAAGGACCATTCAAACGTTAGAAGACATGCTAAGGGCATGTGTGATTGATTTTGGAAATGGTTGGGCTAACCATTTGCCATTGATAGAATTCTCGTACAACAATAGTTATCACACCAGTATCAAGATGGCACCATTCGAGGCACTGTATGGTCGTAAGTGCCGTTCACCTGTTTGTTGGGCCGAGGTAGGAGACGCACAACTTACTGGTCCAGAAATGGTACGGGAAACCACGGAAAAGATTGTTCAAATTCGTGATAGACTCAGAACTGCAAGGAGTCGACAGAAAAGTTATGCGGATGTTAGACGCAAGGATTTGGAATTTCAAGTAGGTGACAAAGTTATGTTGAAGGTATCGCCTTGGAAGGTAGTGCGATTTGGAAAGCGCGGGAAGTTAAACCCGAGATACATTGGACCATTCAAGATTTTGAGCAGAGTTGGTCCTGTAGCTTATCGACTTGATCTTCCATCAGCACTTAGCCATGTGCACAACACGTTTCACGTTTCCAATTTAAAGAAGTGTCTTTCGGACGAATCGCTCGTTATTCCATTGGATGAAGTTCAGCTTGACGACAAACTCAACTTTGTGGAGGAACCTGTAGAAATCATGGACCGCGAGGTCAAGCAGTTGAAACAGAGTCGTATTCCTATTGTGAAAGTTCGTTGGAATTCTCGACGAGGTCCTGAGTTTACTTGGGAACGGGAAGACCAGATGCGACGCAAGTATCCTCATCTTTTCGCCGACACCGTTAGACCTAACAACGATTGAATTCAGGGACTGAATTCCTTTTGGATGGGCGAATGTGACAACCCGTACTTTCAGGTCATTTTTCGACACAATTCATGTCTCATTATTTCAACATTTATAGTAAACTTGGTTTACTTGTTTCAAATTCGCGTAACCTTGGAGGTTTAGCGGCGAATTCATGATCATGACATCACGTACATTTCATATGGACTATGATTAGTCTACATTTCATTGTCATCATGTGCATCTCATTAATTCATTCACGACATTTCATTTCACTTTATACGCGTAATTTTTATATTAAATAATCTTTATCGCGTGAGTTATTATTTTGCATATTTAATCCGTTACTTTCAAAAATGATCCCGAGGTATTTTTAAACTTACATTTAGTTTATAAAAACTATATTTTTAGTTTTTCCTAGTGTTTCAAATTCATTTGGCATTTTAATCGTTAAAGTTTAATTATTACGTCGTTTTTCTTAAAATTATACGATAATTATTTTATCACTCAATTTTCACAAGGAAAGTATTTTTACAATTTTTATCACCTCAATACAATCTATCTTGACTTAATAAAAACTTACTTGCACCAAAAATTACCATTTACCTTATTAATGATTAATACTTACATATTTCTTACACTTTTGTCAAAGTTTTATACAAAATATATACAAGTAATAGATTTAAAAAATAAAATATATATATTTTGAGGACAAGAGCCCTAAAATCCGCCCTAGAGGTGTAGTTATTGATTGAGTATGGCTTGTGATTGTAAATGTTTTTGGTTAAACATAAAGTCTTACTTGTTACTTATCATTTACACATTCATTTCTCATTTTCACCAAGTGTTAAGAAAACATTTCTCTCTTCTTTTTGGCTCTCAAAACCGGTCACAACATCAAGGTGCCAAGGGATCAAGAGTTTTGCAAAATCAAGTGTTTATCAACCTAGTTATATCCTTTATAAGGTTTTGAAATAAAAACCAAGGGTATTTAAGTTAATCCTTGTTACTTTCACCTCATCACTATCACTAGTAAGCATGTTTTTATCATTTTTATGTTTCCTTTTCATTTTCATATGTTTCTTTTCATTTTTGGAGCTTATATGCATGATATGTGATTTATACCATTTATTTCATGATTTTAGAGTATATATATATTTATGGTCATCCTATAATTATCCCCTTGGTTTTGGTTGGTCTTGATGGTGATTAGGAACCCATGACACCCTAAGAAGGTGTATGGTAGGATTAGATTAGTTTTGGAGTTGATTTGAAGGGATTAGAATAGGTTTTGTCCGAGAAAAACTATTTTCGATAAGTATATTTTGTGTTCTGTCCTTGTTTTGCTTTTCTGGAAAATCCGACAGTAGTCACGACATTTTGGCCTTGATTTTTAGAAAATATACTTTAAAACGAATCCGTGGCCGCTTGAACGGATTAAAACGGACTTATAACGAAGAAGTTATGGATTTTTGAAGTTTGACGGCCGAAATATATTATTTTCAGAAATTTCAGCATACTATATTTATTTTGTCCGAGTCAAAAACGAGCCTTAAGCTTCACAAATTATTTCGACTTCTCAAAAATATATTAGTTTACTTCAATACGAAGCTAAGGACATATTAAACGTAGAAAACGGATTTGAAACGACAAAGATATGCACTTTTTCATAAACTTGCCGTAACTAATTTTCTGCACACAATTAGCAAAAACCACCATCTTTAACCCTTATTATCTTTGTGTTCGAGACCTTTTGGACGAAAACTCCTGAACTGAAACTTTTAGATATCGATACAAACTTTCCAAAACAGTCGAGTTCGTTCTCTAACGATCGACGTACACCATTTTACGACTAGTTTTCCAAAGCCATTTTTGTTAATTTCATGATTTTTCCGACGACATTGTTTTGCGACGAAAAGTGGAAATTTCTCTAAAAATCATTATAAAACCATTGTAGGATGACATTTTGATGTAAAAACATGTAAAGTGATTTTTGTTTGGTCAAGACGTCAAAAGAGTATTTTTCGACGTCGAGTAATATTTTCAAAACTTGTAAATGGTATAAATAACATATCAAGTGCATGCATAACATTACATTGCAATTCATGACATATCATATCATTGATAATAGGTCCCGGTTAACGCATCACATTAAACCTCGGTGTACTCACTTTTGCCAATATTCCAGTTTATCCAAGTGAGTTTTCATAGCCCGTTTTACATGCTTTCGATTATTTTCAAACCCACGGGGGAGAATACATTGCACTACATTTTTTTTATGCGATACCAAGTATGTTAAATTCATTACATTGCTTAAGTTACCGCATTTGCCAATTTGAAAGTCCCCATTTCTTGAACATGAACCGTTAATCTTTGAAGCGAGGATGAGTGGATAGATCTATCGAGGGTGACGCCTCCATCCGGGTTGGTGAATCCCAACCAGGTAAACGGATGAATTTCATTTGATAACATTACGGAGTTGTGCGCAAACACTCTGCAGGGGCATACATGATTGAACAGTCTAGTTTCGGGGTCATGGGCGTAGAGCAATTGTAACAGTTTCTTGTGGCTTTATTTTTACGTGACTTGATGGTCATGCATGCTAGATACTTGTGTAGTCGTATAAAACATTTACATAAACCTATGATTTCTCACCAACATTATTGTTGACCGTTATTAGCAATGTATTTTCGGTGGCGAGGCATTATCATCATGACATGGTTTAGGGACCTACATTTTGAGTCGCTGGCGTCGACTTACATTATGTACATTATGGCACTTTATTTCAAAACATCGTTTGGATTTGTAACATATTTGTATTTCCGCAAACTTTGTAAACCTTTTGGGACCGATGTTGTACTCTGAATGTTTTTATTATAATATCCAACGATGTGTTTTTAAAACGGCACTTTAGGTCGTTCAATATAACTGTGATGTGGTGCTATGACAGTCAATCCCCCAGGAATTCCATTCCGCTGCAAAACAGGTAAATTGGGGGTGTGACATTCGAGCTTGTCCACAACAGAAAACCGAATCTCAAACACTTTCATGTATTTGGATCTCTTTGCTATCCGAATAATGATCGTGATGACTTTGGAAAGCTCAAAGCCAAAGCTGACATTGGAGTCTTTATTGGATATTGTGATAATTCTAAAGGTTTCCGAATCCGGAATCGTCGAACAAAGGAGGTTATGGAAACGATTCATGCTCATTTTGATGAACTTACGGAGATGGATTCTGAGCATAACAACTTGGAACCCGGTCACAACCGCTTAAACTTTCCCCAAACCCCATCATCAGCTGAACAAAGCCCCCAGCTCACTCGTCAACAAATGGAAAGGCTATTTGCTCCGCTGTTCAGTGACGGTACTGATGAACGTGCTCCGGTGTATCCGGTTTCCGCTGCTCAACCGATAATACTCATATACCGATACACTGCTACAACAACTAAAGTTGAAGAAGCACCACCAGTTGACTCCAATACAACGGTTGAACAAACCGCTTCCAACAATGATGAACCGGTGATGATGTTCGAATGAAGTACCCCCACTGCAGATTTTGATCCAAATGCGTTCTTTAACCCGTTTGCTAATGAAACTGCTGCACCTGATGTCGCGGAATCATCTACAAGCCATTTGAATCCTCAGAATCTGCATAATGTATACCAACATCAACCCTCTACACATATATGGACAAAAGACCATCCTCTGAAAAATATTATTGGCAACCCGAATCAACCAGTCGTTACGAGACAACGTCTTCACACAGACGGTGAACATTACATTTATGCACTCACTGTCTGCCAATCTGAGCCTAAAAACATTAAAGACGCAATGACAAAGGACAACTGGATTGAATCCATGCAGGAAGAACTCAACCAATTTAAACGTCTTAAAGTATGGGAACTGGTTGAAAGACCAACAGGGGTCTACGTCATTGGTCTAAAATGGATTTGGAAGAACAAATTGGATGCTGAAGGGAATGTCATCAGAAACAAGTCACGTCTGGTGGCTAAGGGTTATAGACAGGAAGAGGGTATTGACTTTGAAGAATCATTTGCTCCGGTTGCTCGTCTTGAGGCTGTTCGGATATTTCTGGCATTCGCAGCTCATATGAACATCACGGTCTTTCAGATGGACGTCAAAACTGCTCTTCTAAATGGTCAACTGAAAGAAATAGTTTATGTCAGCCAGCCAGAAGGATTCGTTGATCCCGCGCTTCCGAACCATGTCTACAAACTGAACAAAGCTCTGTATGGTCTCAAACAAGCTCCTCGGGCATGGTATGATAAGCTATCATCTTTCCTCATTGCCAATAACTTTACCAAAGGTTCGGTCGACCCAACTCTTTTCATACAATATCACAGGGAACATATTTTAATTGTTCAAATTTATGTGGATGACATCATTTTTGGGTCAACTCATAAAAAGTACTCAATCGCTTTTGCAAAACTAATGAAGAAACATTTTGAAATGTCCATGATGGGTGAACTTATGTTCTTTCTAGGACTGCAAGTTCATCAATCACCCCGTGGTATTTTCTTGAGTCAGTCCAAATATGCCCTTGAATTGTTACACAAATTTGGAATGCAAACCTGTGACACCTACGCCACACCAATGGCTCATACCAAGAAGCTAGACGCTGATTTACATGGGAAATTGGTGGACCCTACAAAATACCGTAGTATTATTGGGTCTCTCATGTATCTAACAGCTAGCAGACCTGATATTGTCTTTACCGTATATCTTTGCTCTCATTATCAGTCGCGACCAACTGAAACCCACCTCTCTGAGGCTAAAAGAATCCTCCGATACATCAAAGGAACCATTAATTTAGGGATCTGGTATCCGAAGGATTCTGGTTTTGAACTAATCGCTTTTTCAGACGCTGACCACGCAGGATGCTTAGACTCACGGAAAAGTACTTCAGGAGTGTTAGGAATTAGAAATTCCAGGTATTAAAGAGTCGGTCACCTCAAGTATATGTAATCGTTAGAAAGCTCGTAGTCATAGTACTTCTATGTTAAGTAGTATTTAGTTTAGTAACACCGTGGAGGACGGACGGGTCTTTACCCACTGTATGCCTGATCCACAGCCCGTTGTGTGGCGTTTTATTGTAAGACTATAAATACTGATGAGTGCTTATTCACTCATCATTTTTACCCATCTAAGACCACAAAAACGTCTAAAAACACGGAAATATGACCAAATATACTGCAGATATCCTTGGAGTGCGTTTTTATGTATTTCAGGTACAAAGGATCGAAAAGGGATAACGGACGGAATGAGCTCGGATTGGAACGTGCTTTGCAGACGGAGCGGTGGGAAGATGATTTTCCACATTTTCAGAGCCCGGGATACAATTTTGGGAGTGAGCTTGGGGAATCAGACGAAAAACCTATCCCTAAATCCAAATTACTTATTTACCCTTCACCCGAACCCAAAACTACCATTTTAACCTTTTTAAGAATCCTAAAATACTCTTTCTTTCCAAAACCTTATTTTTATTTAAAACCAATTATTTTTCAAAAACCAATATTCATTGATATTATTTTCTTTCAAAAAAAAAAAAAAAAAAAAAAAAAAGAGTTTTAATCAAAAACAGAAAAAAAATACAAAGTTTTACTTAAACCTTAAACTATTTTTGACCCCCCCCCACTTAACACTTGAACCCCCTTTCTTAAAACCCATTTGACTCTCTTATTCTTTTTACCCAAAACCAGAAACACAAAACCCATATACCCCCAACCCACTTCACCCTTCTTCCCACCTGTTTCACCCAAAACAGGAAAACCCAAAACCCAGCTTCTCACTTTGGCGCCAAAGCTCACACCCCTCCTTGTCTTCTTCTTCCCCTGTCCCTCTCAACCCTGGTCCCCAGCTTACCTCAAGCCCCACAACCCACATGGGTCTTCAGTGCCAAGCTGGCAATCCTCACTACCCACATTGGATACTAAAGAGTGGATGGCTTGGATAAACTCCTTGGTCCCTAAGATGGATGGATGGCTCAGATTGACCTCAAAGAAACACAAAGGCATCCAAGAGCTCTTTTCTCTCACAACAAAAGCACAAGCAGTGAAGATGTGGAGACCCATTAGCTTAGTATAAATAGCAATCACTTGTAGCCTTCTAAGGCATTAGGATTTTTAGTTTTAATTTGGTTTTTCTGTAGTTTTAAATTCAGTCATGTAATATTTTTTTTAATGAAAAAAAATCTCTGCTTAAAATTAGTGTCCATTTATTCAAATAAGCACTTAGTGCTTATTTGCTTTTAGCTAATTCTAATTTGGTTTTCAGTATCTTTTTAAGTTATAAACTCAGTGTTACAAAAGAACAATCCTAAGTCTGTTGTTAAAATACAAGTTTCAAAGGTTAACACCCCAAAAAAAGGGGTGTTTGGTTTAAGCAGTTAATATTGGTCAAATCCATTTTCACCCATTTTGACTTGCTAAGTCAAACTTCTTTTGAAGCCGTTAGTTGTTTTTTACAAGTTCTAATCTGTTTTGACAAGATTTACAAGTTTTAGTTAGAAACGAAAAAAAAAAAAAGATATAACAGCAGCCTAGCTGCTGTTTTCCTTCCCTTTTTCCAGCTTAAATTTCAATCAAATCTTTTACATAACTTGTTTTTCTTACACTTTACTCACCCTAGAGTAGTTTTTTTAGTTTTTATGCCTTTAGGATAGTTTTAGATAGCTTAAAATTGCATCACAAGTTGTTAAAAAAACTGCATCAGTTACTGATTTTTGCCCTCTTTTAGTGTTTTCAGGTTTTATTTTTGAGTTTTAAATTCTTAGTTAGTGAGTGTTAGAAGCTAAAAATTTGCATGCTTAATCTAGGCCAGGTTGTGGACTGATAAGTGATTTTTATTAAATTTTTAGTGGTTCCTTGGTAGCTTATTTATAAGCTTAAACAGCCCCCCTTAGGAGTGTTCACTGCTGCAACAGTACACACCTGCACACATCCCTTTTATTGCTTATTCCAGCTTCTAATTAGCTTAATTAGGAACTTTAGGAGTTTTTTAGGCAATTTAGATTAGGATTCCTTAAGTCTTTAGCTTATTTAGTTCTTATAGTGCTTATTTATCAATTTTATGCTTATTTCCCATGTTAGCTTAGGATTTCCAAAAACTGCTTATTTTCTCCATTAGAGTAGTCAATTTCCCTTATTTCTAGCTTATTTGAGTTTCTTAATTGTTATTTTCTTGATTTCAATAGCTTATCTAAGTGCTTATTTCTTTGTTGTGCCAAAGAACCTGTCAAAAAATATTGCTTATTTGGTTTTGTGTGAGACTGAGGTGAATAAGCATTCTCCAACTGCTTATTTCCAAGGTTTGGTAAAAAGTTCTTTTACAAAAAGTCATTGTTTTGTTCTTATAATTAAGCTGTAAAAGAAAATTTTGAAAAAAAAAATAATTACAAAAAGGTGCAAGGCACCAGGTTCGAACTCAGGTCTCTTGTTTCGCAGGCATAACACACCACTCAATCACCAACTGCCCTTGGGTCTTTGACTGGTTGTAGTTTGCATAATTAATGTCTTAAACACAAAGTAAGTTTTTAGCATTCTAGTCTATTTAGCTTTTTAACATCTGATTTCAAAAAGCAGTACCCACTTTTTATATTTTTCTTAAAATCAGTCTAACTTAAAGTATTTTAAGTGAAATTTTCAGATTTTTCTAAATTAGTTTAGTATTTTTTATAATTAAATTAGATTAAATTAGTTTTTAATTCATAATAAATAATTTAAAAGTCGAAAAAATACCCGGCTTTTTGCTAAAATTATTTTTAGTAGTTTAGAGCGTAGGAAAATTAGTTTCGCATCCGTAGGCCATAAATTTCATTATTTTCACTTTTGGAGCTCGGGAACAGCCCGGGTTTTCGCGTTTTTGCATTGTAGCACCCTAGGACTTTATTTAGCTTAGTTTTATTGTTCCGTATGCTTAGTAGTAGTTAGTTTGTCATTTATTAGGTTTCCCTTGCCTTAATTACTTTCCCGTTAATTAATTTGTAGAAACCGTAATAAAAAACAATCAATTCCCAATCCATTCAAGCACTTTAATAACAAACCTCAAACGTAACCGTCAATTCACACCTCGTTGGGAAACGACCCGGGTAATCACTTGCCCGGTATCACTTATATCACATTCGTTAGTTTTGGCACGTTAACCCTTTTTCCTAAAAGGTTGATTTGCCGATTCTCGCGTGTATCTTATATTTGATATATTTTCTTAAACGAATCAAAATTTTGGCGCCGCTGCCGGGGAGGTTGTGTTGCGACAATATCGTTACGGTTTGACGATTAGTGACTTGAAGAACCTTCCTCGTGAAGTTATTGCTTTTTGAAAAAATTAAAAAACACAAAAATATTTTCCTTTTTATTTTGTATATATATATATAAAAGATAAAAATACAAAAAGATTTTCCCTTTTGTTTTAAATAAAATAGAAGACACAATCAATATAACACTTCTCAACTTGAGTGTTATCATTATAAGTTCCCGAACCAAAGATTCAAAACTTGCCTTTGTGTCGCTCGTGATTTGGTTTACTTCTATCGGTTTAACAAACTGTGTGAGGGGTATAAGGACGGCCTGACATTAAATTGCGGCTGAAAAGAGACGGGTTTTTAATAAGCTTCGCGCTGACCTACTAAGTCTCTCCGCTCCTTTGTGCGTTTTACTTATAAAAGTGATCATTTCACGTGGGATTATTGGTTTAAGTTCACTGTGTTTTGCCTCGGTTTTGTTTTAATTGAAAGTGTTTTGGTAGTGCATGCGCACTCGTTCTTCTAATTCTTCTAGTCCCCTTCTTGAACTCGCCACAATTCCGCGAAGACGAAATAGACGTCCTCCGCCAATAGTCGAACCGAGATTCGTACTAATCCCGACCCCATTCCCGAAATGGCGGAGGATAACCGTTCTATGTTGGAACAACTCCAAGCACCCACCGAGGGTTATGGAGAAGCTATCGTCGTTCCACCAATCGTTGCCGACAATTTTGAGCTCAAACACAGATTGATTAACTTGGTATCGTCAAGCCAATTTTACGGATTTGAGAGAGACGATCCTCACTCTCATATCCGACGGTTTAACAAGCTCACGTCTACAATCAAATATCGAAACGTGCCGGAAGAAGCAATCAAACTACTTCTTTTCCCGTTCTCACTTGAGGGGGCCGCCCGGATTTGGCTCGAAAAACAACCCCCTCAATCAATCACCACATGGGAAGATTTAGTTTCAAAATTCACTAACGAATTCTTCCCACCACAAAAGACAACACACTTAAAAAATGAAATCACAAAGTTTACACAAAAATTTGATGAATCATTTAGTGAAGCTTGGGATCGTTTCAAGGACTTACTTCGTCAATGTCCTCACCATGGCTTTTCCGAGTTACATCAACTCGATACTTTCTACAATGGTTTGAACGAAAACGATCAAGACTCTCTCAATGCCGCCGCCGGTGGTAATCTCTTGACACGCTCTACGAAAGATGTGTTGTCCATCATTGAGAACAAGTCTAAAGTCCGCACCTCACGAAGCAAACCGATTGCTTCCCGAGTGAGTGCTTCACCTTCTTCGGAAAATGTCTCTAGCACGGATGCTAAGATTGACAAGCTTACCGATGCTATCCAAGCATTGGTTCTCTCAAAATCTCTTTCTTCTCCATCTCCAAATCCACCCGCTCAAGTCAAAGCGGTGGCAGCTACTTGTACTACTTGTGGTGGGCCTCATGCTTACTATAATTGTACCGCTACGGATGGTAATCCTTTTGAAGCAAATGCCGTAGCCGGGCCTTACAATCAAGGAGGTAATCAATACCGTCCTCAAGTTGACCCGAGCTATCGTGCTAACAATCAAGGACCACCCGGTTTTCCTCAACCTAACAATCAAAATAGGTTCAATCAAAATCAAGTGAAAGGGCAAAACATTCCATATCAAGCCCCGATGAACCAATACCCGCCCCAAGGGGGTAATCTCAATCATGGTTATCAAGCTCCTAATTACCAACCCCCGGTTGGCCCCTCTATTGAACTTTCCAACTACATTAAGTCTAATGAGGTTACAATTAGGAGTTTGCAAAGCCAAATCACTACTTTGAGAAATGATTTCCAAACTTCAATGTCAAAACAAGGTAATGAGTTAAAAATGAATTGAACAAAACAAACAACAAAATTGATCAAAATCAAAACAAAATTGAAAATATGTTCAATAGTATCATGTGTCAAATGAATCAAGCTTCAACTTCTAAAACCCTTCCGGCTAATACGATTCCAAATCCGAAGGGAGAGTTGAATGCTATTGCCACCCGAAGTGGTAAGACATATGATGGACCTTCGATGCCTACACCCTCTCCGGTGAGGGAGGTAGCACAAGAAACCAAGGTGACAAAGGACAAGGTGCATTCTACAAGCCCACAAAGTACCGCACACGTCCAACCTCCGGTAGTCCCAATTTCCATTCCGGAACCTGATGTTCCGAGGACTAATCCTAAGCCTTCAATTCCTTATCCTTCAAGGCTTAATGACCAAAAGCTCCGTGACAAATCTAATCAACAAATGGAGAAGCTTATCCAAATCTTTCAAGATTTGCACTTCGAGATTAGTTTCGCGGACGCTCTCCTTCTAATGCCCAAGTTTGCTCCGACGATCAAAAGCTTGTTGAGCAACAAAGAAAAAATTTCCGAGTTGGCTAAAACTTCCTTGAACGAGAATTGTTCGGCGGTTATCCTTAAAAAACTTCCCGAAAAGTTAGGAGACCCCGGAAAATTCCTAATCCCATGTGATTTTCAAGGGATAGTTCAATGCTCTGCTTTGGCCGATCTTGGCGCAAGCATTAACTTAATGCCACACTCTATGTGGAAGAAGCTTTCGTTACCCCCACTCACACCTACATGTATGATCCTCGAGCTTGCCGATCATTCAAGTTCTCGTCCATTAGGAATAGCCGAGGATGTTTGTGTGAGAGTAGGAAAATTTTATTTCCCCGCCGACTTTGTTGTCGTCGAGTTTGATGCCGATCCCCGAGTACCCCTCATCCTTGGGAGGTGCTTCTTAAAAACGGGTCGTGCATTGATCGATGTAGATGAAGGGGAAATCACTTTGAGGGTAAACAAGGAAGCCGTAACTTTTAATCTTGATCAAGTTACGAGATACTCCCCCGTTTATGACGATACGTCCGTCAACAAAATTGATGTCATTGACATTGTATCGGAGGAGTATTCTCAAGAAATTCTTGGATTCTCGAGTGGCAATCCCACTTCGGTTGATCCCATCGTTGCTATCTCTTCCCCTCCCCTTACTCCGTTTAAGGGAAGTGACTTTATCTTGGAAGAGATTGAAGCTTACTTAATGAGTGAATCGGTTTCACCGGAAATTGATTACGCCGATATTGATCTCGAGGGAGACATTCTTCTCCTTGAGAAGTTGCTTAATGATGACCCATCATCACTCCCTCCTCAAGAACTTCATACTGAGGAAATCAAGAACATTGAAAATTCTAATGATCCTCCGGAGGTCGAACTTAAGGACTTACCACCTCACCTCGAATACGCATTTTTGGAGGGTGACGATAAATTACCCGTCATAATTGCTAAAGATTTGAGTGAGGAGGAAAAAGCCGCTCTCATTACGGTTTTGAAGTCACACAAGCGAGCCATTGCTTGGAAACTTTCCGACATTAGGGGTATTAACCCGGAATTTTGTACACACAAGATTCTAATGGAGGATGACTTCAAACCGGCGGTTCAACATCAAAGAAGAGTGAATCCTAAAATCCACGAGGTTATCAAACAAGAGGTTCTTAAACTTCTTGATGCCGGATTGATTTACCCTATCTCGGATAGTCCTTGGGTGAGCCCCGTTCATTGTGTGCCCAAAAAGGGTGGCATCACCGTTGTTGAAAACGAAGAAAATGAGTTGATTCCTACTCGATTGGTTACGGGATGGCGTGTTTGCATTGACTACCGAAAGTTAAATGAAGCCACCCGTAAAGACCACTTTCCCTTACCCTTCATGGACCAAATGCTTGAGAGATTAGCGGGAAACGAATACTATTGTTTTCTCGATGGTTTCTCGGGTTACTTCCAAATACCCATAGATCCACAAGACCAAGAAAAGACCACCTTCACATGCCCTTATGGAACGTTCGCGTACCGGCGCATGCCTTTTGGGTTATGCAACGCTCCCGGTACATTCCAAAGGTGTATGATGGCCATTTTCCACGACATGATCGAGGAAACTATGGAGGTCTTTATGGATGATTTTTCGGTCTTTGGGGATTCTTTCAAATCATGTCTCTCCCATTTGGACAAGATGCTTAAACGTTGTGAAGACACAAATCTTTGTCTAAATTGGGAGAAAAGTCATTTCATGGTCAAAGAGGGCATAGTCCTCGGCCATAAGATCTCTAAAAGAAAGATTGAGGTTGATAAGGCTAAAGTTGATGTCATATCCAAATTACCTCATCCCACCACCGTTAAGGGTGTTCGGAGTTTTCTAGGTCACGCCGGCTTCTATCGTCGATTCATTAAAGATTTCTCGAAAATAGCCCGGCCGATGACCCGTCTCCTTGAAAAAGATACTCCGTTCATCTTCTCCAAAGAATGCATTGAAGCTTTCCAAACTTTAAAGAAGAAACTTACGGAAGCTCCTATATTAGTTGCCCCCGATCGGGACTTACCTTTCGAGCTCATGTGCGACGCTAGCGACTTTGCTCTAGGTGCGGTCTTGGGGCAACGAAAAGCAAAACATTTCCAGCCTATACATTATGCTAGCAAAACTTTGACCGAAGCTCAAGCACATTACACTACGACGGAAAAAGAATTACTAGCCGTGGTGTATGCTTTCGAGAAGTTTCGACCATACTTGATCTTGTCTAAAAGCATAGTGTATACGGATCACTCGGCCCTCAAATATCTCTTTGCAAAGCAAGATGCAAAGCCGAGATTGCTCCGGTGGGTTCTCCTCCTACAAGAATTTGATATCATCGTTCGTGATAAAAAGGGAGCCGAGAACCTCGCGGCTGATCACCTATCCCGTCTTGAAAATCCTCACCAAGGTGTGCTCGAGAAAAAGGAGATCAATGAAACATTTCCTCTCGAGACACTTAATGTGGTATCTCTAGGTGGAGATTCGAGTACCCCATGGTTTGCCGACTTTGCAAACTACCATGCGGGAAACTTCATTTTTAAAGGGATGTCGTCCCCAACAAAAACAAATTCTTCAAAGATGTTAAGCATTACTTTTGGGACGACCCTACTTGTTCAAAGTCTGTGTGGATCAAGTCATCCGACGGTGTGTTCACGGCCAAGAAGCCGTTGATATTCTCAAAGCTTGTCACAATGGACCCACGGGGGGACATCATGGCCCGAACTACACCGCCAAAAAGGTGTTTGACTCCGGTTTCTATTGGCCCACAATCTATCGCGATGCCCATGACTTAGTCAAATCATGTGACGCTTGTCAACGTCACGGCAAAATCTCGCAAAAGGATGAAATGCCTCAAAATGCAATCCAAGTGTGCGAGATCTTTGACGTGTGGGGCATCGACTTCATGGGGCCGTTCCCGTCATCTCGAGGGAACACGTATATACTCGTGGCGGTCGATTACTTGTCTAAATGGGTGGAAGCGAAAGCGATCCCCACCAACGACGCCCGAGTTGTTGTGAAATTTCTGAAATCTCTCTTTGCTCGTTTTGGAACTCCCCGTGCCATAATTAGTGATCGCGGTACGCACTTTTGCAATGACCAATTCAAAAAAGTCATGCTTAAGTACGGTGTCACTCACCGTCTTGCTACCGCGTATCTCCCACAAACTAGTGGTCAAGTGGAAGTCTCAAATCGTGGTCTAAAAAGAATTCTTGAAAGGACCGTAGGCGAAAACCGTGCCTCTTGGTCGGATAAGCTAGATGATGCACTCTGGGCCTTTCGTACCGCTTACAAAACACCCATCGGCTGTACTCCTTATAAGCTTGTGTACGGAAAGGCGTGTCATCTCCCGATCGAGCTCGAGCACAAAGCCTATTGGGCCTTGAAGCATGCTAACTTTGATCTCAAGTCCGCGGGTGATCACCGAAAAGTTCAACTCAATGAATTAAATGAACTTCGTGATCAAGCCTACGAGAACTCTTTAATCTACAAAGAGAACTCAATGAATTAAATGAACTCCATGACTCCAAAATCAAGAACCGCGTTTTCAACGTTGGTGACCGAGTCCTTCTTTTCAATTCTCGATTAAAGATCTTCTCGGGGAAACTTAAAACCCGTTGGACTGGGCCGTTCACCGTTGACAAAGTTTTTCCTTATGGTGCCGTCGAGTTATCTCAAACCGACGGACCAAACTTCAAAGTGAACGGCCATAGATTGAAACACTATTTTGTAGGGGACATACCTCAAATGGTTGTCCCGGATCTCCAAACCTTCCCCATGAACCAATGAATTCGGGGTCGAGTCAAGCTAGCGACTCGGTTAACAAAAACAGTAGCATAACATGGGTGCCCACCCATGTTTCTGACTTCTTTCTATTTTTCTAACACTAAGTGGGGGGGAATTCCCCCACTATTGTTTGCTTGTTGTATGTTTGCTCTCTGTTTTCAGGATTCCCGTAGATCGTGATGATTGATGCGCATGTTTTCAATCCAGCCGCCCAATATCCGATCTTTTTGCTAACGATTATCTAGGGATATCTTTATTAATCCTTTTTGTGAAAAAAGATTTCGCTTCCACACTTGGCTAGTAGTATTACCTTTTTACGTTCTATAGTTTCGGCTCCGGCCGGTACTTTGAATATTGAGGGCAATATTCAATTCTAAGTGTGGGGGGGAATTCTAAGCGAATTTTGATCACATTATGTACCTTCTAGTACCCTAGAACCCCCGTTTTGACCAAAAATTTTAAAAATTTTATCGTTTTAATTCGAGTATTTACATTTACAAGAAGTGCTTTGCACAAAAATAAAGCATTGATGCTTCGGCATTAATGGTAGTTTAGTCTTGATTCGGCTAGAACAAGGGGAATCCCGACTCTGCTAGAGTGTTGATCTAGCTGCTCTCTTAACATTAGGCTAAGGTTTTACGCGTTGTGCAAATGAAAATGCTAAGCGTGGAGTAGTTGGTTCTCTTTAGAGCTTATATAAGTAATCTATGGCTTTTTCTCCCATAAGCTAACTAATTGGACCTAAATACGTGCTCGTTCTCAAACTTTTGAACATTCAAAATCGTCTTGTTACAATAAAAAGTTTTTAAGCAAAATTGATTTAGAGTCCGAGTTCAACTTTTTATTTAAATTTCCGAGAAAGCATACTTTCAAAAATCTGAATAAAGTTGCAAAATGAAAGTATCGTAAAAGTGCTTGATTGTTGCAAAAGTTGCAAGTTTAAAGTTCAAAGTTCAAAAAAAAAAAAAAAAAATTGAAAAAAATTGAAAAATGAAAAAAATATGAGTTGCGTGAATAAAAGCACTAAGTTGCTTATGAATAAATGTGCGAAACTTGCTTTTTCTTAAATTTAAATCGGAAGTTGAACTCGTATTCGTCAAAGTTGTCTAAAAGTTTGACGGTGATTTGGAAATCCTTGATTTCAAAGATCCCGAAAGCTCCGATACTATTCTCGAGGGTGAAAACCTAGCCTCCTTAAAAGGACAATCTGAGAAGAAAGTCGCTACATGGAGTGATCTCACCTTTGAATCTTGAATTTCTAAATCATCGTCGGTTGTGATCCATTTAGGTTTAGTTTTAACTTAACGGTAGCTTCATAAATCTTTGGAATCGAATTCCCGCTAATTCCGGTACTATTCTCTGTGAGGTGTCAAAAGCCCGGTCACTTAAAACTTATGTTTTGAGATGTGCCGAGAAGAAAGCCGCTACATGGAAGAGGCCATTTCGATCCTTAGACTTTCATCGTTTCCGGTGGGTTAGTACTTTAGTTAAGTGGATAACAACCATAACAAATGTCGATTTTAATGGTCAAACTTTTGAAAATGAGCACACTCACTTAAATTTTATAAATTGCGGGAGTAAAAAGTTAAGTCTCGACTTACATAGATTATTGATATAAGTAGTGTTAGCATTTTACAAAAACGTTTGCACAATAAGTTTAAGCTTGGTTTGAGAGTATCAAAAAGAGGATGACGATTACAATTCCCCGGAGACACCCATTTTGCGTGAATCCCGTTCTATGATGCCATGTTTTGATAATCAAGCATTTTATTATCGTTCAAGTTTAAATTTCTCGTAGTTGAATAAAAAGTCGAAACGGGGTATTATTGGTATTTTTGATCCTTTCATTACTTTATATGATCGTATTGCTAGGGACTAGCAATTGATAGTGTGGGGGATTTGATGAGTGCTTATTCACTCATCATTTTTACCCATCTAAGACCACAAAAACGTCTAAAAACACGGAAATATGACCAAATATACTGCAGATATCCTTGGAGTGCGTTTTTATGTATTTCAGGTACAAAGGATCGAAAGCAGGGCAATAACGGACGAAAATGAGCTCGGATTGGAAAACGTGCTTTGCAGACGGAGCCGGAAGATGATTTTCCACATTTTCAGAGCCCGGGATACAATTTTGGGAGTGAGCTTGGGGAATCAGACGAAAAACCTATCCCTAAATCCAAATTACTTATTTACCCTTCACCCGAACCCAAAACTACCATTTTAACCTTTTTAAAAATCCTAAAATACTCTTTCTTTCCAAAACCTTATTTTTATTTAAAACCAATTATTTTTCAAAAACCAATATTCATTGATATTATTTTCTTTCAAAAAAAAAAAAAAAAAAGAGTTTTAATCAAAAACAGAAAAAAAATACAAAGTTTTACTTAAACCTTAAACTATTTTTGACCCCCCCCCACTTAACACTTGAACCCCCTTTCTTAAAACCCATTTGACTCTCTTATTCTTTTTACCCAAAACCAGAAACACAAAACCCATATACCCCCAACCCACTTCACCCTTCTTCCCACCTGTTTCACCCAAAACAGGAAAACCCAAAATCCAGCTTGCATCCTTTGGCGCCAAAGCTCACACCCCTCCTTGTCTTCTTCTTCCCCTGTCCCTCTCAACCCTGGTCCCCAGCTCACCTCAAGCCCCACACCCACATGGGTCTTCAGTGCCAAGCTGGCAATCCTCACTACCCACATTGGATACTAAAGAGTGGATGGCTTGGATAAACTCCTTGGTCCCCAAGATGGATGGATGGCTCAGATTGACCTCAAAGAAACACAAAGGCATCCAAGAGCTCTTTTCTCTCACAACAAAAGCACAAGCAGTGAAGATGTGGAGACCCATTAGCTTAGTATAAATAGCAATCACTTGTAGCCTTCTAAGGCATTAGGATTTTTAGTTTTAATTTGGTTTTTCTGTAGTTTTAAATTCAGTCTTGTAATATTTTTTTTAATGAAAAAAAAATCTCTGCTTAAAATTAGTGTCCATTTATTCAAATAAGCACTTAGTGCTTATTTGCTTTTAGCTAATTCTAATTTGGTTTTCAGTATCTTTTTAAGTTATAAACTCAGTGTTACAAAAGAACAATCCTAAGTCTGTTGTTAAAATACAAGTTTCAAAGGTTAACACCCCAAAAAAAGGGGTGTTTGGTTTAAGCAGTTAATATTGGTCAAATCCATTTTCACCCATTTTGACTTGCTAAGTCAAACTTCTTTTGAAGCCGTTAGTTGTTTTTTACAAGTTCTAATCTGTTTTGACAAGATTTACAAGTTTTAGTTAGAAACGAAAAAAAAAAAGATATAACAGCAGCCTAGCTGCTGTTTTCCTTCCCTTTTTCCAGCTTAAATTTCAATCAAATCTTTTACATAACTTGTTTTTCTTACACTTTACTCACCCTAGAGTAGTTTTTTTAGTTTTTATGCCTTTAGGATAGTTTTAGATAGCTTAAAATTGCATCACAAGTTGTTAAAAAAACTGCATCAGTTACTGATTTTTGCCCTCTTTTAGTGTTTTCTGGTTTTATTTTTGATTTTTAAATTCTTAGTTAGTGAGTGTTAGAAGCTAAAAATTTGCATGCTTAATCTAGGCCAGGTTGTGGACTGATAAGTGATTTTTATTAAATTTTTAGTGGTTCCTTGGTAGCTTATTTATAAGCTTAAACAGCCCCCCTTAGGAGTGTTCACTGCTGCAACAGCAGCCTGTACACATCCCTTTTATTGCTTATTCCAGCTTCTAATTAGCTTAATTAGGAACTTTAGGAGTTTTTTAGGTAATTTAGATTAGGATTCCTTAAGTCTTTAGCTTATTTAGTGCTTATAGTGCTTATTTATCAATTTTATGCTTATTTCCCATGTTAGCTTAGGATTTCCAAAAACTGCTTATTTTCTCCATTAGAGTAGTCCATTTCCCTTATTTCTAGCTTATTTGAGTTTCTTAATTGTTATTTTCTTGATTTCAATAGCTTATCTAAGTGCTTATTTCTTTGTTGTGCCAAAGAACCTGTCAAAAATATTGCTTATTTGGTTTTGTGTGAGACTGAGGTGAATAAGCAGTCTCCAACTGCTTATTTCCAAGGTTTGGTAAAAAGTTCTTTTACAAAAAGTCATTGTTTTGTTCTTATAATTAAGCTGTAAAAGAAAAATTTGAAAAAAAAAATAATTACAAAAAGGTGCAAGGCACCAGGTTCGAACTCAGGTCTCTTGTTTCGCAGGCATAACACACCACTCAATCACCAACTGCCCTTGGGTCTTTGACTGGTTGTAGTTTGCATAATTAATGTCTTAAACACAAAGTAAGTTTTTAGCATTCTAGTCTATTTAGCTTTTTAACATCTGATTTCAAAAAGCAGTACCCACTTTTTATATTTTTCTTAAAATTAGTCTAACTTAAAGTATTTTTAGTGAAATTTTCAGATTTTTCTAAATTAGTTTAGTATTTTTTATAATTAAATTAGATTAAATTAGTTTTTAATTCATAATAAATAATTTAAAAGTCGAAAAAATACCCGGCTTTTTGCTAAAATTATTTTTAGTAGTTTAGAGCGTAGGAAAATTAGTTTCGCATCCGTAGGCCTTAAATTGCATTATTTTCACTTTTGGAGCTCGGGAACAGCCCGGGTTTTCGCGTTTTTGCATTGTAGCACCCTAGGACTTTATTTAGCTTAGTTTTATTGTTCCGTATGCTTAGTAGTAGTTAGTTTGTCATTTATTAGGTTTCCCTTGCCTTAATTACTTTCCTGTTAATTAATTTGTAGAAACCGTAATAAAAAACAATCAATTCCCAATCCATTCAAGCACTTTAATAACAAACCTCAAACGTAACCGTCAATTCACACCTCGTTGGGAAACGACCCGGGTAATCACTTGCCCGGTATCACTTATATCACATTCGTTAGTTTTGGCACGTTAACCCTTTTCCTAAAAGGTTGATTTGCCGATTCTCGCATGTATCTTATATTTGATATATTTTCTTAAACGAATCAAATACTCTCTACCTTTCAAGGTAGAGAGTTGGAGCTCATAATAAGATTTTTCTTTCTCTCACTAAGTTCCCTAAACCTCTAACTTTCTCTCTCTAGAACTCACCTTTATACGCCCACTTTGAGTTATGGTTTGATGTTTATGTGAAATCCAATATGTTACAATTGGTATCAAGAGCCAAGGTTAGATCATATCTTACATATCTTTGGATTTCTAGTGGTTTTTAGGTGGTTTTTGAGCTTGAAAAGTTTAGTGGTTTTTTGCATCATTTGGTTGATTTCTAGTGTTAAAGTTTGGATTTTGGTAGTACTTTTTTGTTTAGAATCATCACAAGTGTTTAGGTTTTGATTTAGAAGGTTTGAATCATAGTGGTTGGGTTGTTTTTGGATTGAAAAGTGGTGTTTATGTGTTTCTCATGCTAGCGACTTGAGCCACGTAAAAGTTTTCTTGCTAGCGACTTGCTTTACAATTTGGTAGCGAGTTGTAGTTGAAAATCTTAGCGAGTTGGGTTAGCAACTTGTCTAGTGAGACAAGCCGACAAAAAGTACACGTAGTGGATTCTCCACTACACGTAGCGACTTGGTGTAAGTTAGCGACTTGTACTTTATTTTGTTAGCGACTTGGTGTTAGCGAGTTGGTACCTAGCGAGTTGCTATTTAGCGACTTGACACATTGGCGACTTGGAACTTAGCGAATTGCTGTCAAAATTTTCCTAGCGACTTGAATCTTAGCGAGTTGTTTATATAGCGACTTGACTGTGTACTAGCGACTTGGGATTATAGCGACTTGGGTTTAATAGCGACTTAGTAGTTAGCGACTTGGTTCAAGATTTTCTAGCGACTTGGGTGTATTTTAATACGGTTTTCTCTTGATTTAGTAAAATCCCGTGAAAGAATCTATTTCCCGGTTTAATCATAGAGTTATAAAATCCCGTGTAATCGTTTAACATGTCTACCAACGTTCCTACTATCATCTCCATTTGTTGAGGATGTTCAAGCTGCTGGCTCAGATACTCGTCCACCCATGCTTGACAGAACTGACTATGACTCTTGGGCTCAACGAATCAGATTGTATTGTCTTGGAAAAGAAAATAGGGTTAACATTCTCAAATCCATTGATGAAGGACCTTACCGAGTTGAAACTACTAGAGATATACTTGATACTGCCGAAGATGGAACTTTGATTTACGGAATGGACAGACCAAAGATGTATGATGAGCTTGACGATAAGGAGAAAAAGAGATTCGATGCAGATATCCGAGCTTCCAACATTATACTGCAAGGTCTACCAAAGGACATCTACAAGCTTATCAATCACAACACCGAGGCAAAAGCTGTATGGGATAATGTCAAGATGCTTCTTTCTGGTTCTGAGCTAACTATTGAAGACCGAGAATCACAGCTGTATGATGAATTTGAGCACTTCAAGATGAAACCAGATGAAAGTGTCTATGAGTACTATGTGAGATTTCATAAGCTGGTGAATGACATGAGGAACATCAGAATGACTATGCCTAACATTCAGCTGAACTCAAAATTTGTAAACAACATGAATTCCGAATGGCACAAATTTGTTACTTCTGTGAAGCTCACTAAAGGATTGAAGAATACTAACTATGAGCAGCTCTATGCCTTCCTTCTTCAGAATGAGAGACATGCCATGTTTGAAAAGAGGATTCTTGAACAATTCAAAACAAATCCCGGAGAGACAAGCTCATCAAATGATTCAACTGCCTTCTACTCAAACATTGGGATTACCACTAAAGCTTCACAAGTTATACCCATGGGTGATGGAACTCACAAACTCATTCCTGATCCAATGTTCAAACAAACTGATCTTTGATGCACACGTGGGTAACTTCATTAATCAACTGGCTCTCCTGATTAGTCAAAACATGAATTCTCTCCCACAAACCAACAAAAACCTCAGAACAGCTTCTAACCCACACAATCAAGCTACTGTCAGAGATGGGAAAATTGTTGTGCAACCAGTTCAGGAAAGACAGTATGATCAAGGAAGAGGAGGAGCTGGTAGAGGTTATGTTGGTAATCCGAATCGAGGAAGAAATGGAAATCAAGGTCAAACTAAGCCGATCAAATGCTATAACTGTGGTGGTGAGGGACACATTGCAAGGAACTGCACATATCCAAAACGTCCACGAATGCGACTACTTGAGAGATAAGATGCTGCTTGTACAAGCTCGGGATAATGGTGCTGCGTTGGATGAAGAGGAGTTATTGTTTCTTTCTGAGGGCAATGCCAAGACCTATGATGCAGATGTGGATGAGCAGCCAATTCAGGAGATAGGTCACAATCATCCGAACGCCTTTCAAGTCGCTGATTGTGATGCATACGACTCTGATGTGGATGATGGACCAACTGCACACACAATTTTTATGGCTAGCATTTCTCCAATGGTTTCTCCCAAGGTCTCTTCTTCACCACACGCTGGCCCATCCAAAGACAAACTCATCTCAGAGGTATTAAAACTATATGATGATGCTGATGTACAAAAGATGCATGACAAAGTACAATCAACTGAAACTATTGAATCAAATATTCAAAACATGGGTAATATCAATGTTGTCCCATATGATCAATATGTGAAACAAAGTGAAAGTGAAATTGTATCAAGTGATGCATCTTCTGCAGTCAACAATGACTATGTTTTTGATGAATACACTGCATGTGCCCCTGATGATGCTGTTATCTCTGTACTAAATGCCTATAAAGAACGTGTTGCTATTTATGAACAACGTGCAAAATTTGAGTTGACCACCCGTGAGCAGGAAATGGATGACCAAATGCGTACAACTATTAGAAAAAGTAGGTTTAGAGAAGAAGTATTAAAACAAGAGTTAAACTCCTTGCAAGAAAAACTTTCAAAAACTGCTAAGCAAAAACAAGAACTTCAAGAAAATGTTAAAATGCTTAAGCAAGAATTCAGTGCTAAGGAATCAAAACTTTTGAATGATTTTTCTAATCTAAAAACCTTGAAAAACAAGCTTGAAAATAAGTTGTACGTACAAGGAAACACCATTCACACTGCTCACATGATCACTAAGCATAGAGTCCTAAGCGATAAGCATAGCATTCCCCTTGTTGAGGAACCAAATCCAGAGGTCATTAAAAAGGCTAGAAATGCTCATAAGGTTCTTTATGATGGCAAGGAAATCCTTAAACCTAGACAGAAACCTAGTTGCGCTGAGTGCACAGAGGAAGATAAGAAATCAGATGAAATCACTAGGAAAAGTTAAACAAGAAACTAGCTGATCCAAAATGTAAAAGAAAAGAAAGTAATCATCACACCCCATGATTACAAAAAGGAGAATTGGATTGCCTTAAACAAGTTTAAGCCTCAGACATTGTTAACTCCCGAACAAGTGTTCTGGAAATTGGATTTAGATAAGCGAAAGTGAAAATATTGTTGAAACCAACCCACCCCCTTTGGAAAATGCCTAGAGCGACTGTGTATCCTCCAAATACACCAATGCATCTAGTTCCTAGAACAATTGCCACTAAAAGCAAGACCTTAATCAGTCAATATGTTATCTTTCAACTATTTGTTGATTTTGAGAAAACTTGCAAGAAAAGGATCACACCCATTGGTATAACTGAAGGAGAAAGAGGTTTTGAGCAAACTAAAGAATGTTATTTAACTGAAGTCATGCCTTTCTTTAAACAACTAAAAGATCACTTTGAGAGTCTTAAAAAGGGAATGAATTCAGACATTAAAGAAATGGAAAAGGAATTTGATGCAATGATAGTTGAGGTTAGTGACTATGAGCGAGCATTAAAATATAATGAGATTGAGAGAAAGAACTTGCATACCTTGAATGAGAATCTTATTTCTGAATGTATTGCTCAAGATGTGTTTTTCACCGCTACAAATTGTTCTATTAATGCTTCTCAATTTCATGAATTATCTGTTGCCACTGAAAGTCTCCCATGATCGTGTCATTGAGCTTGAAAAAACTAATTCTAAATTAACTGAGAAAATTGAACTGGATGATCACGACAATTTGGTTAAACATTTTTCTAAACTAGAGAGTTGAGCATTTTAATTTACAACTAAAATATCAACATCTTAAAGAAAATGTCAAAACTTCAAATATCAAGACATCCTCGGATGCTTCAGAGTTTGATGCAGTTTTCAAATTAAAAACGTGATGAACAGATTCAAGCTCATTGCAACACGATCAGAAAGTTGAAAGCCCAAATCTCTCAATTAAAGGGTCAAAAGAACAATATGACAGGCTCCCAAATGCCTCCTCCTTTAGATTCTCAGAATTCTCAAACTTTTCATCTTCAAAACTTAGTTAATGCCTTACAAAAGGAAAACGAGAGTTTTCTAGAAGAAAATGAAAAAGTTAAACGACATTTTAAAGAGTTATATGATTCAATAAAAGTCACCCGTGACCAAAACAACGAAAAAATAACGTCTTTACAAAAGGAAATTGAGAATCTGAGAAGTCACGGAAATGGGAAACTACCACTTGTTTTCAATAAGAATGTTGTCTCAAAGTCACCCTTAGATTGCAAATACACTGTGACAGTTAAATATATTCCTCCTCATCTTAGGAATAATGAACATGCTTTTCATGACTACAGTGCTCACCTTAAGGATAGTCTAGAATGTCTCCGTGAGATTGTCGAAGAGGATTTCATTAACAAACCTCTTGATAGTGAAATTAGGTTTGCTTGCCTCCAGGCCAAACGATCTCAAGAGCTGCTAGAATGTGTAATTGCAACATGTCCCAAATCCTTAACCTTAGGTGCAAAAGGCAAAGCTGTGATGCCTTGTTCTATGCCTAGTGCCGAGCCTTCAAACCATTCTAGGCCCAGGTTTAAGAAAGTATACATCAATGTGTCGTCTAGTAATACAGATCCTTGCACGTCTAGTTCAGGAATGCGAAAAGTAGATCAACCAACTAATGTTCCCATAATTCCCTCTACAGGAGTAATCAATGACATTAAAGCGAGCAGGTCAAAGTCTCAAGACAATACAAGGAATGATAGGACCTCGCAAGCTAAAAATGTGCATTGGAAGAGAGTAGAAGACCAACCTAGGATCTTGAAGTTTGATTTGAATAAAAAGAATCGTGTTAGTTCTAGTATTAGCTCTAAGCTTACTAAAATTAATTTGAGGCCTTATGCTGTCTGCAAAACATGTAAAAAATGTTTAATTTCTGGTAATCATGATAAATGTGATGTGTTATTTCTGAGGTCTAAGATTCATAACCTAGTTAAGAAAGCTTGGAGAGCGAAAGCAGTTAAGCAATCTGGAAACCTACAGGGAATGTGTTTACAAATGTAGGATTTCAGTGGAAGCCCACAGGTCGAATATTAATGCATGGCAAACCTTACCCCTTAGCTAGATCCACTATGCCTAGAATAGTGCCAGTTAAGGTTTGGAAGCCAACTGGTAGAATAATTCCATTAAGCACAAAATGTCATTTGACTAAGTCTGATGCTTCTACTAGTTCAAATCCTAGGGATAATGCCATTGCATCTAGGGTTTCTGCTGATTCAAAGATTGCTTGTGCTAACCAAAAGGAACCCATCAGTACGTGGGGATCCAATGTTTCCAATTCTCTATCTTGATGCGTTGTCCAAGCAGGTCGTACAAATCATCCCTTGGTATTTGGATTCGGGCGGCTCTAAACATATGATTGGGCTCTTAACAATGACGTCTGTTCACTTCAGTTCAGGCCTCGTACTTCATCATAATGGTGTCTGCAGATAACACTTTAGGCCCCGTTCTTCAAAAGAAAATAAAAGTATGTACGCTCTTAGCTTTATCTTCAGCTAAAGAGAAATTCTCTCATGAATGGCCATACTCATCTACATTCTTCATCAACAAGCTTCACGTTTTTCCACGCTCATTCAGTCATCAAGTGGATCTACGTTCATTGGTGTATTCTCTTATTCTCTTGTTAAATCAAAAATGGCAACTTCGGATGCAATTTTTGAAGGGGAGAAGAGTGAATATACTACATGATGATGGATGTTTGAATAATGAAATGCTCCTCCAATCATCTTCTTGTCAAAGGAACAGATCGACTCAACAAAACAGTTCGAATCGTCCGAACGACAATGTAACTGAGTTTGTTAACAAACAGTACTCAATGAATTTTATGAAAATATTGGAAATAGTCCTCAAAGAAGTGTTCCACGAACTCCTCAACAGAACGGTGTAGTTGAAAGACTAAATCGAACTCTTGTAGAAGCGCTAGGAACAATGCTGATTTACTCAAAGGTTCCAATGTTTCTATGGGCTGAAGCTATTGCCACTGCTTGTTACACTCAAAATAGATCTCTAATTCTCACATCTCATGGAAAGACTCCATATGAACTTGTCCACAATCGAAAACCTAATCTTTCATTCCTTTGTGTGTTTGGTGCTTTATGTTATCCAACTAATGATGGTCAAGACTTAGGAAACTTAGAGCCAAAGCAGACATTGGAGTATTTGTAGGCTATGCACCAACAAAAAGTTTACGAATCTACAATAATAGAACCCGAGATATCATGGAAACAATTCACGTTACGTTTGATGAGTTGACCGGTCAAATGGTTCGTAGACAATCTAGTTCAGAACTCGCACTTCAAAACAGTCCCATTGGTTCATCCCTTGTTCCAAACTTTTCTCAAGAAACTCCATATGTACCTCCATCTGAAGATAATTTAAAGAAATTGTTTGATCCTATGTTTGATGAACTTTATGATCCAAGTACTAATGAGGTGTCGATTCCTACAACAAAGGCTGTTCATATTCCTGTGAATGAAGTCAATCCCTCAGTCTCAATATCTTTAAGTCAAGAAGCAGCTGCTGCTGATCCTTCAGTCTCATCAACAAATCATCATTCTTCAAATGTACATCATGGAACTGTTTCTAGCATCAATGATGAAGTTAATCCCTTTGCTACTCCCGAAGATGCTCCGTTTGAAAACATATTTGCTCCTGAATCTTCATCAGAACCATCTTCTTCAGGAGACATCGACTCTGCTACTTTAGTCCCTCAACAACTACCACATGAACACCTCAGAAAATGGACTCACGATCATCCATTAGACAACATCATTGGAAATCCTTCTCGTCCAGTATCAACACGGAAACAACTTGCAACCGATGCCTTATGGTGCTTCTTCAACTCCGTACTCTCTAAGATCGAACCAAAAGATGTCAAAACCGCCATGAATGAAGATAGCTGGTTCAATGCCATGCAAGAAGAAATTCATGAGTTTGATCGACTTGATGTATGGGAGTTAGTACCTGCTCCAGATTGTGCTATGATTATTGCTCTAAAATGGATCTTCAAAGTGAAACTTGATGAGCATGGTGATGTGTTGAAGAACAAGGCTCGATTAGTTGCTAAAGGATACCGTCAAGAGGAGGGTATAGACTTTGAAGAATCTTTTGCTCCTTTTGCTCGAATCGAGGCAATTAGAATCTTTTTGGCTAATGCTGCTAGTAAGAACATGGTAGTCTATCAAATGGACGTGAAGACGGCATTCCTGAATGGAGATCTTAAAGAAGTCGTCTATGTCAGCCAACCTGAAGGCTTTGTGAATCCAGAACATCCTACCCACGTTTATCGTTTGAAGAAGGCTCTGTATGGTTTAAAGCAAGCTCCAAGGGCATGGTATGATACACTATCAAAGTTTCTTCTATCTACCGGATTCAGCAAAGGAGCAGTTGACCCTACATTGTTCACCAGAAGTCGGCAAACATTTAATTCATGTTCAAATTTATGTTGATGATATCATTTTTGCCTCGACTGACCCCAATGAGTGTGACCGTTTTCAAATGAAATGAGTTCAAAATTTCAAATGTCAATGATGGGACAAATGTCATTTTTCTTGGGACTACAAATTTCACAAAGTCCCAGAGGCATTTTCATAAATCAATCTAAATATGCTACTGAGATCTTAAAGAAATTTGGATTTGATTCAAGTGACCCTGTTGACACTCCCATGATTGATCGAACCAAACTAGATGAGGACCACTCAGGGATCATGATTGACCAAACGAAATATCGTAGTATGATTGGATCCCTGATGTACCTCACTGCTAGCAGATCAGACATCTTGTTCGCTGTTTGCATGTGTGCTAGATACCAGGCTAAGCCTACTAAAAGCACCTTGAAGCGGTTAAACGGGTCTTTCGGTATCTCCAAGGAACCATCAATATGGGACTTTGGTACCCGAAGGACAAAGGTATGTCACTAACACCTATGCAGATGCGATCATGCAGGATGTCAAGATACTCGTCGAAACGGAGGTGCTCATTTTTGGGTGATAAGCTTGTGAGCTGGTCTTCAAAGAAGCAAATGAGTACTTCTATTTCCTCTACAGAGGCAGAATACATAGCCATGTCATCTTGTTGTGCTCAAATCCTATAGATGAGATCTCAATTAATCGACTATGGCTTTGTATTTAACAAAATTCCTCTGTACTGTGATAATAAAAGTGCTATTGCTCTTTCATGCAACAACGTTCAACACTCAAGAGCTAAGCATATCGACATTCGTCATCATTTCATCAAGGAACAAGTGGAAAAAGGTGTGGTGGAACTCTATTTTGTGAGGTCTGAATATCGGTTAGCAGACATCTTCACCAAAGCTCTTCCAAGAGAACGTTTTGAGTTCATACTTCCACGACTAGGCTTGAAAAGCCCTCAACCAGAAACACTCAAACGTCTTCAAGAAGAAGACGAGGAGTAAAGGTCTATGCTCATCTATCTCTTGTAAATATTTATTCGAAAAACAAAATACAAAATTATAAAACTTTCAAAATCCATAAAAATTGAAAAATTCGAAAAATCTTCAAAAAATATTGTCAATTTGTCATGTTTTTTCGATTCGATAATATCTACGGTCTTTGTGCTGTCATTCAAAGAATGACACGGGACTTTAGATGTTGCTCGAATTCTTATTAAAAAAAATTGGGAGAAAGAGAAAAAAATGGTTTATTGTCATGTCAGGCAGTAACCGCTTGTCAAAGAAAGAACAGAGCCATACTTTTATCATATTTTCAAAATTCCATGCTCGATTCTAAAACATTTATCTCTTTGAAAACTAATGCTATGAAAAAATAACTCGGACTCTATTTTTGATAATCATCTGGATTTAGTTGTCAAAATATCTATCTCTCAATCAACAACCTATGTCATTGATTGAGGGGAGAATGATTTCAATTAAATTAAAAGTTATTTGGCATTCAATTGTTTTCAAAAGATAATCATGCATGTTTAACCAATGGAGTTTAAAATCTCAAAATCAGATCCTTATCGGTTAAAACGCTTTCATAATCAAGTCACAATTCTCCTCAAAAGCTTTCAAAATCAATTTAAATCTATAAGAGATCACAAATCTCAAATGATTTGATAATTGTGATAGGGGAGAATGTGTGATTTAAATTGGATTTAAACTGATAATTCGGTAAATGGTTTTATAAGGATGTACAAGCTCTCCTTCCCACATGTGACAAACGATTTCAAATTTTCCATGCACATGTTGAGGGGAGCATCTATCTTAAACCTATGATTTGAAACGTGATCACTTATCTCAATGTGCAGGTTCCCTCTAGTATGTGCAAAACTCTTTTCAAATCTCGAGGCACATATTGAGGGGAGCAAAATCATGAAAACCTCATCCTTCCCAAAATGCTTTATCTACTTGATTCGATTAGGGAAGTGATGTTGATATTTTTAGAAAATGGTAATCAAAGAAGTTAATTCTTTCTCTTGCCTCCGTGTGGAAAACTATTTCAAATACTTGATTCACATGTTGATGGGGAGTTCTTCTTCTAAAATTATCAAAATATATTCAGGTACAAAATGCTTTGATAATATATCACAAGTATCTTGATTGATTTTTAAATGGTTTTCAATTGGTTCCTATGGCAGATGAACAATACCAAATAAACCGACCAACTTTACTTATGTATGCGGTGATATAAGGATGATAAGGTTAGGTATTGGTTCCCATGATCCGCCAGAAGCGGAGGGATCTACCCACGGACAATCCACTAGATAGTGTAGAGTCCTTAGGTATATTGAAAAAAGGAGAAAAGTGAGATATGGGAAGAGTGCGGACTGAGACAGAGCTAGTTCTGGAATAAACCCAACAAGGTTCTAGTTATGAAGTCTCGGTAAGTACTGAAGGGGTTGAAGAATGAAAAAGAATTGAATGAGAAAAGGGTGAAATGAAATAGCCCTCCAATAATTCAACCTTAGGGCAGAAACCGGTTCAATACATATGCTATTGGTGGTTACTTAGGTAACTCGGTATTGAAGACAAGACGTCATGGACCCAGTGACGCACTGCACTAAACTTCCCAAGCTACTCAAGTTCCTCTTAAAAGGACTTGTTTCATTCTCACGGGGAACCTACATTATCTATCGAATTTCTCTTAGAGATGGTTGATATTGAAGAAGGAGACCCTCTCCCTAGTCTCCGATATAGGATCCAAAAATGCACAAATTGAGTCTAGAGCCACGAGATCATCAATAAATCTCATTAGGACAATTTCAATGAAGACTCTCTGTTTCACACAATGTGGAAAGAGAAATTATATCTGAGTCCTACGCATTATCCTTGTGGTATTGCGAACATCGAGTGATGTGTTTACATATTCACTATGAAGATGGAAAGCCTTCTGGAGCCAACATCTAACAAGCTCCTGGTAGGTGGCATGTGAGATCTATTACAGATCAACCATGTGACAACTGAACCGAAACAATGGGGCGATTCAATCTTTTGAATCAATCCTGGTTCAGGTTATGGATTGACGGATACCTTTGAAAACCGGTCTTTGTGCTTTAAAACTCTTTTCATTAGCACGTCGACCGTGTACTAATTTTTCAAATCAAAAGGTGTTTTATGATTGATAATTGATTTTCATTAAAACCTTCGTTATATTGCAAAAACAATTTCTATTGAGCAATACAGGATTGTTTTTCAAATCTCTTTTCATCAATCAGTGGACTTAAATTCGCTGGTTCACTCACTCCGTGTTGTCTTCTTTGAGACGTTCGGTTTGAGAACAGCTAGAGCAGCTGCGAAACCCTGTCAAGGAAATTCTTGAATTATACCGATCACAAGGCGTACTTGTATGATCAACGGGGAACCGTGGGCCGTGTACCTCAATTCATCGAAAGTGATCAAAGACACTTTCGTGCGCTTTATTGCTAACTGTCTTACGTAGGTACACCCCGACGCTTGCGTAGCTGATCGAATGGAGCGGTCAATCCATAGCCGCATGCTCACACAACACATTCATATCGAAAGAAATCATGATTGGTGCATCAATGACTCTGATATTCTAACTCCATGCTTCTGCTACGCTGCTGCCAATATCATGAATCAACGAAAGCTTTCCGCTACTCGATGAGAAGATATCATGATCCCGAATGTGAGCATGTCGGTCCGAAAGTCACAACATCACATAATACCAACACCACAATGGATATATCAGAGATTTTCTATTATTGATGATCTCAAAATCTGGCCCAACATTATTATCATGTGGATCAGTAAAAGACCTCCACTTGGATTAACCAAACATGCAATGAGTGGAATCAATGACTACAAGCTTCGGAGCAAAGTACTACATCAAGAATGCAAGATCAATTGTTAATGTAATATCCGATTGTATTCAATGTCATTTTAGTATATGTTTGAGGTGACCTCCCTTAGGGGAGATTGTTAGGAATTAGAAATTCCAGGTATTAAAGAGTCGGTCACCTCAAGTATATGTAATCGTTAGAAAGCTCGTAGTCATAGTACTTTTATGTTAAGTAGTATTTAGTTTAGTAACACCGTGGAGGACGGACGGGTCTTTACCCACTGTATGCCTGATCCACAGCCCGTTGTGTGGCATTTTATTGTAAGACTATAAATACTCTCTACCTTCCAAGGTAGAGAGTTGGAGCTCATAATAAGATTTTTCTTTCTCTCACTAAGTTCCCTAAACCTCTAACTTTCTCTCTCTAGAACTCACCTTTATACGCCCACTTTGAGTTATGGTTTGATGTGTATGTGAAATCCAATATGTTATAAGGAGCTTTACAATTTCTTGGTGATAAACTGGTATCATGGCAATCGAAGAAGCAGGATTGTACATCGCTGTCCTCAACAGAAGCAGAATATGTAGCCATGTCGGCGTGTTGTGCTCAAGTCATTTGGATGAGAACACAACTCAAAGACTATGGTTACATATTTGACAGAATCCCGATGTACTGCGACAATCGGAGTGCTATTGCAATCTCGTGCAACTCAGTTCAACACTCGAAATCAAAGCACATCGATCTTCGATATCATTTCATCAAGGACCACGTGGAACAGGGTACTGTTGAATTATATTTTGTGGGTACAGAATACCAATTGGCAGATCTACTCACCAAAGCCTTGCCGCCTGCTAGGTTTAATGAGTTGGTCCACCGGATTGGTATGAGGTGTTTGACTCAAGAGGAATTGGATGAACTCCAAAAACAGTCTTAAAAACCTGTCAAACACCAAAATCTCTTTTGTAAATATTTTTCCAAAAACAAAATACAAAAATATAAAACCTGATAAAACTACAAAAATATTCTTCTATCTTTTTTTTTCAACATTGCAAGTACATTCAATTGGCAGATC
>OU343216.1:108957011-109014603 GCA_910596185.1 Chrysanthemum makinoi | reverse complement strand
AGCTCGTCCTTTGGTGACTCCTCGGAGGATCAGCAACGCCACTAAAAAGAGCCGCTTCTCCCCGATGATTCCTCCGGAACGAGGATAGTGAAACAGAGATGGAAATCCAGAGAAGATATCACCAGGAGAGGAAGATATGTCTCCCTTGGCCAAAAGGTGGATGCGCTCACTTTCGCGATCAATGATTTCTGGAAATAAAAGAAGCATGCCCGCCAATGTAAAACCTATGATGGAACAGCATCCGGATGATCACCTAAAATTTCGATCACCGCTACAATCGAAAATTGGCCACGTACCGTGGTGCCATATGTTCAATTCCACATTAGTGGAAATGCGGAATTCAAGAAGCTTCCACCGAAGCATTGATGGCTTTGAAGAGTTACGAAAGACGTTTACCTAAACTTCCAAAGGAAAAAAGGCGTCAAAAATCTGCCGAACTTGCGTGGTTAAACAAATCCGGGGAATCTCAAGGCTTATGTGGAGCGCTACAAAGATGAGTGTATACATGTCAAGGCATGTCCTAAAATACTAAAAATCTCGGGTTCGAATGGAATCAATAACCGTAACTCATCGTAAAGTGAAACAAGGTTCCCCAAACCTTTGATGAACTTATGAAACGGACAAGGTCCTTTATCAAAGGAGAAGCACGGACGCAGAAGGGCTACTCAAATTATAGGTCACAAAAACGGCCGAGAATCCATCCACTACCAAGAGTAAACCGCAATAAGAACTCAATGGCCAAGGGAGCGGACAAGATAATGAAAAATATACCCCACAACTAAGACTCCAAAGGAGATATTCAGAACGGAAGGCGCGAACTTCCCGAGGCCCCACCAACGCGCACTTTAAGATAAGCGCATGGGAACGGATATGCGACTACCATGGACAAAAGGGCCACACCACCAATGAGTGTGTCCAATTGATGAACTAATTGATAAACTAGTAAAGAAGGCCGATTGGACCATTTGGTTCAAAACATTAAGAGGGAAGGATAAGCGTAAGACTGAAATAAGAAAGAAGTACCCCAAGGATAAGGCGATACCATATACATGATACAATCATGGCGCGAGATGACTAGCGTAAGACCACCAAAGTTTTGAGCGAAATCTCCTTCCCTACCTTGGTGCACAACGCAGGGTAGAACCGCCACCATTGAAATTAACAGGGACACGACATCCACCGCATGTACGCTATGGAGGAGCATCCGAGATATAATGTATGAACACTATTTCAAACGCATCAGACTGAGATAAAGTCAATTAAGTCCGGTCGGACGCCGCTGGATCCGGTTTTACAAGAGAAAGATATGGCCCATGGGGAAAATACGCCTACTAGTCGGTTGTTGGCGATAAGGAACACTCTACAACACCTGGATGAATTTTATGGTGATCAAATCCTTCGCCATACAATGGCATTATTGGAAGACTGTGGATTTTAGCCATACGCTGCTAGCATTCATCTACAACACATGGGATGCTCAAACCTAGTGGAGGAGGCATTGTTACTCTACAATTCCACCGCACTACCCTCGAGAATGTAACACAATTGCACGTGAGACGCACACACCGCAACGAGCACAACTAAAGTGCCAAACATGAAGGTCGTAATTCATCCCGATTACCCGAGCGCAAGTATCGACGGGGAATCGCACGATAACGGTAGGCGTACCAGATGCACTCTTGCAAAAGAACACGGATATCTTTGCATGGGAACCAAAACACATGACCGTGTACCACGCCATCTGTAACACAAGTTGCGAGTCCGAAAGGATACCCCCAAAGACGGAAGAAAACGCCCGTGCTCCAGAGCGACAAGCAATTCGCGTAGTACATAAACTTGGGGAGGCAGTATCATGCGAGAAGTCTACTACCATGATCGACAACCCGTGATGGTCAAGAAGAGCGATGGTAGTTGGAGGATGGATCGTGACCTCAACAAAGCATGTCCACAAGATCGCTACCCACCGGATATGACTAGAAGATAGAATCTTTGTGTGGATACCTACTTAAATGCTTCTTGACGATACAGGGATACCACCAAATCCAGATGGCCAAAGAAGATGAAGAAAAACGGCCTTCCATACGCTTGCAACGCCTATTGTTACACTAAGATGCCCTTTGGTTGAAAACGTGAGCGCTACCTACCGATTAGTAGACAACGCATTCAAAAGGGTGGGCCGCAACCTAGAAGTCTATGTTGATGACCTTGTTATAAAAAGCCATACCGGAGGAGGAATTGGGCGCGCACATTGAGGAGACATTTTAGACATTATGAGAGATCAATATGAAGTTAAATCCTAAGAAATGTACCTTTACGCCACAAGGCATGTTCCCGGGATACTTGATAGAGCCGAATGGCATTAAACGCCGGAAAACGCAGTTGTTATTCAACTTCCTTCACCGCAGACGCTTGAAGGAGGTTCAATCTCTGAATGGAAAACTAGCCGTTTAAATAGATTCTTGTCCAAATCGCCAGATAAGTCACTACCTCTCTTCAAAACGCCAAAAGTGTACAAAAAGGAGATTACTGGATCAGAGGTAGAGGAAGCTTTTATAAATTTTAAACAACACTTAGCGCCGCCCCCACACTAAGTCGCTACCTGGAGGAACTAATTATGTACCTATCCGCCACTCATGGAGCGAATGAATGTGCTACCGACTTGTGGATTCAAGATAAACACCGGTATACTTTGTAAGCAAAGCGCCAAGAAAAGCGGAGGTTAACTATAGTGCAATGGAGAAGTTGGTCTTGGCACTAGTATTCGCCGCTAAACGGCCGCTGCTGGTACTTCCGAGCGACCCAATAGGTGATCAAGACCAACCTATCGGATCATCTCCAAACCGACGTACGGACTGCCAGTGGTGTTGCTAGGTGAGCATAACATCTCCTACAGCACCACGCATTACTATTAAGTATACTAGCAGATTTCATCATCTAAAAACCTCGACGATGATACACTCTCCCAAAACAAGGTGGAATTACAAGAACCATGGATCTTATTCACGGATGGTGGCGCAGGCCTTATTCTCACGAGCCGGGAACGGAATTCACTTACTTGATCAGGCTTTGAATTCAAAGAACAAACAACAAAGAGTGATAAGCCTTTATTGCAAGACTACGCATTGCAGCTCGAATGGGCATAACGAACCTAGCAAATGTGGATTCCCGATTAGTAGCCAACCACGCAGTTAGGCGAATATGTGGCTAAGGAGGAAAATATGGTTCAATACCTTGACAAGACCAAGTCCCTAATCCGGGACTTCACAGGTTTACCATCAAAAAGTTCCGGGGAGAACAGGAAGGCGGATGCACTGAGCAAGATTGCATCTACAAGCTTTGCACATCTATCAAAACAAGTATTGGTGGAAACTCTGAAGAGCAAGTCCATCTCTCGAGATGGAGATATCCACTGATGAGGAGCAACGCCCTACATGGATAACCCCAATCATTGAATTTATAAGCAAAGATTGCCCCAGAGTAGGAAGAGAAGTACGCCGCGATATCAAGTTTGAACTTCAAACGTACTATATCGGCGCCATTTTGCAACCATGGCTTCATGTAGGACCCCTTCAGCGCATTACGTACCTCGAAGATCCACGCTGGTTCATGTAGTATGCACCGTGACCACGGTCCGCTAGGCGTGGCCGCTACTTGGTCGATACTATCGGCCTACAATGCACCGTGATGGACTTAATAAGGAAGTGTGGCGACCGCCAAGTTCACGTGCACTGCTCCACGCCAACCACAACAGAACTAACACCTATTACCGCCATGGCCATTCTATAAGGGGTATCGACATTGCAAGTCCCTTCCCCGCTGCAGGAGGATTGAAATTCCTCATAGTAGATAGACTATTTCACCAAGTGGATGAAGCAAAGCGCTCGTAACAATCACAGGAAATCAGTAAAATGGTTTGTTTGGGATAATATTGTATGCCATTTGGATTACCGGAAATCATCTCACAACGAAAAATTTCGTGACAACCCTTTCAAGGAATGGTGCGAAAAGCTAAATATTTACGAAAGATCAGATCGGTTAAACAACCGCAAAACCAACGGCTTAGTCGAATGTGCAAACCGGTCCGGGTGAAGGAATTAAGGTACGCTTAGACAAGCACAAAGGAAGGTGGGTGGAGGAACTATCACATGTTTTGTATGGCGACCGCACTTCAATCAAAATTAGCACGAGACACTTCTCTCTCTATGGGACGGCCGGTCATACCACCAATTGGGATGCCAACTATTCGCGATCAGCCATAATGTTACAACCAATGACGATGAACGCGTATTGACTTGACCTGTTGAAAGAGCGAGCGCTGCCATATGTGAAGCGAGAGCTAAGTCAAAAATGAAGGGATACTATGATGCTAAAGTTCGAGGCATCTCATTCGTGCCAGCAGTTCGTATATCACGCCAATGATGCGAGCCACGCAGAGGATACAAGAAAACTTGGACTGGTGGGAAGGACCTTATGAGGTCATTGCAGATTTGGGAAAGGCCCGTATAAGTCGAGATATGGATGGACGCTGAGCTACCACGCACATGGAACATCTGCAATCTCAAGCGCTACCTCTAAGAACGGCTACCCCAAGCACGGATACTCATGTACTTTAGTATAATGCCCAATAACTATCCGTGTATTTACATTCTATTTTACTTAGGCAAATGTCTTTTTCTTTACAAAACTTGCAAGTATTAATAAAACGCTATGTTTCTAGCTAACTCCTACACACATTTTAAATTGTTATTTAAATATTATTCATATCTCAACATCAAGTTGTTTTAGTATCTTTTGCCTACATGTGCATGCACCTACTATACCCACGATGGTAACAGGATGAGTAAACCTACTAAATAACTCGTTGAGTAAGAGGGTTACAAACCCATCAACATTGGATCATGCATCCTTGCTAAACACCTTATTTTCAAGACGTTGAATAAGTCAATGCGCATTCCACGACGGATGCGCACGACCATACCGTAAGGCTGCTTAACAAAACCGTGAATCAAGACTCTTGGCTCTTACTATGATATTTACAAGACGCCGCATATCACACCATACACGATTATGTTAACAATACTTAGACATTATAAGTATGATAGTTCATACATGATTATGAACTCCACATATTAGTCAGCTTATATAAAGCAGTTTGCTCCTTAAACAATAAGTACGAAAGAGAGATAACTAAGTACAAACGTTATAAGTCGCAACCACATCAACACGCATTCAACAAAAGGAATATTTCATTAAGGACCATGAGTTCTTACAAGATGATATTTACAAACGAAGATATAAATTACACACTACGGCCAAGAGGATGAGCTCCTCCACACATAAGATCGCCACCTTCTCTTCTTCAACAAATCAAAGTCTCTGGGGATACCGCGGGTAAATAATAAATGCGAGGTCACTAGTTTTACAACACAAGCTTATAGAGAAGAGATGAACATTGAATAAGTATCAAACACACACACAAACAATATACATAATTGCTATAAAGGAGGGGAGTGAATGAAGAGAAAACTTGAACAATCAACCTTCAAATGAAGGTTTACAAGTATTTATATAGGAGGGAAACTAGGCAACACTCCTAGATCCCTTCCTATCCTTATTGGTTTCAAGCTTATGGGCCTTCTACATAAGCTTGACCTAAACAAACATAAAGGCCATAATAAAGCTACCTATTACATATGAAATATAAATACTTGAAATAATGTTAGAGTGATTCCAACAATCTCCTCAAGTATATATGAATGAAAACGTAATTGATGTAATAGTAGCAGTTGACGCCTTTCACACTTCTTCTTCTTGTGAGAAGAATTGCCTCTTGATTCAACAATCTCCCCAGAGATAGTTATCTTTGAACGCTTATGCTTTGACGCCATCATTAACTTCTTCGTTCTTGATTGTTCTTGTGGTGAGAGTGATAGTATGTTGTTGTCCGTCCGTCCGGGGCCCCGCCTTCGCTGCTCCAAAGGTTCCCACGCCATTCTTCAACATGCTCACACGCCACGTTGGAATTCAATACTAATAAAGTTCTTTAAGTCTTTAACTTTGTAGATTCTTTGGTTTGACGTAAGAATCATTCCGACGCTTGTGTTGCTTTTGGATAGAACTTCCATTAGTGATGATGATGTTGGCGTGAGCATGAGAAGAATCAAAGACGATCATCCCGCCCCAGAGCTTCCATAAGAAGAAAACATTTCAAACGGTTAGTAATAAGCGTTTCCGGCACTTACAAGTTTGAACTTCGAGAGTGTTAACAGGATAGTGTGAAAACACAACTCTAATTCTTACAAAGGCCGCTCTCGAACCGAGTCCCACAAGTGAGATAACACGATAACCAAGTACATCCCCACGATGGCTCGATGAGTCGCCGAGGTACACCAAGCATCCACCTCACGATCAGACCGCTTTGAGACACACTCGCCGTAATCCACGGGAGTTACCGGCGACCTTCTGACAGGTCGTTTGATGTTGACCCCGGCAGAGTTTCCATTCAATCACAGAGGATCACAGATGTGAACCTCTCATAAATGTTCTCGACAGATTGCTAAGATCCGTGAAGGACTCGATATGAATCAATCGATGATCTTATTAGTTTATCATCAAGTGATTAAATGTCAAGTGTTCCTAAGAGATCTTTTGATAAATCTCGTGGCTCTAGACTCAATAGTATGCTTTTGGTTTTCCTGAGCTGAGACTAGGGAGAGGGTCTCCTTCTTCAATACCAGAAATCTCTAGGAGAAAGCCGATAGTTTACGTAGGGTTCCCTGTGAGAATGAAACAAGCTTCGCTGGAGAGAAACTTGAGTGGATAAGGTTTAATGCGCCACCGGGTCCATGACGACTTTTAATCTTCACATACAAGGCCACTAAGTGACAACCAAGAGCATATGAATTGAACCCTATGGTTCCGCCCTAAGTTGAATAACTGAGGGCTATTTCTTTTCACCTTTTTCTTTGCATTTCTTTTAATTCTTCAACTCCTTCTTTCTCCGATTCTCATTTTCTCCTTTTTACAATCATACCTAAGGACTTCTAAATACTAACTATTTGTAGTGTCCTTGGGTAGATCCCTCCGCTCAAGGATCATAGGACTGTTATTCCTAACCTTAGTCACCTTATAACTCCATGACTAACCTATGTTTGCCATTAAAACCATCAGATGAAAAAAAATCTCTCAAAGGGTTTGTTAATGAAAACATGTTTAGTACCATTGTGAGATAAGATTTTGCATAAATACTTCCCCTCCACATGTGCTTAAGAGTTTTAATGGTTAAATGCACAGTGAGGAAAGAGCGCTGACCTTTGAATTGATCCATCTTTGAAGATAGACAATCCCCTCAGAGACACGGTTACGTAGAATCGTTAAAGAGTTACATTGTCAGCTTTTAGGTGACAACTAGCTCTAATAACTACCTTGAAGGTGTAGACAAACCTTGGAAGGTTGTCAAACCCGCCAGAGTTCATGTCTATCAAAAGTTTCTCGAATGGTACATTCTACTCAGACAAGTCCTTTGCGAGACACGCTTACATCACTAGCTTAACTAGCTTGAAATTATTACCCGTCCCAGACAAGTCTTTTCGAAGTTACTAACAGCTAAGTATCGTCAATTCAGTGGTTAAGTCCGAGGTACACAGATTCATTTGCATTTTGTACAACATATTTCTTATCACACAATTTTCTCCCCTCAAAAATGGCATATTAAAGTGTTATTTTTGAAACGTTTGAGAATAAATATGACCATTTCGAAAGTGTTGCGGAAGAATGACCATCGGAACAATTTGTGAACAAAGTTTCAAATACTCCCCTCAACAAGTGATATAAACGGTTGAGGTTTTGAAAGTCTTAAGGGAAAGTACTTGTTCTTTTGAGCAAAACCTTGAAAAGTGAAAGGTTTGATAGGTTTTACTCAAAAGTAAGAAGCTTTCGCCCCTTTTATAAGGATTGTGGCACCGGGCACTACGTGGTCCTTTCTTGACAATTACGGGTTGTACAATCGTTATGTGTGCACAAGCCATACATATTTAATCATACATCCAAAATTATGAAGAAACAATTCAAGGGGTACCGGAAGTGCGGTGATGTTCCTGTGAGTGCGCATTGCATGCTGAAAGCCGGTGATGTTTCTCCCGGGTCTACTCACCAACATAGCTCTCCAATCGCTGAATCGATCCTGCCCGAACAACCGCTCATCAATCATGGTGATGATCCTTCTCACATCCCTCCTTTCCCGAGAATTCCGCCATTTAGATCCCACTTTCAGGCGTATATCCTTCAACCTGTACGCTAATCCATCCCTAACCAGCTTCAAAGTATGATCCCCGACTTTCTGAAGATCACTACACGCCATTAAGCAGTTTCTTTGAAGTTCACTGTAAACAACTCGAAAGGTTTCCGATGAGCCGTATATTGAGGTAGCCGATTGAGATCGGGAAGAGTAAGCATTGGAGGAGTGAGGTTGACACGGCCCCATAAGATTCAATGTACCATCCGGATATCTTCAACACGTTCTTGATCACAATCGCCTAATGAAGATGAGAACCGACTTGATAAATTCACGCTGAACTTCACGAGAATTGTCTCATACGCACCCCTGCACCTTGGCAAGGTACATGTCTTCATGTCGCTGAGGACAAGTTCTCAAAGTCACCTCGAGAATCCATAGTCCAGTTCATCTTGTCGTTTGACTATGATATTCTTTAAGAATGTGTAGTCCCACTTAGACTTGAGATCAATGTGTTTGATGGCCACGATGTCCTTAGAACTATACAGCATGTTGAGACTTCAACCGCAGCCAGAGTAGATTCTTCGGCGCTCGTGCCAATGATGAATCCCATACAATGCATCTTGGTCAGGTATGCTTGCACGCTGTCGAAAACAAGTGATTTGCACGCCTCGATAGCTATGCAGTTTGAGTAAATAGTCCGGGAATGGAAGAGTCAATGATGTAGCGATTTTCGCGAACCATCGCTACCGTAAGAGAAAATCCGTGTCTCGTTAAAGAAGTATCGGAAGGGAATCCGCGGTTCGTCTGTTTGGCCAATGGTCGGTAGGGGTTTGGTCCAATCGGTGTAGTATGGAGGGTTGTCCCTTTGTGTGAAGTCAATGTTTGCTTCCGGATTGAGCCAATCCATGTCGTTAGACATAGCTCGATTGATGTTCTCAAGATGATATTCGACCACAGGCGCTTTCAGTCTGTCTTTAAGAAGTTAGAATGCTTCATTCTTGATTCGCTTCAATTCAGATTTCGTCATTTTCTTCACATGGAACTTTTCTTGCAAAAGTTTTTGCGTGCTCCAATGTAGAACCGTCTACCAATTCTTGACCTTCATCGGGGTAGGGAGTTTGATTGACAAGTGTGGAGAACCATTCAAACTCTTCGGTTTTATCGTCATCTAGCCATGAGGACAACTCCAGCCGAAGTCGCCTTCTTCTTCTTTTGAAGGCCTTGATGATGATAATCGGTTTCGCACTTGTTTGGGTGAGGTGGGTTGTTGTCGGCTCAGGACCTCTTCATCGTACCACCCGTATACTCAAAGTAATCACCGTTTTATGAGTCGTGGTAACTCGGAATCGTCCCGAGGTTTATCGAGAAGACCAGGGTGGAGGAGACTTTTGTTTGAGAAGAAGTTCGTGGTGGAGGAGGTGGCATAGAGGTAGATTTACCGCATCGCTTCGACGCTTAGGTGCGAGATCCTTATCCTTATCATCGCCATCTCTTGGTCGCTTTGGGTTGATCGGTGACTCCTTGCATGATGATCTAAGTTGAAAATCAAGTAGATTTTCAAAAAATTTAGCTTCATCCGGCAAACGCTCAGATCGCTTTGACATTTGTATCACAAGTTGAGCGATTAACTCATCTCGAGAGATCGCCTTCTTTGGCCATTGTATTTTTAACCAATGCTACGATGTTAGGGGTGAGTTATGCCGAAAATATTTCTTAGTCACACCGGGACAAGGTTTTAAGAGAGAAACTTGTGAGTATGATCTCTTCTGTCTTTTCCGCTTCCTTTTGGATTTTAGGAACGATATCCCAAGGTACTTGTTAGTGTAACCTTCGATCATCATTTCGGTTCAGCCTCTTTACGATGACTCTTCATGAACTTCTCAACAAATTCCCTTTCTTTCTCCATCTTGTCATGCTCGTCATACATATGTTGTATGTGATCAACAAAGAAATTTAGCTTTTGATGAGCACGCGTTTTTCTTTTCGACTTGTTTGATGCTTTGTGAATTCGCTTATGAGCTTGAGAAATCCAAGATCGAGGTGGTTTCTTCGCATTTTGGATGATGATTTTTGTTGATCTTTTTGATGGTGGTGGTGATGAGTGAGATGAAGAATCCGATGAGGAGGGACATGAGGAGATTGGGGTCCTTTGGAGGTGCAAGTATCCTCCTTGGAGCGAGTTGGACTGCCGAGAAGAAAGTCATCATAATCTTCTTCGCCATCAAGTCCAGCTTTTAGCCTTTTCTTCCGCCGCTTTAGCTTCTTCATCATTTCTTTCACCATTATTCTTTTACGTTCCTCAATGTTAAGATCAAGAGACTCCTTCTACAAGCGTTGTTGTTGCACAAGAGTGGTGGCACCGGATCCTTTATCGGGTTGATTAACCGCATCGGACTCCGGTGAAGAGTGGACAAGACCACTTGATCCTCCTGGCCACCCATTTGATCTTTAGCAAATTCTTCACTTTTGAATTTGTCTAACTAATTTAAACTTCTTCATGTATGATTGATCCAATTGCTCTTCTTCTTCTTCGAGCTTTCATCATGAGACTCAAACGTGGGGAGTCTTTCCTTTCCATGTTCGGCTATTGGACTTGTAGATTTAGCTGCCGAGAGAGGGATACAGGTTGCGATTCAGCAAGGTAATCTTCATCCGCGTCGCATTCTCGAGCTTTCGGCCCAAGCTTTCTTTTGCGGTTGGGTTTGGGAATTGGTATGGGAGCAGCTTCCTTAGATGGAACAATCCTCTTTGAAGGAGGGTTCCTCTTGGGAACTTCCTTTGACTCACGATTTGCCGTACTTCCTGAACTTCCTCTTTTGGTTCTCCTTACAGGTGTTCCAGAAGATTTTTCGTCGAGATGACCAACTTTGCCTTGTCCGACCGCTTCCTGCATACCTTTTGTATGCTTCGAAGCTTTTCGACATCTTCGCTAGAAGGAAATCGTAGCAGCACAAGACTTGTTTCTTTGTAGACGTTTCCTTGATTCTAACCGATAGAATGGGTTCCGTCAACATGTCGTGATTGTTGGGGTCATTGAGCCTCTTGGGAATGTCGGGATGAAGTCCAAGTGCTCTCTGGATCAACAATTTTGTATATCCGATGTAGGGAATCTTTGAGCCAAGTTTGTTGAGAAATGACATCATGTCATCCCAAATCGGAGCTTCGATAGCGATGTGTTTCTTGTTGACCAATGCCTGCAATATTTGCAGCTCTATGAGCTTAGGGTGCTCATAGCACGTCCACACGACCGTAAAATGCATGACTTGGTGATGATCATGTAGAGTTCTCGTGGTTGAGGAATACTCTTAAGCTCTACGAGAGTGCTTGGTGATTAGTAGCCTCCTATAACCGATATTGATTAAGAATTGGAGAGTGAGCTCTTCAGAAGGTGTGGCATATAGTTTGGTTGGATCGACATCAGAATTAGGAGAATGTCCTCTTAAGTCGCAGGTGTAATGGTGACTTGTTTGTGATTCAGAGTCACCACACGTTAGCTTTGTCCTTTGACCCTTTCCATAGTGTTCCAATCGCTGTTGGATGTAGATCTCGTGAACGCTTGCAGAGTGTGAAAGCATGTTTCGATACTGGATGAGTCCTCGTAATATCAATAGCAATTAAACATGAAGATTCAGAGCAAGTGAGGGTGTCAAAGTCAACACGGAGATTATTCTTTCCTATCTTCATTGGATAGCCATGAGGATAGATATCTCAAAATGGAGAGAACTTTCGTGCATCCACATTCATTTGATGTCGTGATCTGAAATAACATTAGCCAAAAGAACCAACATATCGAAAGACATAATGTTAGTCAACGGAAGGTCTTATTGTCTAGTTATTGAATGTACAAAGTCAATGATTGTTACGAGTCCTAAGTCACTTGTTTGTTCAATAGTCCAATGATATCGTGAAATGTTTCGTGAGTTAGTTAACTTTAAGTTTTAAAGTTTATTTTATCACTTATTGTTCACAACATATCAAACGATTTAAGTATATTAGTGACATTTTAGGATTCGTGATGATATGATTAGTTTATTTACAAGTTTGTACACGCAACAAATCATCATGAAGGTCAATCCAGTGGTTGCGTAGTATTGGCAAAAATACGCGTAGATAGGAATGATATATGCTTAGGCGTAAACTTACGCGTAGAATCTTAACTTACGTGCAAGAAATGTTACGCGTAGGAAAAGGAGACCTTTGCGCGAGAGCTTATGCGTAGGCATATATTAACCTTACGCTGTAAGGTGGAGTACTCGTAAGAGTTGACCTTATGCGTAGAGTCATCAAGCACGCATATCCTTCATGGATACGCGTAGTCCATTGTAGAACCTTACGCGTAGGTATTATGTAGGATTTTCTTACTGCATAACATAACTACGCCGTAGGGTAATCCTTATGAGATAATCAAATGACCTTGATTCTGAATTCTAAGTGTAGCAAGCTCGAAATAAAACATCATATCATCAAAGTTAAACACATATCATTCATTTTATCAACAAAACATGGTATGAATCATTCATGTGCGCTGATTTGCAGTAGAAGTCATGCAGCGTAAGTCAAAACCCTAAATTATGAATTACGCAGAAGTTTTCTAGCCATAGGATTTGCACCAAACTTGTTCTCGTAGTTCATTAGAGAGTCGCATGAGCTTATATACCAAGTATTAACATCTAACTCATGGTGAATCAAAAATTCCCAAACTTATGAACCTTAAACCCTAATTTCAAATCGAATTAATTAATCAAGTTCGGGTGGTTATAGAGCAAGGATATCATCAATTCAACATCATATGAACATAACCCAACAATCTTTTGACCAAAACACTTCACATTTGAAAAACCCAAATCCACATAAACCCTAATTTTCAAAATCATCAATTCATGTTTAAGGTAAGATTTGAGGATAAAATATTATCATTGATGCTAAAACACGCTTTTGACACAATCTTTTTAACCACAATCACACAATCTTGATTATGTGTTCATACGCTTATGCGTAGAACACAAAACCAAGATTATACATCTTTGACCGTTGATTCATTTAAGAAAATCAAAACCATGTTTGAAAACATGTTAAGAGTATGAAACAACTTACAAGATGATGATCCAAAACACAGATTTGAAGATTGATTCTTATGCGTAGGATATGTTTGGTTGATAGTAATAAATGAGAAGAGTTAAGTTAGGTGGAGGTTTTATTTAAAATAGCTTTAAAAGTTTTGACTTTTGGTCCCTCCACTTTTTCCATTTTCATCCAAAGCCTTTTAACTTCCATTTTGGTTACCAAATGAAGATTTTTAGGAAAGAAACATGACGACACTCCCCCTCGACTTGAGAAAATAATGAAAGGTTATTAATTAAAGTCCGAGGAGTGTCTTTGAACCGAGAAATGTACCACCATTTGTAAAAAAATCAACCGAGATATGATAACATGCAAGTACACTGATGTTTTGAAATGCAGTTTATTTTCTCCCCCTCAACACTTGATCGGAAAAATACTAAATTTTGAAAGATTAAAGTGTTGACGGAAGAAATGTACTTGCAATGTTGAAAGAAAAGTAGATTAGAAGAATATTTTTGTTGTTTTATCGTTTTATAATTTTTGTATTTTGTTTTTGAAAAAGTATTTACAAAAGATGTTTTGGTGTTTGATGTTTTAAGACATGCTTTTAGGAGGTCATCCAATACCTCTTGAGTCAAACACCTCATACCAATCCGGTGGACCAACTCATTAAACCTAGCGGAGGCAAGGCTTTGGTGAGAAGATCCGCCAATTGGTATTCGCATCACAAAATATAATTCAACAAGACTGCTCCACGTGATCCTTGATGAAATGATATCGAGATCGATGTGCTTTGATTTCGAAAGGCCGAATCGAAGTTGCACGATTGCAATTGCACTCGATTGTCGCAATACATCGATTCGTCAAATACGTAACCATAGTCTTTGAGTTGTGTTCTCATCCAAATGACTTGAGCACAACATGCGAACATGGCTACATATTCTCGCTCGTTGATGACACGATGTACAATCCTCGCTTCGATTGCCAAGACACCATTTATCACCAAGAAATTGTAAAGCTCCCCGGTGCTTTTCCGTGAGTCTAAGCATCCTCGCGGTCAGATCCGAAAAGCGATTAGTTCAAAACCGTAATCCTTCTGGATACCGATCCCCAAGTTAATGGTTTCCTTGATGTATCGGAGGATTCTTTTAGCCTCGGAGAGGTGGGTTTCAGCTTGGTCGCGACGATAACGGAGCATAGATAAACGCAAAGACAATATCAGTCCTGCTAGTCGTTAGATACATGAGAGACCCAATAATATCGCAGATTTTGTAGGGTCCACCTTCCCATGTAAATCACCGCTAGTTCTTGGTATGAGCCAATGGTGTGGCATAGGTGTCACATGTTTTCATTCCAAATTTGTTTAACAATTCAAGGGCATATTTGGACTGACTCAAGAAAATACCACGGGTGATTGATGAACTTGCAATCCTAGAAAGAATGTAAGTTCACCCATCATGGACATTTCAAAATTTTTCTTCATTAGTTTTGCAAAAGCGATTGAAAACTTTTATGTGTAGACCCAAAAATGATGTCATCCACGTAAATTTGAACAATTAAGATATGTTCCCCGTGATATTGTATAAAAGAGTTGGGTCAACCGAACCTTTGGTGAAATTATTAGCAATGAGGAAAGATGATAGCTTATCGCACCATGCCCGAGGAGCTTGTTTGAGACCATACAGAGCTTTGTTCAATTTGTAGACATGATTCGAAACTCAGATCAACGAATCCATCCGTTGGCCGACATAAACCGTTTCTTTAAGTTGTCCATTGAGAAACGCAGTTTTGACATCCATCTGATAGACCGTTATATTCATATGAGCCGCGAACGCTAGAAATATCCGAATGTACCAAGACGAGCAACCGGAGCAAAAGATTCTTCAAAGTCTAATCCCTCTTCCCGACGATAACCCTTAGCCACCGTGACGCGGACTTGTTTTCGATGACGCCCTTCAAAGATCCAATTTGTTTTTCCAAATCCATTTTAGACCAATGACGTAGACTCCTCTTGGTCTTTCAACCAGCCTCCATACTTCAAGACGCTTGAATTGGTTGAGTTCTTCTTGCATGGATTCAATCCGCTTGTCTTTTGTCATTGCCTTTGATGTTTTAGGTTCAGATTGGCATGCTGAGTGCATAAATGCAATGTTCACCGTCCGAGTGAAGACGCTGTCTCGTGAACGATCGTTGATTCGGTTGCCAATAATGTTTTTTCCGGAGGATGGTCTTTCGTCCATCTATGTGTGGAGGGTTGATGTTGGTATACATTGTGCGATTCTGAGGATTCAAATGGTTTGTTGAAGATTCCGCGACATCCGTGCAAAGTAGCCTCATTAGCAAACGGGTTGAAGAACGCATTTGGATCAAAATCTGCAGGTGGGGGTACTTCATTGAATATCATCACCGGTTCATCATTGTTGGAAGCGTGTGTTCAACTGCTGTGTTGGAGTCAATCGGTGTAGGTGCTTCTTCAACAAGAGTTGTTGTAGCGGTGTATCGGTATAGGAATATTATCGTTGTGCAATGAAAAAATGGATACACCCGAGCACGCTCATCAATATCGCCGCGACCAACGTAAATGGAGCAAATAACCTTTCCATTTGTTGACGAGTAAGGTGAGGGCTTTCAAATTGATGATGGGTTTGAGGGAAGTTTAAGCGGTTGTGACCGGTTCTAAGTCATATACTCGTAAGCCATTTCAAGAAGTTCATCGAAATGAGCATGAATCGCTTTCCATCACCGCTTTGTACGTTTTATTTATGCCGATTCTCGGAACCTTTGAATTATCACAAGATATCCGATAAAGACTCAATGTCGACTTTGGCTTTGAGCTGTCCAAAATCATCACGATCATTATTCGGATAGCAAAGAGATCCAAATACATGAAAGTGTTTTAGATTCGGTTTTTTGTTATGGACAAGCTCAAAAGGTGTTTTGTTGTGGCGTTTGGTGATCATAGAACGGTTTTGAGTATAGCATGCAGATGAGTTCCTACCCATAAGTAATCTGGAAGTTTAGCATTTATTAACATTGTTCTTGCGCCTTCCACTAACGTCTAGGTTTAGTCTTCAACAACTCTTTGTTCAGTGTAATGCGGTAATAGATGTTTGATGTCAATTCCACTTTCTCATAGAATTCACGAAGGGTTTGTTAACAAATTCAGGCCTTTGTTCCGTTACGATGATTCCACTGTTAGCGGTGTCATGAGTCACTCAGATTTTTGTGAAAGGTGATGATCAATTGTGGAGCTTGGTCTTTGCTACGAAGAAAGTAGACCCAAGTCCATCGAGAGAGTCATCAACAATTACTAAGATGTAGCGTTGCCATTGATCGCTTGCACGCCAAGATCGGGCCACACAAATCCATGAAGAAGATGAAGCACATCTGAGAGTCAGGTTCCACCTTTGAAGGAAAATGAGCACAGAGTGCTTTTCCCTTGTTCACAAGTCGAGCAAAGGTGATCTTTGAATACCGAATCGTGGGAGTCCTTCGACTAGTTTGTGTCGAGCAAGGTTGGTGATGGTTTGAAAGTTTAGATGTGAGAGACGGCGGTGCCATAGCCATGATTTTGTTGATGTTGCCTTAGAAAGTAAGCAAATGGGAGAGGAAGCAACCATGTCTTGCATAGAGATAGTGTAGAGACTAGAATTCACGAGCCGCATATAAGGTCATTTCCTTGTAGATCACTTAATGAAACAAGTTTTCTCCCCGAAGCAACCTCCAAATCTCCATCACAAAATTGACCCATCGAAAGACAAGTGTGACCGAGGCCTTCCACATAGTAAACCCTCGCTAATTTCGATGTTCCCATTGACATAATCTCTCAGAGCCCATGATAGTCGCTAAGTGATCATTCCAACTCCCGCCAATGAACTTTGCAATAAAGTTTGATAACGCTTTAAGATTTCGTCATGTGTCGGGAACATCCGCTATCAACAATCCAGAGAATGATCTCAGATCACCGCATTACAATACGATTAATCAGATGGAATAGAAGTAGATGTGGAACCCGAAATGTTAGAGGGTTCCATAGCAGCTTTAGTAGATATACACACATCAATAGCTTTAGGTATCCACTTAAATCCTAGTGTGTTATATATCCATTTCGGCCATCTATAACTACTCTTTGCTTTAGTCTTAGTGAATTCACTAGGTGGTACTACATTCCTAGGAGGTGAAACCGAGCTACAGGGGATGACAGAATGCTTTTTAGAATCTAAAGATGGCTCTACCAAGCTACCACTTAGAAAGATTAGTTGGCCTAGAGGTATTCCGGTTCTTAGGATTCCTTAAACGAGATTATAGCTTTAGCAACACATTTATCATGGCAATCAGAATTCATACTTTTACCACAAATAACACAAGGTGCATCGATCAATATCAAAAGTACTTAACGGTTTAGCATTCGTTACATCACTATTTCTATTACATTTGCTATCTAATATCTATAGTGGAAGCAACGTGTGTCTTATTCAGAGTCCTAGGGTGTTCTTCTACTTTAGCATTCTTGATTGATCTTTTCTTAGGTCGCACTTCCTATTCTTCATTGAGTGCTCTAGGTCAGTGAAGTCGCGACGCTTTGGAAAAGGCTCAACTATTCCTGCTTTCAAGAGAAGGAAGCACGCTAGCTACTTGTGATTTGGCAAGAGAGATTCTAGGTGCATGAGTACTAAGTGTTACAGGGGCTAATCTCTTAATGATTGTTGGTGGAAGTTGTTCATACTTTCCTAACATTCCTCTTAACTTAATGATAGTGTGAATCGGATCTTGATTTTCGCACCGAACATTTCAAAGAAAATGCATAACTTCCTTAGTGTGTGCAAGATAATGATCAAGTTCATTTGATGCTTCATCACGAGTCTTTTGAGTAAATCAAATATGACACCATATTCCTTTTAACTTTTACAAGTTCTTGTTCATATTTTGAGATTTGACACTTAAAAGACACGCTTTGATCATCCGCTTGCTCAATTTTAGAATCGAAAGGTTTTGCCGCGAATCGGGTTGATTTTGTGTTGGAAAGCAAGTTGTTGATCGTGAATATCTTTTTGACACCAATTAAGACGACGTATTGCATTTGAAAGTTCGCTTGACAATCGCTTGTTTTCAACATTAAGGACTCGACCAAGCACATTATCGGTGTTCTCAACATTTACCGGACCACGTACGACAATATCGGCAGAGATATTATCAAATGCATATGACAACGAATTCAATAACACAACATTTTGAACATCCAATGATAACATCTTCCAAGAGTCGATCAACATCTTTTCTTAACATTTTCTTTTTTCGTTTAGTGTTTGAAATAGATGTTTCGCTTTCTCAAAACGCTTTTCATGACCCCAAGTTCTTTATGAAAATCCTTTTCCCATGCAATTGCACAACTTTTCAAGTTTTTAACATTAGGTAAAAGATTTTTCTCAAAAATGTCTCTTTGTTCTCGCCAGCGGCATTGAAAATGTTCAACTTTGATTTCGACGATATTCTATCTCATGTTGTAAAATTTTGAGGTCAGCCATGAAAATGTCAAAATATCTAAGAATTTTTCGATTTTCAGGTTGTGAGTTTACTTCACTAATGGAAGGTAAAGGACCATAAGTTTGTGCAAAGTCCTGCTTTGGGATTAACAATAGAAGACTCGTGTGTTCGATGATAACTCTTGGTGTGTTGGAAGAACCGCTGGTGTGACGAAAGTAACCGGTTTAGAATAATTAAAAGGTTTGTTGTAAACAACAGTTTTTAATTTTGATCGACTCTCGCCTTACGCGATCTAATTCCTCTTGGCGATGATATTCAACAACATTCATAAATGAATTATCAATTTTATATTGTGCACCGGAAACTTCAGGATTTGGTTTGAATGTTTTGGTTGAAAGCTTAGGTTTGTAATCAGCAAGATTCGGTCCATATCCATTTGGATTTGGTTTTAAAGTAAACTTTTCAATGGTTGTGACCGACTTGCCATGTTTGTAAACAACAGTTTTAAACTCTTTAAGTTTGTTTTGCAAGCCGATGATTTCTTCAAGATGATCATCTATTACGCTTTCGTTGAATGCTTTTTGTATGCAGAGAATGCTTTTGACAAGTTAACAACTCACCTTAGCTTTTTGATTTTCCAAGGTGAAGCGTTAATTTGCTTTTTATGTTCATGTTTCAGCTTGTTCTATTTCGCATAACAAAGCATTCTTCAAGCGCTAGATCAATGACCGTCGCTTCTAAATATTTTTCGCTTTGATAAGATTTGGCAAAGGTTGCTTCAAAACCGTTTTCACGTTTTTCTTGAGTTTTGAAAAGTTGAGTTGCTTTTGTAAACATTCAAAATCCTTTGTTAACAGTGCATTTTACTTTTCAAGTCCTGTTTAATGCATAACATTCTTCCATTTTGATTTTTGGTCTTGAAGTAAACGAGCAAAATCGAATGAGGCGTTAATCATCTTGTTCAACGTGAGTCTCAACATGATCATTATTCTTAGAGATCCTCAAGTATACCACGAGTCAATTTGATTATCAAGGGAAACCATTGGTCATCTTGATCGCCAAATATAACTACGGGTCTAGTTGAAAATCCTCGAAATGAGATGTGGATGACTCATTTTGAACATTCCGATCCGCCTTGCCGGATCTCGATGTTGGCGAGATATGAGATCGAGATGATATGGTTTGTTCGTACGAGACAAGCCATCGATGTCATACATCGGCCTGCGGTCACTCATGTGTAACGCCGCATATTAGCCATCAACATAACAAATGATTGGCCCGCAAGTCCTCCATATCATCATCCGAAGTCAGATTTGCCATAAAGCTCTGTTCTTTGTCCGTGAGAGTTCCACCGGCTTCATCCTTAAGAGCCAAAAGAAGAGCCTCTTTGAAATAAGCACTGACCTTAGTCCTTGGCTTTGGGCATGCATTAGCCAGGTGTCCCTTCTCATTGCGTTGTAGCATCGAAGACCATTCAACCCATCTTGAGCATTTCTGCTCCACCACTTGAGCTCGTTGTTATTCCTACCCACAAAGCATTAAACCCTTGACCACCGCCCATCCGACACCATAATCACGATTCTCAACTTCAACACGCCCATTGTTCACAAATGCTTGAGTCCGTGTGATAGATGAGGAACGAATACGATTGTTGGATTTGTTGGTATAACGGCTAAAGGCATTAGCAATCATAGCAAATCCTTGTTGCAATGCTTCAACGGATCGGATTCCTCGATTCCGCTTATTCGCGACATATGCTTGAGCATTGTTGTTGTATGGAACCAATTGATGTTGTTGAGGTTGTTGTTGTGAAGATGTGTTTGAAGCGATTGGTTGAGTTCGCCGGTGAGAGGATAATTCGTTTGAGCATATAAGGCAAGTTGTTGATTTTCCTATGGTTGGTGGAGCAATTTAAGCACGGAGAATCCTTTCCCGATCAACTTCCTTTTCATGAGGTTTCAAGTAATCGCACAACAATCCATAGGAAGATTGATGCATGTTCTTCGCTTGACGGAGAAAAATGACATACTTCTCCCATTCGGGACCAAGACTACTCAGAACTTAGTATTCACTGTGATTCTTGGCATGATGATGTTGTGTTTATCCAAATCATTGATGATGTCTGAAAATCTATGATGATAGGACTCTAGTGTCTCCCCAGGTTCAATCATGAAGTGTTCATAAGCCAAGTAAATTTTGGATTCCAAATCCTCCCTGATTGAGTACGATCCTTCCATAAGAAGACGAATATGATCCCACATTTTTGTGCGCTTTTGAGCATCAACACTACGAAGAATTGGATTTGGTAATCCTAAGAGGATGTATTCCATTGCAAGTTCATGCGACTTCATAGTGTAGAAGTTCTTGGGATTTAAATCGCAACAGATAGCAATGTTGGTTTGTTCATCTCTTGGTGGAATGGCATTTGGATCTCCGGTACAATGATAGTAGGCATCTCAAATGGACCTTCTAAGATAACCTTCTTTAAGAACTTTCCATGTGGCTTCTTCGGATCACAAAACCTAAAGAACCTTATCACCCATTGATCAGTAGTTTCGAGTGAGCATTGGAGGTCTATCAAGTGATCCACCTCATGAATTGATTGTTGGTCGCTTAAAGCTTCACACATCTTTGCAAACCAAGTGGTTCCTTCATAGTGTTCCTTGATGGATGTTGATTGAATTCATTTGTGTATGGTTGAACTTGAAGACTTGGTGGTGGTTGAACCATTTGAGGTTGTGGATTTGCAGCAAGTTGTGGAGTATGTTGTTGATTAAATTGTTGTTGATAAATTGCTTGTTGTTGATTCCATTGCCGATGTTGTGGACTTAGTTGTTGTTGTTGTTGAGGATAAGTGTAAGGGAAATAGTTAGAGTATGGTGGTTGTGACATGTTGATAAACTTGTGTGGTAAAATGGATCTTTGTAGTCGAATGAACCTTTGTTGATGAAGTGTCCTTAGGAGAAAAGACAAGAACCAAGTAGCACTTATGCATAAAAACACCAAAAGTTACGCGTAACAATGAGGAGTTACGCGTAGGTTTTAGCTTACGCTGCAAGGTGAAAAATCTAAAGTTATGCGCGTAGACAACAAAGTTAGGCTAGAAAGTTAGGCGTAGGATTAGCTTATGCGTAAGACAAGGCTTAGGCGTAGAAAATCTTATAGGATTTCTACGCTGCAGTTTATGCTTACGCGTAATTTTAGGTTTTGTCAAATGATCTTTTACACTTCCGCGATAAAGGTAAAAGATATCCAAAAGTCGACGTATTTTAGGACTTATCCAAGTAAGAAAACACGGAGTAAACCAAAAACGAAGATCAAACCAAGGAATAACTACTGCGTAGTTTTAGGGTTTACTACGCCGTAGGATTACTCGTAATATTGATTTTGCCCAAAGATGTTTCTAAACCAGATTTTTGTGATGAAATAGCTTCAATATCACCAAAATAACACAAAAGTGTGAAACTTGATGATCCAAAGCCCTCAAAACAAGCTAGAGAAAGCACCCTTGTACAAAAAACTAGCTTAAAAAGGAAAAACACGTAAAGTTTGAAACTTTTTGCCAAAAACCAATAGTTTAACACCTAATAACGTTGAAAGTACAAGAATCTTGGATTCAAAAGTGTAAAAATCAGTTTTTAAGCGAACCAAAGATTGTGTTATCTTTACGCGTAAGACCCAAAACCAAAACTTCAAAAACAAAGTGTACACCCAACTATTTGGCGATTGATACCACTGTTAGGTCACTAGTTTTACAACACAAGCTTATAGAGAAAGAGATGAAGGCGATTGAACAAGCTAAACACACACACACACCAATGTATAATATGACCGGTTATGCAAAGAGAGTGAATGAGAGATAAACTTGAACAACCAACCTTCAAATGAAGGTTTACAAGGGGTATTTATAGGAGGAAGCTAGGCAACACTCCTAGTTCCCTTCCTATCCTTAATGGGCTTGGGTCAAGCTTATGGGCCTTCTACATAAGCTTGACCTTAAACAAACATAAAGGCCATAATAAAGCTACCTATTACATATGAAATATAAATACTTGAAATACTGTTTAGGAGTGATTCCAACACATTATCATAATTAACTAAAAACTCCATGTCAAAATTTTGAAAAATTTCTCACTTATAAGAAAAACAATTTCTCATTGTTTATACAAATAAAAACGTTATTTTCATCACTTGCATAATGTCTCTTGAATACTAAAGGTAATACATAACTAATATGCATTCCCGAGTATATTCAAACGAAGCCACATTGAATTAGCCGCTTGGGATTATCTCTTGCATTTTGCCAAATAAAAACTATTTTATGCATAAAAAGAATTCGAGATAACCACAACTCCACATTGTTTGTATATAGGCACACACTAGAACAAAATGTTAATTTTTTTTCGTTTTTACTAAAACATGAAAATTTTTCATCCTAGGAACAAACATGCCTCCCGCAACGTACTATGATCACAAAGACACCCTTAGCTACATCCCACAACACCACAAAACTAAGGGTCTTAGCAAAGACCAAGTTGAGGTTTTCAAAGGTCTAGAGAAATGTTACTTTAATGAGGGTAGACAATCCACCCATCCTTTATAGAGGGAACAAACCTTCATCAAGAACTAGCCACCATCCACTTTGATGGTCTCCTAGACATAGATGAACCCATTTGTCCTAGATTCATTCTTGAGTTCTATGCTAGCATAATTCTTGTAACAAATGATGATGGTCTTATGTCACTTTAATTCAAAGTCAACCAAATTGATTTCAACATTCCCCTCACTCATTTCGCCCAAGTGCTAGGAATTCCTTGTGTTGGAACATGTCCCTACTCGGATAAGTAGACACTCACAATTCTTGACTCAATTCATGACCGTTCTCCTCCTTACCAAACTCCCTTGGTCGACAAAGATGTCATCCGTGAACACCTCTTCTTTGATAGGGTAGCCCCAACTCGTGACACTAGAACCGGGAAAGAAATCAACCGAGATCCATATGGAATGGAACTCAATGGGCTTAAGCCTCACTTCAAGAAATGGGAAAAACTTCTAAGAGCCAATGTCATAAGCACCATAGGAAACCGTGACCATATCAATGCTTGCCTTTGCTACATACTCTATAGCTTGTCAACCCATCAACCATTCAACTTGGCATACTACATTGCTAGGAGGATGGCCGACTGTAACACCCCCAAAATGGCTCAGCGGAAGCACACAAGTATTGGGGTGATACTAAATTGATATCACAATATAAGCACAGAACAACTGATTTTCATAAGTAAACTTTTATTCATTCTTGAAAACAATGTTTACATTATTGATTAGTGCGGAAAATAGCCCATTATCAAAATGTGGTCCCAATACATAAATCAGAGTCGTCGATGACCATGCCATGCCTTTGCCTTGCGCCTCCAAAGATAAACTATCACCTCAAAACCCTACGAAATACATGCTAAAAAGTGTCAACACGAGGTTGGTGAGTTCATAGGTTTATTTAAATGGCATTTCAGTATACCATTTAACATTTAGTTTTGATAATCATTACGTCCTGCATAATGTCATAAAAATTTGTGTTTAGCTTAGGTAAAAGAATTTTATTAGTGGACCATAAGTAGGGTATATGTACATTACAACAAATATAATGTCATATATTATATCCATTACGCTAGCACTAAGTTCATGCAACCGAAGCTACGATAGTTTATGTATGCAAAGTGTAGTCATACAAATAAGGGGCCAATGGCGAGTGTTTATCAAAATACACTCGATTCCGACATGCTATATGTTTCGCCTTGACCCATGCGGGGCCAACCGAACCGGGAAGTCACCCCCAATAGATCTATTTATAACATTCACGCTTCCCAGCAGGAATTGACGGTTCATGAAGAGGGCAATTTGGGATCTAAGGACTTATGCTAAGCTGCGTAATATTTTAAATAATGCATTTTGGTATGGTCCATAAAACATCTATGTGTGATGTAACTTTAAACAAGAAAACATTCAATAGTATAGTAGGTAAACATATCAATTATAAGGCATAGTATGCATGGAAATTCACAATTTCAGTAAATAAAATCATTTAAGTAAAATGAGCATGTATCTTCCCCCAAAACAAGTATAAAACGGTTTAAAAGTAGGGGCTATGAAACTCACCTTGGCAACAAGTAGCATGAGGTGGAATAAATCAATTAGTGGTAGTGCACGGCTCCGACACGCAACCTAATTTAGCACTGCAATTTAGTATTTAATTTATGTTTAAGACTCGATAATGCTTGACAAAACTTTTATAAGTTTTTAAACATTTGTGTTGTTGTTGTTGCTTGTGTGGCACACTTAAGTTAAAAACAATTTTCTAGTTCTTGTGTGTATTGGCTTATGGAAGTGTATACGCAAAAGTATATTAAGGAAGAACAAAGCTTTGGTTTGATGATAACCGAATGACGATGTACGAACGGTATGTACATTTATTAGGACATTATCGGATGGAGTGGATATCATGAATGAAGGAAGTATATATATAAAAGCAATTAACCCACACACACACACATATATATATATATATATATATATATATATATATATATATATATATATATATTATATATATGTTTATCTTTGTTCTAATAAATATATAAAGAAAAGTTTCAAGTACAATTCAACTTGTACACATTTGTAAGTTTCAAAATAAATTTCATGTGTCATTGATATAAATGTATACATTTTTAAAAGAACGGTTACTCAAAAGAAATAATCGTGTTTGTACATAGAAAAATGATGTAAGTGCCGATATAATTGTTCCAATTGTTATGGAAAATATATAATATATTTGTAGAAAATTTGGGAGTGACCCGGATGTATAACTTTTTCGTCCGAGGTGACTATCGTCAATAATTTCATAAAAGTATTTCTCATTGAGATTAAATAATAGGGATTTGTAATTGCAAGTAAATGTTTACCACTTCTATGTTTTTAACAATTTTTTGATATAAAAACTTCCATTTGAGTTATACCATAAATATAAGGTTTATATTTCCAATAATTTGATTTAGGAGTATAATAAGTGATACAAAGATATTAATTTATAGTTTTGGTGTAAAACTCATTTTATCTAACAAGTCGGTTTTTCAAGTTTTTATTTATTATTCATATTTCGCTAAGTTGGATTCTCCCAGTCTCATATTCAAATCAAGTGTTGCTAATTTTATATTGTATCAAATTTTCTAACTTTGTTACGAGTAGTGTAAATGAGTTGTATAAGTATCTTGTTATCACCCAAAATTTGCTTTTGTACTAATGTTATATATATTATATACCGGGTAGGATGAATTGATACGGAATGGAAAGTAAATTGAACAAGATGGGATTGGAGTCGGATGTAAACTCAAGACAACATGGAAATTTAACGCCCGAGTGGGCTGTGACCAAACCAAACGAACTCGAGTTGTTGGGCTGTGGCCCAACAGAAAAACAACCAAACGGACCCTTGATGTCGTGGGCTTTGTTGTAACACCCTAGGCAAATCCCACATCGGCTATGGCCTGGAGAGATGCTGGGCTCATAAGATAACATTAAGCCTTTACAATGACACAAACGCCGATTTGTGGTCCGTGGGTGGAGTTCTTAGAACTGGCGGTTAAAGCAGCTGTCAAGCTTATGCGAGAGTAGTATCGCTTGCAGTGACTCCGTCGGATGTCTTCACACAAGGCCACAAAAAACAAAGCCGTGGAACTCCGCGGGTAAATTAGCGGCAATTAACAATATTATGGTCTGGTAGGAGGGATGTTACAGTGGCATCAGAGTTACTTCTGATTCGCTTCGAACGGCCGTTTTATCACACAAATCAACCACTTGTGAATGGTCAAACTGTAATAAAAGAGTCCAATAAATTATGCGAAACAAATACAATTAGATCCGTGAGAGTGTAGTGTTTCCTGTCGTTAAGTCCCAACGAGGTGTGAACACTGTAGTAAGACGAATCTGTGATCGGGTGATATTGAATGGGAAAAAGTGATGATTTGGAATAATTATACCTAAAGAGAAAGTTTGTAAATTACAGGGGCTTAAATGCAAATTAAAGAAAATTAAAATGATAAATTATATTAAATAAATGCTATCACTATTTTAAGAAAGTCGGTTAGTTTATAATCTAAAACGTTACGTTTAAATTAAAACTACGTAGCGTATCGAAATAAAACGTGAAAAATAAAGAAGGAAAATACCTACGGATATGAAAAATACATTTTTACAATTCTAATTATACTAGAAAATTATTGGAAAAAGAAAATTATTTTTAAAACTATTTATCTAATTATTTATTAATTAAAAACTATTTGTTAATTATTTAAAATGCACTAAAATACAAGAAAATATAAAATAAAGCTAGAAAAGTGAAATTATGACTTAGAAAAATCTAAAATATTATAAAACTTATTTTAAAACTGAAAAAATATTTTTTAGACTTTTTATATATTTATTATTAATTAAAAACTAGTTTAAACTAATTAAAATTAAGAAAAATAACAAATGAACAAGTAAAATTATAAGACTTTTACAGAAAATCTAAAATAATATTCTTAATCTAGGAAAAATGAAAAATTATTTTTTTACTTTTTCTGATTTATTTGCAATAAAAGCTAATTAAAAAGTACTTAAAAACTGATCTAAAATAGGAAAAATAGCAAACAAGATCGAAAAATCCAAAAATTTCGTAACGCCTAAAATATTATTCTAATTTTATGAAAAATATAAAACCTCTAGCTTATGTGTGAAAATATGAAGTCGAGAAAGGCAAAAGGCTCATGAATAAACTAGACAAAAGCCATAAGCCAAGTTGTTGAAGAGTACCAATTAACTACAGCTATGTTTGCATGCTAAAACTACTTAACATCAACCTATATCAACTAATCTAAACCTCTAGGATGCAAACTACAATGATTTGACTTGATTGATCAAGTGAACTTGACGATCACCTACCCCTATGTTTAAGCTTAAGCACAAGCTTAATTAGTGAACTAAATGAAAACTAAAGTGGAGAGCTAAAGATCACCAAGAAAGGAACACTTGGACCAAGTTTGAGACCTTAATTATCAAAAGAGAGCACTGTAGCATAGATGCCGTAGTATTCTGGTTCACAACTCAAGATAGTTGAATGTGAACAGTAAGTATGGGGCCCGCTTAGATGTACTTATTTAGTGCTTAAAAGTGACTCCAAAATTCCATAAAAATCTATTTTCAAAACTAGACAGCATGAAGTTATAAATCCCAAAGTATCAATTATTTTAACTCAAAAACTCAGATTATGAAAAAATCAACAAAGTTTGGGAAAAAGGGTTTGTGCAATTTTGACTTTTGTGGATAGAACTGAAGTGTTGACTAAAGTGAGTTTTGATTCACTAAAACTGGATGATTATGATGTTTAATGATTAAATGAAGCTAATGCAAGTCTAGGTTATCTAAGTTAACACCTAGTTGTATGATTTGAGCTATTGATTCAAACAGAAATGAACATAAGAGCTGCTATAATGCAAATTTGACTTAAGCTAAATGCAAACTTAAAATAAGGACTAAATTGAGTTTAAATATCCTAAATGAGACCTGTGCGTATCTATCTAATTTAATCATCGAACTAACCTCAAACTCAGAGTAACCTTATGATCCAAACACTAGTTCATAAGCAAATTTATACTACTTAATCTATATAAATCCTAACTATAGATCAAATAAGCATTTTAATCTAAGTTCTAACAATAAAATAACTACTTAGTATGCCTCTAATAAAGGTAAACAAGTTAAAGCAAGGAATAATCCAAAAGAGTAGCAAACAGTTATGTAATAAAATTGAAACAGAACTCACAAATTATCCAGCATATATATTGCTTATACCAGAACCAACTACCCTAGTTTTAATCAAATCCAACCCAAATCAGCACTGCATCAACCCATCTCCATTTCCATACCAAATTTCACCTCAGTTGACTTTCGTTGACTGAGGTAATTTTGAGAATCAAATCTGAGTAGAAGCTTATATAAGCAATCAATAAGCTATAGGAGAGCTTATAAGAGCTTATCAAACAATTTTTAACCTAAATTAAGTTGACCACTACTTTACTATATATTTTTTTATTTTTTAGATGTTTTTCTATACTTTTTTATATTTTTGAATTCTAACTTTAAACTGAATTTCAAAGTTTCTAAAAACTTTTAAAAGCTTTATAGAGAGCTTATGAGAGCTTTTGAATCCTTATCATACACTACAATTGACTTTAAGCTTATATGAGATTTTTAACAAAATATTGCATAAACTGAATTCATCAACACAAATCGAAATTGAAACCCAAAATAAGCTCTTAATAATCGAAATAACTTTACAAAGTATTGGAAAGCTTAAACTTGTAATCGAATTTAAAAATTAACTAAAATCGACATTACCTAAACTAAAAATTACACTACTATTTCTTTTTCTTTTCTTTGCTTCTCATCCTTTCTTTATAGCTTTTGAAACTCTATGTCGACATCTCGAAAGCAATTCCCACCTCTTGAGCCATTGGATCCATCAAACTCATATAAACCGGCCCATGTGAATTTTGGCGGGAAAAGTCTTTGAAGCGGTATTTAGCATTTAATGCTTTTTGGTGTATGTAGAGGTGGAGGGGAGTGGATAGACAGGTGGGGGGATAAGGTGAGGTGGAGAGGTGGGAAAACAGGTGGGTGAAACCACTGGTTTTGGTATGCATTGAGGTGAGGAGGATGTACACATGGCATTTTTATTTTAAAAACGGTTTGGGATGGTTTGGATATCAAATGGGCCACCGGGATTGTTGTGTTTTTGGGTTTGGATAAATAACATAAAGGGGTCCCGGCTTTTGGTTTAAGTGGTAAAAGAGCCCGAGGACCAATCTTGTATTTTCAAAATGAAGGGTTGAACTGTAACTCAAATTCCTAAACTTTACACAAGGACCAAACTTTAAGCAAGTTTCTTTTACTAAAGGACCATAAATGTTAATTTTCCAATTTTAACGTTCAAGGGTAATTTTAAGCCAATTTTGAAACTTGAGGGACCAATCATGTAAATTTTCCAAAAGTTCACCATAAGGACCAATTTTGCCATTTATGAATAGTACAAGGATAATATTTGATAATTTTCCATTTTTAAATATCCGAGGACTATTTTTACATTTTTCAAAGTTTAGGGACTAAAGTTGCCATTTTTGCAAATTTGAACTTCAAGGGTAAAATTTGTCATTTCATGATTCCTTGGGGACTATTGTTGATTTTTCTTCAAAATATTTTATCCAGTGGACCATTTCACAATCATGAAAGTTCAGGGACTAAACTCGCCAATTTTGTAAACTTTGTTGTTTTTCATCAGTTTTCAATCCTTTTGCATTTGTAACACATAAAACACATTTTCATGATATTTGTAACATTTATATAGTCATTTGTGTGTTTTAATGTCGCTTTTGTGGTTTAAATAAGGTAAAATATATGTGTTTTAGACACATATCAAATCCCCACACTAAACTATTGCTAGTCCCTAGCAATCTTTTATGAAAACTTAATTGATTTCATCTCTTTACCAAAAGCCATTACTTCTGGAGTAGCCAATTGTTTCAGTTCAAGTAAGAACCTTGGTAATAATTCACGGGATAACCAAATGATTTTGAGCAAATCACTTGCTTCCAATCCGGATTTGATTTATATGTCTTTACCGAAGCCGCTTTTCTTCGGACTAGCTTTCAACTCTAGATAAAATATCTTTAGTGAGTGATTACCAATTATGGATTTCCAACCGCCTTTACCACAAGCCATAAACTTGCGGGCTAGCCAACTTTTCACTAATTAAAGATATGGTGAGTTGAACACCATACAATTTTAGGCAAATTGCAAGCCATAAACGGATTTGAGATATCTTTACCAAGAGCCGCTTTTGCTCTGGATTAGCCAGGTCCTTATGTGGGTTTGACATGGTGGACTGATTACCATTTGTTGTGTTTAGTACATAGTACTTCCACTAAAAAATTTTAAAATTTGGCCATTTTGGGGAAAAAGGGACTAAAAGGGTACATTTATGATCAAATTCGCGAATTTCCCCTGTTAATTTAGAAATGAATATTGTCCTCATTATTCAAAGTCCACTATTATGCTAGAATCCTTGAGCAAGAAGATAACATTTACTAGCTAAGTGTAGAAACACAAACAATTATTATTATTATTATTATTTTTTTTTTATTATTTTTTATAATTTGGATCTATATATGCTACAACATGTGGGGCATCTCCCCACACTAAGGTGGTGCATACGGGTGAAAACCCATGTTTAACTAATGCTTGTTTTTGATTAGAAGTAAGCTAGCTTGACTCGAATTCCTCAATTAATTTGTTCATGGAAGCAGAGTGAAAGAACAATCTCCATCGGACTTTCATTCAAGATGTTTGTATAAACATTGAAGCACGTGAAAGTTCCACACCGATGAGATATATATACATAGAACCGCTCAAAAATGATAAATGAAAATGCGGGATCAAAAAATAGTGTCTTCATTCTGAAGGAGAAAAGGGAACGTGAAACCACACCATCTGTGAAAAATGGAATAAAGATGTGCATCACAATGCAATCCCATTCTTCATTGCTGAGTGAGCAAATCACCATTTGTTAGATTTTTAAGCTTAGACTTGAGGTTTGTATGGTGATTGGCAACAAAATTTCGGGAGGGAGAGAACTGGAAACGGTTCTTCAATTAACAATTTTTTTCCAGTAAAAAGGATGTCTCCTCCGAATCAAAGTAGTATTGTCAATCCTGCTTGGAATTGACTCATCACTAAGAAAAGCATCGACTCCTTCCAAAGTTGTCATCTTCCTCATCTGGAGTGAGAGAATGAATGGAAGAGTCGGAAATGGGACAAGAAATGAGTGAATGATCATTATATAGGAGACTTTCAATTTCTCCAAGATCGGCTTCGAAATAAAAGAGATCATCGTCACTTTCTGATGAAAGTGGACTAATGTGAGCGAGTTCATCGGTGAACTCCTCAAGAAGAGGATTAGACTGTGGGAGTGATGCCTCAACATACTCAATGTCTCCATAAGATTTACAATCATCGCTAAAAATCCGGCAGAAAGTTTCAAAATGATCTTTTGAACACTCAAGAGGAAAGAGAATCACACATATGATCGAGTTCCCCAGGACTCTCCGATTGGGACAAGGTTCTCAATACTAGACTTTATGAATTGATCCAGATTCTTTTCGTGAGGACAAAGGTCAAGATGCTCATCCCCTATGTTCAGAGAGTGAGTGGGAATATCTCGTGTGATAACAATGATCGAGGAGTTGAAGGACTAGCATACATATGTTTTATACTTTCCATTTGATCTTCTGCTAGTAATTCCATCATAGTCTTTTCTCCTGATTTTTTTCATGGAAGGAATTTCAACTGATGAACTTGATGAACCCGCATAAAATTGACGAATATCAAGGGTAACTTCATCATCATCGTCCATCGTAGAATGAAACGAAATTAGAGCTAGATCTGCGCTTTTTTTGCAATTGATTCCCTAATAGATTTTTCAAAGGCAATTTGGGAATCTAATTTAGCGTACCGTTCTTCAAGTAACAAAACTTCCATCGATTTTTATTTGATTATCTTAGATTCCTTCAAATCGTTCACTAAATCCAAAAGATCAAGGAGAAGATTTTGAGGAAGTGGGTCAGGAGGTGGTGCCGATATTCATTTGGTACCGTAGAGGTTGGTCATGATACGAAGAGTCGTAATTGTTACAAGGAAATGGATTCCTTGTTTGACAATCTGAGCTAGAGTGAGGACCTCCACAATACTCACAAATGAAACCGATGTAATGGCGTGAGTCATATGTGTTGTAGTCATAATTATTATCAGGGAACCCCGCTCATGACAAGCGTGTTTCCTGATTGACAATCAGAATCGTAGTGTGAACTACCAAGACTCACACAACAAAGAAAACTTGAGTCTCACAACGGTGGTAGCAGATGGAATAAATCCGGTTGTGTTATGGTAGGAATAGGGATCTTGGTTATAGACGGACCGTTTCCGATTCCACCATGCTACAACTGGGGCAATTGCCACCATTATAAGGACTACCACACCATTGACAATCAAGAGAGGTGATGATAAGACATAGAAAGAATCAAAGGTTTACAGAGGGATTGGGATGAAGAATCAAAGATGTGAGAGGGTAAAGATGGATATTTTTGGATTTTTGGATAACATTTTGTAAAAATAAGAAAGAAAATCTTTTTGGGTTTTTGTGTTTGTTGAAAACTTGAATAAAAAATGTTTTGGTAATCGATCCTCAAAACGAATTAACTTCAAGATAATTTTGGTTTTATATGAAAATAAGGAAATATGGACAAAGATGGTAAATATACAATGGATGTATATTCAACAACACTGATGCTTCAAATTCAAGTATAATGCAGCATATTCCCCTAGCCGCATGGGCACAAATTCTGATTCGCCTGCATCGGCCAGTTTTATCACACAAATCAACCACTTGTGAATGGTCAAGCCGTAATAAAAGAGTTCGAAATGCAAAAACAAATACAATTAGATCCAGGAGAGTATGTGTTTCCGGTCGTTAAGTCCCCAACGGTGTGAACACCGTAGTAAAGACTTTTAATCGTGATCGGGTGATATTGAATGGGAAAAAGTGATGATTTGGAATAATTATACCTAAAGAGAAAGTTTGTAAATTACAAGGGCTTAAATGCAAATTAAAGAAAATTAAAATGATAAATTATATTAAATAAATGCTATCACTATTTTTAAAGTCTTTTAACGTTTATAATCTAAAACTTACGTTTAAATTAAAACTACTAACGTATCCATCTGAAATAAAACGTGAAAAATAAAGAAGGAAAATACCTACGGATATGAAAAATACATTTTTACAATTCTAATTATACTAGAAAATTATTGGAAAAAGAAAATTATTTTTAAAACTATTTATCTAATTATTTATTAATTAAAAACTATTTGTTAATTATTTAAAATGCACTAAAATACAAGAAAATATAAAATAAAGCTAGAAAAGTGAAATTATGACTTAGAAAAATCTAAAATATTATAAAACTTATTTTAAAACTGAAAACATATTTTTTAGACTTTTTATATATTTATTATTAATTAAAAACTAGTTTAAACTAATTAAAATTAAGAAAAATAACAAATGAACAATAAAAATTATAAGACTTTACAGGAAAATATAAAATAATATTCTTAATCTAGGAAAATGAAAAAATTATTTTTTACTTTTAATTTATTTGCATAAAAGCTAATTAAAAAGTACTTAAAACCGATCTAAAATAGGAAAAATAGCAAACAAAGATCGAAAAATGAAAAATTTTCAAAACGTCTAAAATATTATTCTAATTTATGAAAAAATATAAAACCTCTAGCTTATGTGTGAAAATATGAAGCTGTAGTGTAAAGGCTCATGAATAAGTTTAGACAAAATAAGCATTTGTTGAAGAGTACCAATTAACTACAGAAGCTATGTTATGCTAAAACTACTTAACATCAACCTATATCAACTAATCTAAACCTCTAGGATGCAAACTACAATGATTTGACTTGATTGATCAAGTGAACTTGATCGGGCCCTACCCCCTATGTTTAAGCTAAGCACAAGCTTAATTAGTGAACAAACCGAAAACTAAAAGTGGAGAGCTAAAGATCACCAAGCAAGGAACACTTGGACCAAGTTTGAGACCTTAATTATCAAAAGAGAGCACTGTGCATAAGCTGCAAGAAGATGCCCGTTCTACAACTCAAGATTAGTCAATGTGAACAAAAGAGGGCATATGGGCCCCGCTTTGTGAGCCTTATTTAGTGCTTAAAAGTGACTCCAAAAATTTAATAAAAATCTATTTTCAAAACTAGACCAGATGAAGAAAATCCCAAAGTATCAATTATTTTAACTCAAAACTCAGATTATGAAAAATCAACTAACTTTGGGAAAAAAGTGGTTTGTGCAATTTTGACTTTGTGGATAGAATCAAGTGTTGACTAAAGTGAGTTTTGATTCACTAAAACTGGATGATTATGATGTTTAATGATTAAATGAAGCTAATGCAAGTCATATTATCTAAGTTAACACCTAGTTGTATGATTTGAGCTATTGATTCAAAAAAGAAATGAACATAAGAGCTATTTGCAATGCAAATTTGACTTAAGCTAAATGCAAACTTAAAATAAGGACTAAATTGAGTTTAAATATCCTAAATGAGACAACTTATCTATCTAATTTAATCCGAACTAACCTCAAACTCAGAGTAACCTTATGATCCAAACACTAGTTCATAAGCAGTTTATACTACTTAATCTATATAAATCCTAACTATAGATCAAATCAGCACTTAATCTAAGTTCTAACAATAAAATAACTACGAGTAACAGTTCTAATAAAGGTAAATAAGTTAAAGCAAGGAATAATCCAAAAGAGTAGCAAACAGTTATGTAATAAAATTGAAACAGAACTCACAAATTATCCAGCTTATATACAGCTTATACCGTAAACCAATTACCCTATTTTTAATCAAATCCAACCCAAATCAGCACTGCATCAACCCATCTCCATTTCCATACCAAATTCCACCTCAGTTGACTTCGTTGGATCGAGGTAATTTTGAGAATCAAATCTGAGTAGAAGCTTATATAAGCAATCAATAAGCTATAGGAGAGCTTATAAGAGCTTATCAAAACAATTTTAATAACTGAAATTAAGTTGACCACTACTTTACTATATTTTTTTTTTATTTTTTAGATGTTTTTCTATATTTTTTTATATTTTTGAATTCTAACTTTAAAGCGAATTTCAAAGTTTCTAAAAACTTTTAAAAGCTTTATAGAGAGCTTATGAGAGCTTCTGAATCCTTATCATACACTACAATTGACTTTAAGCTTATATGAGATTTTTAACAAAATATTGCATAAACTGAATTCATCAACACAAACTCAAAATTGAAAACCTAAAATAAGTTCTTAATACAATCTTGAAATAACTTTACAAAGTATTGGAAAGCTTAAACTTGTACTGGAATTTAAAAATTAACTAAAACGACATTACCTAAACTAAAATTACACTACTACTTTTTCTTCTTTGCTTCTCATCCTTTCTTTATAGCTTTTTGAAACTCTATGTCGACATCTGAGCAATTCCCACCTCTCTTGAGCCATTGGATCCATCAAACTCATATAAACCGTCCATGTGAATTTTTGGCGGGAAAAGTCTTTGAGCAGGTATTTAGCATTTAATGCTTTTTGGTGTATGTAGAGGTGGAGGGGAGTGGATAGACAGTGGGGGGGATAAGGTGATTGGAGAGGGGAAAAGCAGTGGTGAAACCACCGGTTTTGTATGCTGATTGAGTGAGGAGGATGTACATGCATAAGGCGCTTTATTTTAAAAGCGGGTTTGGTGGTTTAGATATCAGTCACTGGGATTGTTGTGTTTTGGGTTTGGATAAATAACATAAAGGGGGTTATGGTTTAAGTGGTAAAGAGCCCAAGGACCAATCTTGTATTTTCAAAATGAAGGGTTGAAATCAGAACTTTCCCAAACTTTACACAAGGACCAAACTTGCCAAGTTTCTTTTACCAAAGGACCATAAATATTAATTTTTCCAATTTTAATGCGTCAAGGGTAATTTTGCCAATTTTGAAACTTGAGGGACCAATCATGTAAATTTTCCAAAAGTTCACCATAAGGACCAATTTTGCCATTTATGAATAGTACAAGGATAATATTTGATAATTTTTCCATTTTTAAATATCAGGGACTATTTTTTACATTTTCAAAGTTTAGGGACTAAAGTTGCCATTTTGCAAAACTGAACTTTATAAGGGTAAAATTTGTCATTTCATGATTCCTGGGGGACTATTGTTGATTTTTCTTCAAAATATTTTATCCAGGGACCATTTCGCATAACTGTGAAAGTTCGGGGACTAAACTGCCAATTTTGTAAACTTTGTTGTTTTTCATCATTTTCAATCCTTTTGCATTTTGTAAATACATAAAACACATTTTCATGATATTTGTAACATTTATATAGTCATTTGTGTGTTTTTGGCTGTTTTTGTGGGTTTAAATAAGGTAAAATATATGTGTTTTTAGACACATATCACCACTCCTGAGCCGTTCGGGATGGTGAGGCAAACCTCTTCGAGGGCGATGAGTCCCTAAGGGGGGTGATTGTAACACCCTAGGTAAATCCCACAACGGCTGTGGCTCCTGAAAGATCTTTGGGCTCATAAGATAACATTAAGCCTTACAATGACACAGCGCCATTTTGTGGTTCATCATGGTAGAGTTCTTAGGAACTGGCAGTTAAGCGTGCTTATGTGAGAGTAGTACTGGCTTGGGTGACCTGCCAGGAAGTCTTCACACAAGGCCACAAAAACAAAGACGAGAGTCATGGGTAAAGCGACATATTGTAGTGGCCGAGTAGGCGGGATGTTACATTCGTAGCCGAGTTGCAAACCCATAAACTATGCAGACTAATACCCATTGAGTTATGGGCTTGAGGCCCAAGTATAACTCAGTAGAAACATCATTTTTGAAAGACTTATATTGTAGTGTAGTTTTTCTTCCTTTTTTTGACGCGAGGTATTAGCCAAATGCAAGCACAAACGAAAACCCGAACATAAATGTTGTAAAGAACCTAAACTCGTACGACGTCTTCGTGACCTCGAGATAGTCTTGACAGGGAGCACCCTTCGGGGTGTCTTTCCCTTGACTCGTAGTAAGACAGAAGCGCACCAACACACCCCTAGTGTTATATGTTCACACATGTATATACCAATGTATTCAAAACGCATCCTAAATAATCTAGAAGAGAGCAAAGCATAAGTTGGAGTTTTAGCAGAATTAAGTGAGGGAAAATAAGCAGGATTTATGAAAATTGAACACCTTAGTACACTTTGTAGTCGACTCGAGAATAGGCACCACTTACACACCTTTTCAAGTGTATATGCTACACCGAGCTGAGGCAAACATCCCATGAGTATTCCCTCACAAAACAGATCAGAAAAATAATGAAACTAACGCGGATACATTTCTTACCTCAAAAACCAAACAGTCTTTCAAATGTACCACGAAGCTTAACATTGAGTCTGATAATCATATGAACGGTTTATTGATTAGCCAATACTTAGTTTTAGTTTGCTTATAATTTTGCCACACAATATCAACACCAACAATGACATTAATAAGTCCAAAACATGTACTAAAATCGATTTATGTGGTTAAACTAAACCAAGTTTCTTCTAGCATAATCAGTTCAAATTAACATTAAATTACAAGGTAAGGGTATATTAAGAAACCTTTACAATAGGAGGTGAGTGAATCGACCAGCACAAAAAGAAGATTCGGATACGCTTGTTACTCTCGTATCCCGTCAAGGTATTATTAAATGGAAGTATTAAACTTTTTGTTAGAATGTATAAAAATGATTCTTAAATATTGTAGCTAATAAGAAAGATTAAGAACTATTGTGGCCAAAATATAGAATCCTAGAATAGAGGGACTAATGTTGTCATTTGGCCTAAGTAGAATAAATATAAAAAGGAAAAAAATTAGTCTCATTTGAGACTTATCCAGGTTTGAGGAGGTTACCTCAAGGTGAAGTAAGGGTTTGAGAAGAAAAACAAGAAGGTATCAAGATCATCCTCAATTGAGTTAATTTAGGGCTATTGTGGTGATTATTAAGGTTAAGAGACCTTCAATTTCATATCCCTAATCAAGTAAGCAATTTCCCAAATCCTTGTAATTAGGGTATTGAATTTTAGAAGTTTAAAGTAGTTATAGAAGATGACCAATTCTATGAAATTACTAGTTATAGTCTGTGAAAAACTAGAAGGGGGAGTTGAATAGTTTTACCAATTAAAACTTCGTTTTAAAATATTTAGATCGACTTATGTCAATCTATTTAGATGTGTATGTTAGACATTGATAGATAGATATATAAAAGTGTAATGAAAGATAAAGAGTAAGAAGCACATAACCACGACACGAGTATTTATAGTGGTTCAGGTACAAGGAAACCTTCTTTGCCTTACTCAACTCCCCGAGTCACCTACTCGAGAGTTCAGTAATACTACTACGACACCAACTCCTTATGGCTATAAGCCTTCACAATGTAATAGCCTACTCTTTTTCCGGTAAGACTAGGATAACCACCTGTTCTTTCACCAGGAGAACCACACCTACCACAACGTCGCTTACCCTTTATCCGGTACTAGGCTAAGTACCGAGTTCCATTACAATGGAGGAACTACTACCCAACACTACACAACACCTAATAACCCAAAAGAAACCCACTCCTTATTACAACACCATCAAGGATATCAACATCCTTGGAAACAAACTATCACTATTTGTATAATGATGCACCTCATCGATTATACGACCTTGGCATCCATCACTAATGCCATTTGATTTGACTCCTAGGCATCTTTCACTAATGCCCTTGACATGAACGCTAGGCACCTATCACTAATGTAGCCGTCACTCCTTTAGCATTCTTCACAAATGCTTTTGACACAGACGTTAAGCACCTTTCACTAATGCTTTCGTCTTGACTCTTTCGGCATCCTTCACTAGTGCCTTGGACACAATACTTCTATGGAGGAAGAAAGAACTATCAACAAGAGAACCTCAGTAGTTTTGATGATGACGAAGCATGGCAACTCATGGACTTGAGCTTGCTCGACTTCAAGAAGTGGTGATCTCGCCTTTAAGAAGAACCTAGAGAATCACACAAAAACAAAAGACAAACTACATAGAAAGATCCTTTAGGATCAGTGGTTAGAGAGTTACAATACTTGGGGAAAGTATGTGTGGGAGTGGCTACCCAAAAGGAAGAAATGGCTCACTATTTATAGAGGAAAAACAACTACCGTTCCATGGATCCCACAGATCCCTCCCTTAAGGGATCCGTCTAGTGTAACTTCAGGGATTCGTGGGACGCTCCTCTTTGCCCATGGGTTTTAAGGTTATGGGTCATGGGTTATGGGTTATGGGTTGGTCCGTGGGTATTTCCTTAGATACAATGTATCTAATAGATGTAATGCATCTAGTCAAATGGATATGTGTCAATACCATGGGTTATGGATATGCTCCATGGGTTGTAGTTTTTACCCATTATAATACATACTAGTTATGTATATATTTGCCCAATATGTAAACACTAGTTGTTGTACATATGTATTATTAAATCATAAAATCACTTATACTTGTTTTAGTGTTTTATGTGAAAACGTAAGTGTGTTAGAAAACTATTGGCTCAAACCATTTACGTATTTTATTTGTTTTGTTAAAATGATTTTACGTCTGTTATCGACAAAACATTAGAAGATCGTAAAATATAAATAAACGTTTTTACGGCTTATTTGTATTAACAATCTCCCCCTTTTTGTTGATGACAAAACATAAAATTATTTTAAGGAAAACTAAAATTAAATGTTCAATTGAGTTTTACTCTTTTCTCCTTTTGTCAAACAAAAGCGCCAAAAGAAACTAACACAATGTTTTAAGAAAAACATGTAAAAGAGAAAAAAAATCGAGAAAGCGAGTGACGGGAAAAGTTCTCGTCTTAACTCCCCCTTGACGAGTCCATCCCTTTGTGAGGGCGTCAAGTAAAAAACAATTAGGCTAATGCATTGCAACTATGTTTGCAAGTGGTTTCGTATTAGTGACGATAACGCTCCCCCTTGATGATTGCAACTTTGCAAGGGGACATAACGAAATTGTAATCCATATGAGGATTATATTGCAAATGGTTTTGCAATGTATGGTTTGACACAAAGCTCGCCCTAGCTTAGGGTGTCAAAGTCTTCATGTGTATTTTGAAAATCTTCAAAATAAAGGTTAGAAAACAAGTATATAGTGCATAATTTTCTGCAAATAAAACTCAAGTTAGTAGAAGATTGGTCTTCTGTTGCACGGATCCCACTTCCTCCTGGAGGATCCGTCTAGGCAATTTCCAAGGATCCGTCTGCCTGATGAAAGATTTCAGCAATGGTGATATAACAAATAATGTAAACATCAAAGTGAGATATGTATTCAAGAAACACACATATACTCAAAGCAATATGGCATATAAACTATCATTCAATAAAACATAAGAGATAATCAACAAATCTCTAAAACTAAGAGAATGATTTAACCATGTATTACATATTCTTCTAATACTAATGAGTGACCTAAACTTAAGAAGCAACCACGTGCTTGATTCTAAGGAAGATCAAACATGAAATGAGATTCCTAAACGATATAAGTTAAGTTTGAGACTAGGACACCGTTTTAATCCATAGGCTCATGGTTGTTTAGGTTTGTTTACCTCATCGAAACGTTCGAGGAGGTGATAAAACATGAAACATTGCTCTTCACGTAGTTCATGTATCAATCTTTCAACATGTTGACAATGATAGCAATCCTTGTCATGATTTTGAAAAGATGGTGGTAAAGATTGAGCGTCTTGAAGCGGAGGTTCAAGTGAAGAAGGTTGGAGATGCTCAAATGAAGGAGGGATTGGTGGAGGCACATTAAGTGGTGGCTCAACAAGGGTTGATGGTGGAGGTAGGGAAGTGTCAACTTCCATATGGTTGGGTGGTTGACTTTGATGTCTCCTCATAATCCAAAATGGACCATTATAGGGAAATGGAGAAATGGACATCGGTGCAAGTGTTGATTCAACACCTTGGTTTTGTTGTACAATCTTCTCTAGTGAAAAGTGTGTCGGTAATGGTGGAGGATGAGATGGCCTAGGGGGTAAATCCTCTAAGTTGTAGGAATGTGGAGATGATTGTGAGGTGTTAGATGATATGGCTCTAGGCACCAATGATGTTGGTTGGGTTGAAAAGGGTGTGTTTGGTTTAGTAGGAATTGTGGATTTTGGTGATGATATTTTTGTGGGAACAATCCTCTTAGGGATTGGTTTGATTGGTTGAGTTGGTGAAGGGAAATCTTAGTATTTGTGGATTTGACCGGAGATGATTCGGTTGAAGAAATTTCGTGTACAACACGAGCAAGTTTCTTTGGTGGTACTTGGGTGGATGAGTTAACACTAGGAGCTTTACTCATGATGAAATGACTAAGGAAGATGTTTCTAATTGCTGAAAATTATGTTATTTTTGATGACTAAGGAATTCTAGCAAGATGACTTATAAAGAGAGGAATTTGGCAAGTGCATTCAAGACTTAAACCACTAAAATTCTTTGGAATGTGATGATTAGCATGCACAATAGTCAACTTCAAAGTTGTACTAATCTAGGAACTTAATTAAGATGAGATGGAGTGTTCAAGTTGGCAAGATGAGCTTGAAATGATTGTTTTAGCTAGAGTTGACATGAATCTGTCATACGGATCCCATGGTTCCCTACAATGAGGGATCCGTCTCTCAGCAGCTAAGAAAAGATAATAATGATGTTTGTAAAGTCTAATACCTATACCTTCTTGAGTGTTTCAGTCCATCTTAGTGTCTTGAATGAAAGTGTACTTGAATGATCAAGGGTAATGAGTGATATAGCTAATCATTTCCTTTTATGGAAGGAAAATGAGACTTTATGATCACCAATGGGTGTTCAAGGATGACACTAGGAATTTTGATGGTGTCAAGTTATAATAAATGATCCTAGAGATCAGATGTAAGCTTGAGATGGAGTTTGAAAAATCCTCAAAAAATAAAAGAATTGAAAAACTAGTTTTTGACCCATTTTGAGATAAGGATGACTAGAAACAATTTCCTAAAATTGATAAATATGTCCACCTAAGTGTTTTGAGATGTGAGAAACAATGTGTGAGTATTGAATCGGAAATATGGTGAGTTATGATGAGTTGATAAATCAAAAGCACTTTGAATTAGATCCTAGGTAAGCTATGGGTGAGTTTGAAGCTATCACATGCTTGAAGAAGACTTAGTTGGTTCTAAGGTCTTATGTTTAGCTAGTGTGAAGTGATCTAGTGAGCTGTTTTGATGTATGGGAATCAGATTGTCGATCCTGTTGTCACGATCCCGCGGTTCCCTCAAAGGAGGGATCCGTCTAGGCTAATCCTAGGGATCCGGCATCTGCATATCAGAACCATCACAGAAGGTAATGCAATATTTCCACCAACCTATATGCACTAGTAACCATTAAACTTAACAGCAATAGAAAAACATGTTATCACATAAATCATATCATAGATAATAGCGGTAATGAAAATATCCAAGATAACCCAAACAAGCGTGCTAAAACATAATCATTCATACATAAATCAAATGTCTAAAAACAAGCATAGTCCTATAGTCTCTTTCATCAATCCTTTCTTTTCCTCTTTCTCGACTTCATGACGTAGTGAGCTAGGTTTTGAATCATACCCCTTAATTGTTTGAACTCCGCCGTCTCGTTTGGAAGAGTTGGAAGTTGTTGATAGTAGTCAAAGGGGTCCAATTCGATGTTAGCTTCGGGGTTGACATTTACTTCTTCTTCTTCTTCTTCTTCCGGTCCCAAGGAATCTGAGAGCTTTAGGTTTTCTTCCATTGACCATGAATCGTCTAGGGGGTTGTTTGGTAAGAGGTACCATAACGTGATCGGAAAGGAAATGATCATCGTTGATAGGAGATGGTTGCAATGCACTAACATACTTACAAAGTCGTGTTAGGAGCATACCATATGGAAGTACCATGTTGGCAACTTTGAATACCCCGGCCATTCTCTTTACCATGTAATAGGCGAGATTAAATGGCTTTTGGTGAATAAGGCAATAAATCATTTGCACGAGACATGCATTTGGATGATCCTTGTTACCGACTAAGCTAATGACGTTTTCCCTAAGAATTTCTTCCCATTTTCTAAAAAAATGGGTGCATTTCGAAGAGTTCCATTTGAAAGGGATCACGGTGAATGAGCTTTTGTTTTGGTTGAGACGTGATTGGTCGGCTCTAATTTTGAAAATGGTGTCTCGAATGGTTTGGGTTCATCAAGAGAGTATGGTATATTGGTTTGGGATGAAGAGCAAAAGATTGAGATGATATTGCCCAATCTTGAGAGTACATACAAATTCCTTCACAAGGAATGCGAAGGATTTGAGCGAATGTGTTGAGAGGTAGAGTGAAGCTTCGTTTATTGATGATGAAGGCGATTGAAATTCTATCATCGGTGTTTCGAATGATTCTAATGCTTTTGTAGAATTCAAGATGAAACCGAAATTTGTTCATCAATATCAAGAAGACAATCAAAGTTGATTGTCGAGAAGACTTGACGAATGTCGGTATCTTCAAGGAAACATTCCTTGACCACACGACCTTCGTGGATAAGTCATTTTTCAAGTCTTTTGAAGACTTTGTGGTCGATTTTTGACAATCCCTCTTTCCGATAGTAATGGGTGAGGTAATGGACGATATCATGGTGGTCTTGTTGAGTGGCTTTAGGCATGGTTGGTCCTAGAAACACAAATATTCCAATTAGGCAAAATTTGTTGAGATGGGTTTATGATTTTGATTTGTATTAACATTGTTGTGAACACACTGTAATCTTAGTTATGTGAAAGCCCTTTTTAATGATCAATTTTGGAAAACCTAATTAAATTAATTGATTAAAAATTGAGAAACCATAAACCCTAGGATGAGGATGATGAAAATTAGAACATGTTAGTGTAATTACTTACAATGATGTTCTAGAGAAGAATACTTGAGGATATGGAGTCCTATGAAGATGAAACCAGCTCTTGGGTCATTTTTGTGTTTTGTGGGGAGAGGGGAAATGAGCAGGGTTGGTTTTGAAAAGCGTTATAGTTTGGTTTTTTCCTACGGTCCCCCGGATCCCTTGTATAAGGGATCCGCTAAACAACTAGAGGATCCGCTATCTTGTAGAGATGAAAATGTTTACATATTTTTGTTATAAGTTATAAAATAGCTTATGGAACAAAAATAGTTTTGGGGTAAAAAAATAAAATAAATAATGTTTGGTCAATGGGATTTGATAAATTAATTATCGAGAATCCATTAGTTTGACGAGATCAAAAGGAATACTATTCCCAATGATGAGTAAGTCGGGAAAGTAGCGAAAGGATACTTTTGAAAGACTAGCAATAAAAAAATGATATTAACATATTCATGTAGATATAAGCTAGCTAATGAAGAGTAAACATACCTCTATGCTCTTGATTTTGGTTTGTGAAGACATAAGACCAAAAGTACTTCATGAGCTCTTAAAGTAATCTGTTGTACTTAGAATAAGTAGGTTGTGATTACTTTTAGATTCTTTCTCGAAAGTTGACTTCATTATTCTTTGAATAGAAATGAAGGTTTTGGAGAGATCCTATCATGAAGATTTCTTGAAAAGAATATGTTAGAATAATCTATCAATATACAACATGAAAGAAAAAAAAATGTTTTAAAAGATTTCCTTCTTTGTAGTTTTCAAACATACACGGATCGTATCAAGTTTTTAAAGTACAGCATACTCTAAGAAATTTGGTAACGAAACTCTGATGCCAATTGTGGAAAACTAGAAGGGGGTTGAACAGTTTTACCAATTAAAACTTCGTTTTAAAATATTTAGATCGACTTATGTCAATCTATTTAGATGTGTATGCTAGAGATTGATAGATAGATATATAAAAGTATAATGAAAGATAAAGAGTAAGAAGCACATAACCACGACACGAGTATTTATAGTGGTTCGGCTACAAGGACACCTTCCTTGCCCTACTCCACTCCCCGAGTCACCTACTCGAGAGTTCATAATCACTACTGACAAAGAACTCCTTGTAGAAGCCTTCACAACGTCGCCTACTCTTTTCCGGTACTAGCTAACCAACCAAGGTTCTTTCACCAAGGAGAATCACACCTACCACAAAGTCTCCTACCCTTAATCCGATACTAGGCTAAGTACCGAGTTCCATTACAATGGAGGAACTACTACCCAACACTACACAACACCTAACCCCAAAGGAGACCCACTTCTTATTACAACACCATCAAGGATATCAACATCCTTAGAAACAAACTATCACTATTTGTATAATGATGCACCTCATCGATTATACGACCTTGGCATCCTTCACTAATGCCATTTGATTTGACTCCTAGGCATCTTTCACTAATGCCCTTGACATGAACGCTAGGCACCTTTCACTAATGCCTTCGTCTTGACTCCTTTAGCATTCCTCACTAATGCTTTTGACATGGACGTTAAGCACCTTTCACTAATGCTTTCGTCTAGACTCTTTCGGCATCCTTCACTAGTGCCTTGGACACAACACTTCTATGGAGGAAGAAAGAACTATCAACAAGAGAACCTCAATAGTTTTAATGATGACGAAGCATGGCAACTCATGGACTTGAGCTTGCTCGACTTCAAGAAGTGGTTATATCGCCTTTAAGAGTAACCTAGAGAATCACACAAAAACAAATGACAAACTACATAGAAAGATCCCTTAGGATCAGTGGTTAGAGAGTTACAATACTTGGGGAAAGTATGTGTGTGGAGTATACCAAAAGGAAGAAATGGCTCACTATTTATAGAGGAAAATCAACTATGCCTACCGGGATACCACGGATACCACAGATCCCTCCTTTAAGGGATCCGTCTAGTGTAACCTCAGGGATCCGTGGGACGCTCCTCTTTGCCCATGGGTTTTTTGGTTATGGGTCATGGGTTATGGGTTGGTCCATGGGTATTTCCTTAGATACAATGTATCTAATAGATGCAATGCATCTAGTCTAATAGATATGGGTCAATACCATGGGTTATGGATATGCTCCATGGGTTGTAGTTTTTACCCTTTATAATATGTTAGGAATTGAAAATTCCTTGTTAAAGTGTCGGTCACCCAAATTATAGTCTAGCATATGTTAGCTCGTAGACTTGTAGTTAATTACGTTATTTATTAGTTAGTTAATTAGTTTAGAGCAACACCGTGGAGGACGGATGGGTCTTTACCCAATGTATGCCTGATCCACGACCGAGGTGGCGTTATTTGAAAGAACTATAAATAGCCCTCTCCACATGTGGAGAGGGTTGGTGCTTTCATTTCTCTTAATCATACAACTTATTTTTCTCTCATCTCTTTCTCTCTCTAGAAAGTATCCCACCCATCTCTAAAACCATCTTGGTTGATTCAATCCTCATACATGTTCTTTGATTAAAACAATAACCAATATCCAACAATTGGTATCAAGAGCCATGGTTTGATCTTGGATATCTTGTGTGCTTGAATTTTAAGTGGTTATTGTTGTTTTCACTTGGTTCGGATTTTTATTTGTGTATGCACCAAGTTCGAATTTTAATTGGTTAAATATGTTAAAGATTTGTAATTTCATGTTTACGAGAGATTAAGTATTGATTGATGTTTGGTTAAGTTTTAGTATAAGTTTCGGGGCTGGTTGTTAGTACTTTTCGTGCTGTTATTTTGTCCAGGCTGGCTGCTACTAGACATTCATCCTAGTGACTTGATCAGTTTCCTCTTAGCGACTTGGGTCATTTCTGCCTAGCGACTTGGGTCATTTTTGCTTAGCGACTTGGGTTTTGTTTTTTACAAATACCTAGCGACTTGTGTTTTATTTATATATAGCGACTTGTGTTCTTTCAAAGTAGCGACTTGTGTATTTACACTAGCGACTTGTGCAGTTTTTTAAGGTATTTAATTTGTACTCTATTTAGAGTAGCATTGTACTCTATTTAGAGTAGCGACTTCAGCAATCTTTAAAAGCGACTTTAATGATTTATGAGACTTAAAGACTAATCTGCTTTCAAACCCGTCAAAGAAAAAGCAAAACGGACCTTATAATAGTTCTCATCGTTATATATCAATCTACAATCAACATTAACAAATCCAAAAGACCCGTTTCACATTAACCCATATCAAACGAGACAATCTCACAAACCGTGTTCTACAAATCTCACAACAAAACAAACAAATCTCTATCTGCTACAAGCCTCGGAATAAATAAAAAATAAAATATAAATATAAATAAAACATAGATCTCAGCTTATCTCATTAGTATCATCATATGATGTGTTCATATGCAATTATAACACAAGAGATTTTCATCCTTGACCTTTTCAAGCATAAACTTCTTTCTTATCCGAAAACAATTAAAGATAGAACAAAACACTTGTTTATCTTCTTTTCTTCGGGTCATACAAAATTAACACCTAACTTAGATCTTTGAAAAGATCTTGAAGCTCAATCGATTTATTCATCAAGGTTCTAAGAGATTAATCAAAGTCGTTTCTCAAAAGTGACTCGAGGGATTATTCTAAGAAAAGCGTGTTTGTGTTTATTTATGCTGTTCGTGTTATAAAAATGGGTGACTATTTCTCCAGACTATCATGTTTATGTGATTGAGGGTGGTCGCTAAGAGAGATCTCATAAGAGCTGTGGTTTTGGAAGATTTGGTTTAGGGTGAGAGAAATTAGGGTTGTGTTGGATGAAGGAGTGTTTTTTATACCAAAATTAGGGTTGTGTAAATATTTGATTTGACCTGACAAGGTCGCGTGAAATACTTTGGGCCTTGGCTCTTCATATGTTTTTCGGATATGTGACATACGAAATACTTTGAGTTTTAGTGCCATTTTGTGGAAAATTATTGATATAATTTGCACACGGTTTTGTTAATTCGATTATCCGAGATTGAGCATTATTTTGGGACTAAATTTTCCGGTTCGTTGAAATTAATTACCGTATGAAGTTATTGGATATCAAAAGTTCAAAACAAAAGTACTTCTTTATCGTCTACAAGATCCGAAATTCATTTCACACAACTTCTTAATTAATCATTGTCTCACGTTTTGTCTTGATTTTTGTAAAATCCCAAAGATTCTATTTCTCGCTTAAATCATAGACTTGTAAAATTCGTGTATACTACAACATCATGTCTTACTCTAATGAACCCGCTGATTTCGAATGCTTAAATTGTGATGTTGTGGACAACAATGATAATGTATGCTACATCAACGACTAAAGATGATTGAATTAATCAATGACGATGTGAGATCTTCATGTTCGAAAGTACAGTGAAAAAGAATTGAACCTGCTAATGCCACAGTATGCCATGCAATTGGAATGCAACATTGTGCCCTTTCAACTACTTCATCAGCACCTCAAACTACTATTATCCACAGCTATGGATCGAACAAGCAATGCTCTCCTTCGTCAGGATCTACCCACTTTAACAAAAACTGTGCTGCTAAACTTAGAACAACTGAGGCTTAAAATTACCAAAAGGAAGGTATCAACTGATGATTCTAATGCAGCTCTTTAAGTAATCTTCAATCAATTTCCATTTATCAAGGGGAATATTCCTCGACTTTGATCAAGACGGACTGAATTTCTTTCAAAACCATACGGAATGGAAATTCGTGAATTCATTGATACATTTATCCGTCTTGTGGACAATGGAGAAGTACATTGAGGAAGCTGACAAATGAATGAAACTTGAATGACTTTCGATGCAATTGAGAGATAGTTGTGATGAGTCGTTAATGTATCGATAATAGGTCGGTGTTGCCGAATGCAAAATATTAGAGACAACAATGAATGATGTAACTAGTCGCCGGTAACTTTGTCACAAAAGAAGTGGATGTTGTGAAATGTGAAATGAATGAATGTCGGTGCAATCAAGTGATAGTATGGTTGATTCGGTAATGCATCGGATGTTGTATCAGCTTGTCACCTGAATGCGTAGTACCTGATAAAGACAATCTTGATACAAGCAACAACTCGACTCGTATAAAACAGAATGCAAGCAGATTTTAAAAACAAATGAACACGGTCATTTGTCGAGGTACCCTTAATTGAACAACAAAATGAATCGTTAATGTTCTTAAACAAACTGATCAATTTATGTGAACGTGATTCTAACAAATGTTCTTTGACTAAAGCTGAGTCTAAACTAGTTTTCAAAACTAACAATATGGTTGATAAGAAAAAGTACGATGAACTTTCAAATAGACTTTCACAACTTGAAAAACATTGCATTTCACTTGAAATCGCAATACAAAGTAAAAAAGGAAAGTTTACAATCTCATAAACCATGCAAAAATCCGAATTTCCCCATTCGTGAATTTTTGAAATAAACACTTTGAAAGCTCGCTTGACAAAAAACTTGACAATCAACAATTTGAAGAAACATATTTTTGATATGCATGTGAAAAGTAATTTGGTTACAAGTAATTCTGGTGTTAATGCTATTGATGATATTCAAATGAGAAATGATGAATTAGCGGTTTGTGTGGCCAAATTACTAAAGGAAAATAAGTCTTTGAGAAAGCATCATATAGAACTAAGTGACTCACAAAGAAGCTAGAACTAAGTCATGGAACAAACAAACTCTTTGATTGAAAAATTGATGAACTCAAAGCTCAACTTCAGGATAAGAGTTTCACTATAGTTGCCTTAAAGAATGAGCTCCAAAACAATGTGAATAAACACTAAGTGCAAAACCATCAATCTTGGGAAACCAGCTTGTTAGACAACCGACGGCATTTAAGTCTGAACGAACAAATTTTTCAAAAACACGGTTTGCCTCCCAAGTTGATGCGAAACAAGTTTTGTCAAAACCAGTCACTTCACCTAAGTTACCTACGAATAATGCTTCCAACTCTGTTAACCCTCAACAAGTTGCTACTTCTACTCCCAGCACCTCTAGGATTAGTTCGAAAACAGTGTCAAAACCAAGCATTAAAACCCACAATTCATATAATATGAATGACTTGTGGAAGAACTATTATCTAAAGAAGCTAGAAAAAGGCAATGATTCGAAAAGATGGAATTTTAGGTGCAAGACCTAGGTAAGAATTCTATGAGTTTTCAAGGCACTACTAGTAGTTGTAAACCATTACCTAGGAACACTCAAATGACTAGGGGTTGGTGTCATCTAAAAGTAGATATGAGAAGAAGAATGCTAAGCATGTTGAAAGCGAAACTAGAAATTCTAAGTCTTTTCCGAATAAGACACATTATCCTAATTCACATGCTAAGGTACAATCCACTAAGACTACTAACGGACTAAGGTTCAAAGATGTTGAAGCAAAACAAACAAAATACTTTGCCTAGATGGATACCAGCTACAAAATCTTTGGAGTCTAGGAATATCGATAAGTCTTCCACTGTGCATAAGAAGCTTAACACTCCTAGACCTTGCCATAAGTGGATACCATCAGGAAGAATGTTTAAGGATGCTGGACTTAGGTGGATTCCTACCGGAAAGCTTCCAATTCCAAGCAAAATCAAGGTTGACAGTGAAGCCCCAAAGAATTTGGATACTAATGTCACTAACCAATATATATGCAATCAAGTTTGTAATGTTAGTGCAGCTATTCCTTACTCAGTTGTAAATTCCTCGATCCTTCACTACATGGACTCACTTAAAGTATGGATAACAAATGGATTGATATCTCATTACTCACGGGTTCAAGTTACTCAACCTTGATATTCAATCTGCAATGACGTCTGTTCACATCAGCCTGTGCCCTCGACTTTATCATTATGGCGCCTGCAGATAACACTTCAGCCCCGTTCTTCACAGAAAGAATGCAGCAGGCGCTTTATCTTCAGAAAAAGAGAAATCTTCATTTTTATGACCATTCTCATCGACATTCTTCATCAACAAGCTTCATGTTTTTCCCTCGCTCTTTCAAACCTCAAGTGGATCTACGTTCTTTGGTGTATATTCTTATTCACTTGTTCAAATAAAAAATGGCAACCTCGAATGCAATTTTTGAGGGGGAGAAGAGTGCTTATACTACATGTTTATGGATGCTTGAACTATGTTCGTGTGACTCTCCTTCATCGCCTAATGTTTCACTTACTAAGGATAAATGGGATTTATTGGATTTATTGTTTGGGATTCATTGTTTCAATATGTTTGATGAGTATTTCCAACCACTAGCGAATGTTGATCATCTAAGAAGTACAACTCAGACTATTCAAGAAGCCTAATCTCCATATTCTTCGCAAAGCTGAATGACTATCATTGCGTTGCACTCATGAATAGTGATCCTCTTTGGTATTCCTTTGCCAAATCTTCAATGATCATTGTTTCATTGTTCTTTCCTAAATATGCACTCTGTAAATCTACTACATGAACATTAAGGAAAATGACTTCCTCATCTGCTTAAAAACATTATTGGTGAATCTTCCGTGATCTCTATATGTATACCTTAAGGAAGAATGCATTGATGTTGAGGAATCCTTGCTTCGTTCATTATGGGTCAATGTACATTCGGTTGTACATTTATTCACGTGTTGGACATTTGACACAAGTTGATTACTTTGGAGTTAATCATTTATCACTTATTTGAGATTGAAGTTGACTTTCACAAAGGCGTGTTCTTATTTGATAACTTGCTCGGCTTAAGAATTTGAGTTGAAGACTTGGTTTATCTAGTTACCAGATTCGAGGTGGATGGTTGAAGACCACGTTAACTATCACTATTAGAGTTACTTTGTTTTACTCAGTGTCACACACATATGACGGTGTGAATAATCGCAAGAGGTGTTAATGTCTCATACTTTGCTTGAGTAGTGAGTACTTAGAGATTTGCTTGAAGCATAAATTCTATACACCGTTCTTCCATCATTAGGTGCAAGCTTAAGATACAAATGTGGGAAGTTGACTTCAGTTTCAAGTATGGTATATCGGGTTTTCTTCAAATGGTCACTCAAATTGTCTACATAAGGGTTGATAAAAATAGTCAGAGAGAGTCTTCAGCAAGTTAATTCTCACAAGAGTTCAAGTGTTCTTCTCAACAAAATATTTCTAGTATAACGGACTTACAAAGATTGCTGATTCTAAGTGTCAAAACCAGCCAGGCGTAAGGAGACAAGCACCTAAACGCGAGTAAACTTGATGAACTTAATACTTCTAAGTAATTGAAGATACCTCGGGAAGACAAATGTTATTACCGCAGAGAAACTCAAGGTTTGACTCATGACGAGTAAACTTGATGAACTTAATTCTTCTAAGTGATTGAAGATATCCTGGGAAAACAAATGTCATGACCGCGGAGAATCTCAAGGTTTTACTCATCAAGGCTTTTGGTGTTATTATTCCAACCATGTAGGGGAAGAGATGTTAGAGAAAGTTTTTGAAGATAAAAGAGGTATACAAGTGTGTGGGGATTTTGATGGAATCACTATCATCAGGGGAGAGAGAATTGTGTACATTGGCGGCGCTCAGCTATTTTCACTTGAGGGCTTAATCAGTGATTCAGAGATATAATCACTTATTCCGAGTTGACATCCAGAGATTGTCATCCGCAGATATAATCGTGACTTGGCCTGCTTCTTCAATGTTATCGTTATTCCTTCCTGTAGTGGTATACTTCGATACTTGAGCTTCATACACGATCATTAGGGAATAAAAATGTGAACATGGGGAGGTGTTTTCATTCCCCTCATGATGTGTATTCGGAAGAGCTCTTGGGTATTGGTGTACTTTTGGTTCTTGAGCTTCATACACGATCATCCGGGAAGAAAAATGTGAACATGGGAAGGTGTTTTCATTCCCCTCATGATGTGTGTTCGGGAGAGTTCTTGAGCATTATTCTAAGAGACGGGCTGCATCAATTCAACTACTCGGGGGAAGTGGTTTCTTGACACCTTTTGGAATGGATTGGGCGACTGATGGTTATGAAATTTGAGAATATTATTTATGAGTGGGATGATACGTTGCTATTCTTGTTGATGATATAACCCCTCAACGGAGAACCCGATTATTGTTCTTAAATGGAGCAGCGGGATTTATGATAATAGTGCTTCTCTGTGCACTGGCTAAGGCAAGCGTGAAATATAGCTTCAACGCCTAAAGGATTTTCGGTTTGGGGGAAGCCAAAGTCTCACTTTCAAGTGGTTCAATTTCTTTCTTCGATTCAAGAGCCCTGGAAGCTTTGGTGGTGAATGTTTAAGAGTTGATGACTTTTCTTTCTACAACGGGCTGCTCGATATCCTTATCTCCATCAAATATCATCTTTTACTATATCATCTTCTATCTTTGTATATATTTATCGAAAAACCAATTACAAAAATTTAAAACCAAAGAAACAAAAGAGAAAAATATAAAACCTTCAAAAATCCATAAAAAATCGAAAATTTCAAAAGAAATATATATATATATATATATATATATATATATATATATATATATATATATATATATATATATATATATATATATATATTTCTAAAGACATGTCTTCCGGTATCGATAACATCTATGGTCTTAGAAATGTCATTCAATAATGGCACAGGACTTTAGATGAAGTTCGAGCAGAAGGTGTAAATATTTCTTTTCAAAACATGTCAAAAACTATGGCTTACGTTATTTCTCGATAGAACCCGGGCTTCAAATGATGGCTTGCGTTATTTTAACGTAACCCGTTTAAAATTATGGCTTGCTATTATTTCCGATAGCAACCCGTTCTTAAAGAAAGGAAAGTGCTGCGCTAAACAAATTTTCAAAATATTTCGTGCACTTATCCTAAAATCAAATGAGGAAAGTATGTCAAGGATCGCTTTCCTACACAAATGTTTTTCCGTCTAAAATTCTTCAGAAAAATATTTGGTTTATTCAGAAATGGTGGAAAATGAGTTGCTTGCAAATCAATCTGATTCAGAGTTTTCGTTTAATTTGAAAACTCAATCAATGACTTCAGCGCTTTTAAGTCTTTTATAAAATGAGTCATTGATTGAGGGGGAGAATGTTTTCAAATCTATATCATCTAACAGACTTATCTAATTATCCTACGTGCTTAACTGAAAAAGATGTTGACCTATGTTGAAGGACTAGGAATCTAGGATATGATTATTAGGATTAGATGATTAGAGTTTGATTAACACATTATTCCCATGCTTTATATGAACTGATTGATATGTTGAATTGACTTTTATTAGTCGATTGCTGTTTGGGTGTTGTCGACCACCATATATCTGTTTGTGTCCACTAACGTATGCAGGTATCTTGGTATAAGAATGTTCCCGATCAGGATCCCACATAATATGATGTTTGGATGCCGAAAGGAAAGGGTAACTAGATCTTGGGTTGACAAATGAAGAAACAGAGCTTAATTGGACTTCTATGGAGAGTTGGCATAAATGCAATGTAAGAGGTCTCATCGATGCAGATGGTTTTCTTCTAAGTAATTAAAGAAACAGAGCTTAATTTGACCTCGCTTGGCATTCAAAATGCAACGTAAGAAGAAGTCTCACCGCATCGGACGCGTTTTCTTCCAAACCCTACAGCAACAACGGAAGCTTCTCAACCACCTAACGTATCTTTGTGCAGGATAATCGTGATGATACTATTTTTCTAAAACTTTGAAAAATATTGTTTTTGAAAATGGAAAAATATTGTTTAGAAAATATATTGGACTAAATTTTGAAAATCACCGGACTTCATTTTATCAAAATTTAAGTCACTCAATTATCGACTTCGGTCATCGATTAAGGGGGAGAGTGATTTAATTTAAAATATTTTCAAACAATATATCTTCAAAAGAGTCCGTTTGTACGAAATTATGTGGTGATCTAAAGATTTAATGTTATGTCATGGTATGATTTTTCTTTTGAATCAAGGTCTTTCAAAATGAAATTTTTTCTATTCTTGTTTGATTGTGAAATTGTTTTGTTTTACTCAAAAGATCTCTTAAAAATAATCATACCTGTCACTAACAATCTTTAATGTCTTAAAATGGTCCTTATCTGTCATTTTTCAAAGTTAAATCAAGCCACGTCTTTCCCCAAAATCTTTTAAATGATTTAAATCAATTGGAATCACAAATCTCAAAAGGTTTGAAATTTTGATCGGATAAAGATCGAGTTAAATCTCTTATCTGTTTAAATGGAATTGGTTTTAGTCCTTAAAGGCACTCCTGCCTCCATGTGCCAAACGATTTCATACACAATGCACATGTTGAGGAGGAGGATTTATCCAAAAACATTATGAGTATTTAAACCAGGCCACATATTCTCCCATGTTTTCTAAACCGTATTAAATCACTTGGGATCCAAAATCTCAAAGGGTTTGATATTTTTGATCGGGGGAGAATTTGTAATTTAACTATGAAATTTTATAAAAGGTGATCATTTTGATTTAATTGTGCAGGCTGCTCTCTCATATGTGCTAAACGCTTTCGAATCTTGAAGCACATATTGAAGGGGAGCATTTTAAAGGAAAATAAACTATCGAGGTACAAAAGCTTTTGTGTTTTAACATAGAGTACCTTGATTGAGTTTTAAAATGGCTTCTTAATGGCGCTTGTGATTGTGGATTTGCTTCAAATTAACTCTTGCCTCTATGTGATAAAATGATTTCAAAAATTCTATGCACATATTGAGGGGGAGAATTTACCAAAGAAAATCAAATGGCTTTTTCTATGAAAAATTGTGATCAAAGAAAATATTTCAAAGTCCTCTTGCCTCCATGTGATAAACAATTTCTAAATCATATGCACATGTTGAGGGGGAGGTTTTCTAAATGATCAAAATTATTAAGGTACAAAATGCTTTGATCTCGTATCACAAGTACCTTGATTGTTTTTCCAAATGATTTTTCAATTGGTCTCAAGTAAGAATGAACTGTACCAAAAAGACCGACCATTTTACTTTATGTATGGAGTTATAACGATGGTGAGGTTAGGTATTAGTTCCCGCGATCCGCCAGAACCGGAGGGATCTACCAAGGGACAATCCACTAGATAGTGTAGAGTCTTTAGGTATATTGAAAAAAGGAGAAAAATGAGAAATGGGAAGAGTGTGGACTGAGACATGACTGGAATAAACCCAACATGCTTCTAGTTATGAAGTCTCGGTAAGCACTGAAGGGGTTGAAGAATGAAAAAGAAATAAATGAGAAAAGGGTGAAAAGAAATAGCCCTCCAATAATTCAACCTTAGGGAAGAAACCGGATTCAATACATATGCTACTGGTTGTTACCAAGGTAACACTGGTATTGAAGACAAGACGTCATGGACCCAGTGACGCACTGCACTAAACTTCCCAAGCTAGACAAGTTCCTCTTAAAAGGACTTGTTTCATTCTCACGGGGAACCGACATAATCTATCGACTTTCTCTTAGAGATTGTTGATATTGAAGAAGGAGACCCTCTTCCTAGTCTCTAGCATAGGAACCAAATGTGCACTATTGAGTCTAGAGCCAAGAGATCATCCACAATGTCTCATTAGGACACTAAATTAATGAAGGCTTGCTGTTTCACACAATGTGGAAAGTAAGTATATATTAAGAGTCCTACGCATTATCCTTGTGGTATTGCGAACATCCGAAAGTATATGAAAATATTCATGATAAAGATGGAAATCCTTCTAGAGCCAACATCAAACAAGCTCTTGGTGGGTGACATGTGAGATCTTTCCAAAAGATCAAACTTGTGACAACTGGACAGAAACGATGGGGCGATTCATTCTTGAATCAAACTTAGTCCAGGAAATGGATTGACGGATACCTTTGAAAAAACGGTCGTTGTGCTCAACAATTCTTTTCTCTAGCACATCGGCTGTGTATTAATCTTTCAAAATTAGAAGGGTATTGTTAAATCCAAGATCCGGACTCAACTAGAGTGTATAGTAACGATGATTGAACATGCACAGCGGAATAATAAGAACACAATCAAAGTTACCAACAAGGTTTTTCTTATTAAAACTAATGATCCTCTATGGATCTTTACACCCTCTCTAGAGAGGTTTTTCTTGAATGTTTTTATCAAAGAGTTCTCAATACAATAGACCTAAGTTCCTTTTATAGATAAGGAACACTATTCCCTTTCTTGGAAAAG
>OU343216.1:108895107-108956911 GCA_910596185.1 Chrysanthemum makinoi | reverse complement strand
GGAGGAAATGTTTCATTTATTTCCTTTTTCTCGAAAAACATCTTGGTGTGGGTTTTCTAATCGACAGGATCACAGCCAGGTTCTCAGCTCCTTTTTTATCACGTATAATGATATCAAATTTTTGCAGGAGGAGAACCCAACGAAGCAATCTCGGCTTTGCATCTTGTTTTGCAAAGAGATATTTGAGAGCCGAGTGATCCGTATACACCACGCATATGGTCAAGATTAGGTACGCCGAAACTTTCAACGATACACCACAGCCTAATAATTCTTTTTCTCGTGGTGGTGTAATGGGTTTGAGCTTCAATCATAGTCTTACTCGCGTAGTGGTAGGCTGAAAATGCTTGTTTCTCGCTAGGTTCTAGGACCGCACCGACATAGCAAAATCACTTGCATCGCACATGAGCTCAAAGGGTAAATCCCTACGGGGCAACAAGAATGGGTGCTTCCGTAAGCTTTTTCTTTAATGTTTCAAAAGCTTCGATGCACTCGCAGGAGAAGATAAAAGAGCATCTTTTTCAAGAAGATGGGTCATAGGCCGGGCGATTTTAGAAAAAATCTTGTATGAACCTCGCTGATAAAACTGCATGACCTAAAAACTCCTAATACCTTTGACGGTAGTAGGATGAGGCAATTTAGCAATAACATCGACTTTTGCTCTATCTACCTCAATCCCGTTTTTGAAATCTTATGGCCAAGGACTATGCCTTCTTTGACCATAAAGTGGCTCTTCTCCCAATTTAGACAAAGATTGGTGTCTTCACACCGTTTGAGCATTTTTCTAAATGGGAGAGACATGTTTGAAACGAGTCCCCAATGACCGAGAAGTCATCCATAAACACCTCCATTGTTTTCCCGATCATGTCGGTGAAAATGGCCATCATACATCGTTGAAAGCGTGCCAGCGCATTACATAGGCCAAAAAGGCATACGTCAGTAGGCAAAGGTTCAGTATGGGCAAGTGAATGTGGTCTTCTCTTGATCCTGTGGATCAATGGGGATCTGAAAATAACCCGCGAAACCATCAAGGAAACAATAGTATTCGTTCCCTGCTAATCTCTCAAGCATTTGGTCCATGAAGGGTAGAGGAAAGTGGTCTTTCGGTGGCGCCATTCAACTTACGATAGTCAATGCAAACACGCCATCCCGTAACCAATCGAGTTTGAATTAACTCGTTTTCATTTGTGACACAGTTATGCAACCCTTTTTAGGAACACAGTGAATTGGGCTAACCCAAGGACTATCAGAGATCGGGTAAATTAATCCTGCATCAAGAAGTTTGAGAACCTCTTGTTTAATAACATCATGGATTTTGGATTCACCCTTCTCTGATGTTGGACTGCTGGTTTGAAGTCATCCTCCATCAAGATTTTGTGAGTACAAAACTCCGGGTTGATACCCTTAATGTCGGAGAGTTTCCAAGCAATTGCTTGCTTGTGTGACTTCAAGACCTTTATGAGAGCAGTCTTTTCATCTTTACTCAAATCTCGAGCAATAATGACGGGTAATTTATCATCACCCTCAAGAAATGCATACTCGAGATGAGGTAGTAAGTCCTTAAGTTCAACCTCAGGAAATTCTTCAGTTTTCTCAACTGACTTGACTTCCTTGTTATGAAGCTCGACGGGAGGGAGTGATGATGGATCATCATTAAGCAACTTCTCAATGAGAAGAATATCTCCCTCGATGTCAATTGGAGCGTGATCAATTTCCCATGGAACCGAATCACTAGACAAGTATGCTTCAATTTCTTCCAAGATGAAGTCACTTTCCTCAAACGGAGTAAGAGAAGGGACGGAAGAGTCGGGAATAATAAGACTAGGAGATGATGGATCATCATTGAGCAATTCTTCAATGGGAAGAATGTCTCCCATTGGATTACAAACATCATCATCCAATCCAGATGAAACTGAAGAGAGTTTGGTTTCATCCACAGAGTTAACAAACTAGATACGATAAACTGATTCCGGAGGTGGGACAGGTGGTGTGCTCTTAGAGCTAGCAGTTTCCACCACTTCCGATAAAGTCTCCGATTCTAGATCATCGTCATCAAGAACACTCTTAACTTCCTTGGTACAACCTTCAAACCATTTGTTTGAACCAGGGTTGATTTTCAAAGCTTTTAGCTCAGCACGTTTTGGTGACTCCTCTTAACTGTGAAATTTGAGAGTGTTGCATTGATTCTTTAAGATTTTTGATCAATTGTGGCAACACTATGTTTTGATAGAGGTTTGGTGTTCTGGTTGATATTGCAGCGGAGTTCTTCGTTGTCAACCCGTATGGTCAACTCTTCAGCAAATACATCAATTAGAGCACGGCTCGTTCTCAAGAAAGCTGTCCCTAAGATGAGGGGAACTCTAGGATCTGCATCAAAGTCTACTACAACAAAGTCAGTAGGAAAGTGAAACTTTCTCACTTTCATCACGACATCCCGGCTATCCAAGTGGACGAGTTATGGTACGGTCCGCTAGCTCGAGTGTCATACAAGTGGATGAAAGTTTAGGAAGAGACAGTTTCTTCCATACTGAGAGTGGCATGAGGTTAATGCTTGCGCCAAGATCGGCCAAGGCGGAGCATTGAACCATCCCCAAGAAATCACACGGGATTAAAAGCCTGCCGGGGTCTTCAAGCTTTTGGGAAGCTTGAGAAGGACCGCTGAGCATTGCTCATTGAGAGGGGTTTTAGCCATCTCAGATAACTTATCTTTGTTGCCCAGTAAGCCTTTAAGCGTGGATGCAAATTTGGGTATTAGAACGAGAGCATCAACGAAGCTTATATCAAAGTGTAGTTCATTGAAAATTTGGAAAATTTTTTCCATTTGCTCTTTGTTTTTGTCTTTGAGCTTCTCATCATGCATTCTTGATGGGTAAGGAAGCTGACTAGATTTTTGAGCCGGGATGGAAGTTATTTCTGCTCATAATTCGTCTTCGAACTTCGGGTTCTAGACTTAAAGCTTGGACTACCGGTGGGACGTGGTGCGTACTTCGTGGGCTTGAAAAATGCACCTTGTCCGTTGTATCTTTGGTAACTTGACTCATTGCTCCTGGTGGAGGCATTGGAGTCGAAGGTCCATTGTGCGTCTTACCACTACGAGTGGTGACTGCTTTCAACTCGGCATTTGGATTTGGAACTGTATTGCTTGGGAGTCCTCCTAAGATGAGAAGCTTTGTTCATATTCATGTTCATGAAACTGCTCATCATATTCTTCAACTCATTTGTCTGCCGAGACAATGTGGTATCAATTTCCTTTTTAGCTCAACTCTCATGTTATTGATCTGAGTTTGCATTGAACGTATGCTTGACTCAGTAATTTTCATGAAGTCATTTGGTAGGGAGCTTGAGAAGGTTGTTGATAACTCTGCTGATTTGGAGCTTGATAAGGTTGATTGAAATTGTTCCGGTTTTGATTGAAATTTTGAGAGTTATTGAAGTTGTGTCCTTGATTCGGAACAAAGCGATTTTGATTTCCATGGTTTTGCACAGAGGAAAACCAGTGGTGTCATACCGCTAGGTGCACGGTAGTGAGGGTCAGCCTGTGGTCGGTATTGATTGTGGTTTACAAAGCTACGGAGCTTGGTAAAAAGCATCGGTTGCTTGACAATCATAATAGCGCTGTGGACCACTACAAATTTCACACACCTTGTTTACGGCTTTGATTGGTTCCGGCTTATGAATTTCGCTTTTGATTTTCTTTACCTCTTTCATCATACAACGGATGACGTCCGTTAGCTCGGCTATTGGAGCGGCTAACTCGGAAGAGTTACCGGATGAAGAAGCAGGAGTGTTCGGAATATTGACTTTGTTGCGAGAAATAAGAACTTTTGATTTTATTTCGCAAATCTCAATCACATCTTTAGGCTTACGATTCAAGATATTGCCACATGCGGCTGCGTTCAAAGAATCTTGATCGTTACCGTTCAACCCATTATAAAAGATATTAACTTGTTGAAGCTCTGTGAATTCATGATGGGGGCATTTCCTGAGGAGATCTTTGAATCTCTCCCATGCCTCCAAAGTTTTCATCGAAATTTTGACGAAATCCAGAAATTTCATTTTTAAGATTAGTTGTCTTTGATGGAGGAAAGAAATAATTGACAAATTTTTGAACAAGATCCTCCCAAGTTTCGATGGATCGAGGGGGTTCTTTTTCCAGCCAAATCCGGGCTTTCCCCTCAAGTGAGAATGGAAAAAGCATAAACTTGATTACTTTTTGTGGTACATCTTTGAAATTGATCGTTGAAGTCAACTTGTTAAACCAACGGATGTGTGCATACGGGTCTTCTCGATCAAACCCGCGGAATTGATTCGTAGACACAAGTTGGATCAAATGTGTCTGCAATTCAAAGTGATCAATTGATTATAAAATGATGGCATCTCCATAACCCTCAGTGGGTGCTTGGAGCATTTCCGCCATAGTTCGTTCGTTCGCCATATTGTTGTTAGGAATAGTACGAATCTCGGGTTCGACTATTTGGGCAGACGCCTAACGAGAACGTCTTCGAATTTCGCTAGATCACGCAAAGGACTCAATGATCTAGAAGAACGAAAAGCATGCACTAGACGTAACTTGAGGAAACAAGAGAATTATGAAAATGGGGAAAGAAGAATCTTTTTGGGTTTTATGGTTTTGAAAAGTAGATATAACAACAAATCCAATTAAAACAATATCGAGGCAAAACGACAGTGAACTTAAACCAATAATCACAAGGTGAATGGCTTCTTTGAAAAAGGTACACCACTCACAAGGACACAAAGGCAAGTTTTAATCTTTGGTTCGGAAACTTATTATGGTCGCATTCCCCGTTAGGTAGTACACTGCCTTGGTTTGCGGTGGTAATTTTTTTATGTTATTATTAAACAAAAACGACAAATCTTTTGTATTTTTATCTTTTATATATATATAGAAACAAAAGGAAAATATTTTTGTGTTTTATACGTTTTAAGATGTTTTTGGGTTTTTGGATTTTTTATAAGAAAATATATATAGATATAGATGGTATAAACAAGGAGAGAATATTCAAATCACTAATCAAGGCGTAAGATAATTAGCACATTCCTCCGGCAGCGGCGCAAAATTTGATCGGTTCCGAAACGTCAAGTTTTATCACACAAGCTAACCACTTGTGAATGGTCAACCGTAATAAACTTCAAACGCTCGAAACAATGCAATGAAGATCAAGAGGAGTATAGTGTTTTCCCAGGTCGTTAAGTCCCAACGAGCTGGCGATGAATAACCAAACGATAGTGATCGGGGTGAATTTGAACGGAAAAGGTTATGATTGATACTAGATGACAAAGGAAAAATTAAAGAAAATTAAAAAGCTAAATTATATTAAATAAACGCTATCACTATTTTTAAAATCTGATTTTCTTGATTTTTCTTTTATAAATTTAAATTAAAACTACGTAACGCAAAAGAAAATGTAAATTGAAACAGATAATCCTAAAAATATAAAAATGAAATTTTTACAAACCTAATGATAAGAGAAAATTTTGAGAAAAAGAAAATTATTTTTATGACTATTTATTTAATTATTATTAATTAAAAACTATTTGTACCTATTTAATAATACCCTAAAATATAAGAAAATATGAAATAAAGCTTAGAAAAGTGAAATTATGACTTAGAAAAATCTAAAATAACTAAAGAGAATTTTCAAAACTAATTTTGTATTTTTCTGATTATTTTTCTATTTTCTATGAATTAAAAACTATTTAAAACTAATTAAATTGCTAAAAATTACAAATTTAACTAAGAAAATTCTGGAAAAATTATTTTTTTTGCTTTTTATATTTATCTTAACCTAGGAAAAATGAAAACTTATTTTTTTGAAGCTTTTATGATTTATTTGGATTAAAGGCTAATTAAAAAGTCCTAAAAACTGTTTTAAATAAGAAAAAATACTAAACAGTGATGGAAAAATCTGAAAAATTCAGGAAAATTCTAAATTATAATGGAGAATCTAAGAAAAATGATTAAAACTACTCTAGATCAATGGAGATGCAAGCTACTTTGAAACTGCTAAGGAAAAATTATATGGAAATAAGCTATAAGCTAAACTAATTAACCAGAAGCTGCAAGGACATGTATTAGGCTAAAACCAACTTGTATCAACTTAATGCAACTAAATATGAACACTTAATCTTAGATTAGAAGCAAATAAGCCATATCAATTTCTTAATTAGCAAACTTCCAAACAGGACTTGACTACTACTTTGCAGCTTAAAAATAAGCTGCTTAATTAGCCAGAAACTAAACTCCAGATTAAGCAATCTCAAAAGGACCTAGAAAAGGGCTTATAAACCAAATATTAGCCCCAGACAAGCTCCCAAGAGCTTGTTGAGAGCTCTTGCAAAACCTGTGCACACTCAGTTGTCACTGAGTGTGTGCACAGGGCACTTTTACCCCTTTTATAAGCTCTGCAGAAGCTTATAGAAAATTACCAAAATTCTACAAAAATCAAATTTCAACTCTTGACCAATTGAAGTTGTTAAGTCCACAATTTCACTTGATTTGAACCAAAATTGAATCCATGAAAATTCAACAAAGGTTGGGTAAAAACTGGTTTTTCACTTTTTGACTTTTTTAGAACAGAAGCAGTATTTGACTTTGGTGAACTTTGATTCTCAAAAATGGATTGAAATTGATTTTTTATGATGAAAGGAAACTAATTCAAGCTGCTTTAACTAATATAACACCTAAATGTGAGAGATGGTGAACTGAATCTCACAGAAATGGAAATTAAAACTGATTAATTGTGATTTTGACTACTAAAGTTCTAAGGTGCAAATGGATGAACCTAAAGACTCTAATAGACCTACTAGGAACACTGCAATTCAACTTAACCACTTCACTACTCTCTAGCTCAGGTTACTCACTGTATCCAAACACCCATTTAATGACTGATTCACAGTTTTGCAAAACCAAACTCAAACCCAAGCTGGACTAATCCTAAACCTAACTCGATGACTAAGTTAAACCTAGATCAAGCTAACTTATCAACATTTTAACATTAAAACTCAACTGCTTCTCTTATAGAAGGAAGGACAGAAATTCAGAAAATTGTACTAACTTTAAGCAAACTAATAACCAATCAAGCTAACAATCTGATTATTGAAATAACTAGATGAAGCACTTGAGAAACACAGAAGCTAACTAGATTACTGATTCAACTTGTAAAATAGAATTTCAACACTAACCAAAGTCCTGCCACTATGGCATGCTAGAGGTCAATGAAAGGACCCAATCTTGCTATCAACCCATATTACATCCAAAATCAATGCTAAACTCCACCAAATGCCAAAACCATATCAGCAACCCAATCCAAATCAACTCTAATTTCTGCACTGTTGACTTTTATTGACCAAGTTGAGAATTAGCTTAAAACTGGATTATAAGCTTACTAAGAGCTATGAGTAGCTTTAGTAAGCTTATTAGAGTTATAATAAGGCTTATTGAAACATGGTTTTTAGATTATTTAAACTGCATAAGTAAAAGAAAACTTAAAAACTACAAACTTGGATAAACTTTGAATTAATACTGAAAATGAGTTACAATAGACTTAATAACTTTGGTTCAGTACAAGGAAGATTAGAATTACAAATTAGAAATTAATTGAGACATAAAAATTAAAAACGACACATATGAAAAATTAAAACTAAAAACTACCCCTTCTTCTCTCCTTCTCTTCCTCTATTTATACATCAAAAGTCTTCCCACGTGTCCTCTGAGTAAATCCCACCACTTTTCATAGCCATTGGATGCGAAGAGTTGATATTGGCCGTTTGATGCATTTTGGCGCCAAAATGGTTTTAGCCAGTTGGGAGGGATTGAGTGCAATCTAGAAGAAGCATTAAATGTTACTTGGCTTGTTGTTGAGGTGGAGGGGACATGGAGAGTTGAGAGTGAGCTGGAGGCGAGGTATGTTGAGTGTTGCAGAGGAGGTGGGTGAAGGAGAAGACAGTGGGCGGGATTTGACCATATTTGACCGAGGGGTATTATTAGTGGGAAGGGTTCAAGTGGGGGTTCACAGGTCATGGCAGGGGTCAAGGTTGTTTTGACAGGGGCCAAGGGTCATGGTATGGTTTTAATAACAAGGACCTTTTTTGCAATTCCACAAAAACCAAGGGACCAATTCTGCCAATTTTGCAAAGTTATGCCAAGGGACCAATTATGACAAGTTTCAATAGTACAAGGACCATAAAAGACATTTTCAAACTTCCAAGGACTATTTTTGCTAATTTTGAAACTTGAAGGACCAAACTTGTAAATTCTCAAAACTTTTGAAATTTTTCACCAAAGGACTAATTATGACAACTTATGATTTCAAAAGGACCTTTGGTGACTTTTCTTTTAAAATAAGTGCTCAGGGACTATTTCTGACAACTTTTGAAACTTGGGGGACTAAAACTGCCAATTATGCAAACTTAGCTCATTTTTCATCTGTTTTTAAACATTTTGCATCTGAGACATATAAAATACAATTTTGAGATATTTTCAGTATTTTGATGCATTTCTGAACATTTTTAAGTGTTTTGCAGTTCAGATTTGACCAAAAATGATGAGTATTTACATACTCATCACATTAGCAATATCAACAACCGGTTTATACTGCGGCAAAGCATGCCAACAAGCACTATGGATGAAACAAGCGTTAGTTGACTACGACATTCATCTAAGTGACATAGCCATTCTATGTGACAACAAAGATGCCATCGATTTAAGCAAGAACTGTATTACATTCTCGACAAAGCATATAGAGATTCGTCATCACTTCTTAAGAGACAATGTTCAAAAGAGGAACATCTCTATTGTGAAGGTAGCGTCCGAAGACAACATAGCCGACATCCTCACCAAACCGTTGAAGCGGGAACAATTCAACCTAGTTCGTCTTGGTCTTTGTCTCATGGAACAATCGTCATAATTTACTTTTTAACTCTACAAGGTATGTAAACACTAGCCTTCTTCTTTCTGAGTCTAGGATCTCTATTTCACGCACAACTCACAAGTAATACGGGAATTTTCAAAACCCAAGATAAGTTTTTCGCTTATAACTCATAGTTTTCTTTTATTTTCTTTCAAAATAAGTACAAGTTTCAAACACGTAACTATATACACATCTTCTTTTCAAAGGATGAACGTTTTTATTTGCACAAAGAAACCTCTTTTCAAAATGTTTTCTAAAATGATACCTCTTCCCGTATCAATTTCACAAAAGCAATTTCTCACGTCTAGGACAAATCTCTTTTTCATTATTAATACAAAGTAAAAACCCATTTTCATTGCATCTCATGTCTTTTGAATGCTAAAGAGGACACATAACTAATATGTGTTTTCAGGTACATTCATTTAAGCAACAATGATTTAGGAGCACTCGGGTTATCTCGCATAATAGTATGCCTTTTCACTTCTAGTTTATTTTTCTTTTCTTTTTAGGAGTCGAGATAACCAAGAACTCCAAATAATTTGCATATAGGCACATACTAGGCACAAATATTTCCAAAAGGAAAATTTTGAGCTACCTGAATCACCAGTACCACGGATCCCAGCCTTAATGCTGGACGGATCCCTCAAGGGAAGGATCTGTGGGATACGTGAGACAGAAGCTAGTTTTATTTTCTATTTTTCTCACTTTATTTTGGAGTATGTGATTTAATGCGTGTTTTCTCATGATCACATGCCTTAAATTCATATTGTGGAAAACTAGAAAGGGGGGTTGAATAGTTTTGCTGATTTTAAGTTAGTTTCAAAAACTTTAGATTCGATAATATGTGAGATCGTATGGATGTAGAGAAAGTATAGATCTAATGATAAAGCAAGTAAATAAAGTAAAGCAATGGGATAGAAATGACACAACCGATTTATAGTGGTTCGCTACAAGGACACCTTCCTTGCCCTACTCCACTCCCCGAGTCACCTACTCGAGAGTTCAAGCACTATGTCAACAAACTACTTCAACTTGGCAGAGAAGCCTTCACAACGTTGCTTACACCTTTTTCCGATACAAAGCTAAATATCGAGTCCGTAACACGGTGGACCAAGCCAACACGACTATTATCACAAAATTTTCCTTTTGGAAATATTTTTACCTAGTGTGTGCCTATATGCAAACTATTTGGAGTTGCGGTTATCTCGACTCCTAAGAAGAAAAGAAAAATAAACTAGAATTGGAAAAGCATACTATTATGTGAGATAACCCGAGTGCTCCTAATTCATTGTTGCTTAAATGAATGTACCCAAAAATAAATATTAGTTATGTATCTCCTTTAGCATTCAAAAGACATGAGATGCAATGAAAACGGGTTTTTACTTTGTATTAATAATGAAAAAGCGATTTGTCCTAGAAGTGAGAAATTGCTTTTGTGAAATTGATACGGAAAGAGGTATCATTTTTAGAAAACGTTTCAAAAGGAGGTTTCCATTTGCGAATAAAAGACATTTTGTCCGTTGAAAAGAAGATGTGAATGTAATTATGTGTTTGCAATTTGTACTTATTTTTGAAAGAAAATAAGAAAAACTATGAGTTATAAGTAAAAGAAAACTTATCTTGGGTTTTGAAAATTCCCGTATAGTTTGTGAGTTGTGCATGAAATAGAGATCCTAGACTCAGAAAGAAGAAGGCTAGTGTTTACATACCTTGTAGAGTAAAAATACATTACGACGTTTCCTCCATGAGACCAAGACCAAGACGAAGTAGGTTGAATTGTTCCCGCTTCAACGGTTTGGTGAGGACATCGGCTATGTTGTCTTCGGACGCTACCTTCTCAATAGAAATGTTCCCCTTTTGAACATTGTCTCTTAAGAAGTGATGGCGAATCTCTATATGCTTTGTGCGAGAATGTAATACCGAATTCTTGCTTAAATCTATGGCACCCTTGTTGTCACATAGAATTGCTATGTCACTAAAATGAATGTCTTAGTCAACTAACGCTTGTTTCATCCATAGTGCTTGTTGGCATGCTTTGCCGGCGGAGACGTATTCGGCTTCGGTTGTTGATATTGCTAATGCTGTTTGTTTCTTTAAAAACCAAGATGTTAAACAACATCCCATAAAAGTACATACCCCACTTGTACTTTTTCGATCAACATAATCACCTGCATGGTCAGAATCTGCATATACAATTGTTTCTACTCCCGTGCCCTTAGGATACCATAATCCTAATTGTGTTGTACCCTTAATATATCTAAATATTCTTTTTACGGCTTCTAGGTGTAATGTTTTAGGGTCTTCTTGAAACCTAGCACATAAGCAAACACTAAACATGATATCCGGCCTACTAGCCGTGAGGTAGAGAAGACTACCAATCATGCCACGATATTTAGTATTATCTACGGATTCTCCGTCTTCATCTTTAGTGAGTTTGGTATCGGATGACATTAGTGTCCTAATTGGTTTTTACTCTTCTAATCCGAATTTCTTTAACATCTCTTTTATGTATTTAGATTGATTAAAGAAGATGCCATCTTCTACTTGTTTGATTTGTAGATCTAGAAAGAAACTAAGTTCTCCCATCATACTCATCTCGAACTCGTCATGCATGATTTTAGAGAAATCATCACACATGTCTTGATAAGTGGATCTGAATATAATATCATCTACATATTTTGAACTATGATTATATGTGACTCTTTTTTCTTAGTAAAAAGTGTGTTGTCAACTAACCCCATGGTTTAGTTGTGTTTAATTAAAAATGTAGGATCGAAAATATTATTGTGTTTGATGATTCGGGTGGTATTGGATGATCAAAATACATATTAAACATTTTAGAGAGAGAAAGTAGAGAGATGGTGTTCTTGGTAGAGAGTTGGTTAACAAAATTATGAAAGTTTAGATTCCAAGCCACACCCCTTCCATGGATGGAAGGGGTATTTATACTTACAAACAATACGTCCTCCTATCGGACTGTGGATCAGGCATACAGTGGGTAAAGACCCGTCCTTCCTCCACGGTGTTACAATAAACTAAACTACACTACAAACTAACTAATAAGCTACTAAATAACGTAACTAATGACAAGTCTACGAGCTAAACTATGCTAGATAATATTTGGGGTGACCGACACTTTACTTATGGAATTTCCAATTCCTGACAATCTCCCCCTAAGGGAGGTCACCCCATGTTTTACATTTCGAATCCTAGCATTCTATTCTTGACTTTGTTCTTGAGCTCGTAGACTTCAATTCTTCAATTTCGCAATCTTTGAGCTTTTGTAGTGCAACTTCAAAGTTCGAGTGCTTTATACTTTCAGTGGAGGTCTTTGAACTGATCCACATCTTTGATGATCTTCGAGCATTCATTGAGATCATCAGCCACAGTAAATCTCTCTGGATCATCCATAGTTGTGTTGCCTTCATGTGATCTTGTGACTTTTGGACCGACATGCTCACACTTTTGAATCATGGCATCTTTCCATCAGAGTAGCGGAAGCCTTACTGGTTCATGATATTTGCAAAGAAATAAGTAGCATAGTATGAAATATCAGAGCAGTGTTATGTAGATATGCACCAATCATGATTTCTTCAAATTAAGTGTGGATGCTGTGAGCATGCGGCTTTGGATTGACTCCTCAATTCTGATTAGCAGCAACCGTCCAAATGTTACTGCAAAAACAAGAAGTAGCTAAAACACACGAAAGTGTCTTTGATCACTTTCGTTGAATTGGGTACACGCCCACGGTTCCCTGATCAGACAAGTACGCCTGGATCGTAGACCTGAAGAATCTCCTTGACAGGGTTTCGCAGCTGCTCTAGTCGTTCTTAAACCAGAACGTCTCAAAGAAGACAACACGGAGTGAGTGAACCAGCGAATTGAGATTCACTGATTGAAGAAAGATTGATTTGAAAACAATCGTGTATTGCTTGAAGAAAGAGTTTTGCAATACGACGAAGGTTTTATGAGAAAGTTCAATTTTCAAACAAAATACTTTTTGTATTAGAGAATGAGTACACATTCGATGTGCTAGTGAGAAGAAGAGATTCGCACATCGAACGGTTTTTCTAAAAGTATTTTTCAATCAGAGATAATTTTTGAATTTGAAATGAATACACATTCGACGTGCTAGAGAAAAGAAGGTTTGCACATCGAACGGTTTTTCCAAAAGTGTTCGTCAATTCCATTCCTGGACCAAGGTTGATTCAAGAGTGAATCGCCCCATCGTTTCTATCTAGTTGTCACAAGCTTGATCTTACGAGAAGATTTCACATGTCACCCACCAAGAGCTTGTTTGATGTTGGCTCTAGAAGGATTTCCATCTTCATTGTGAATATTTTTACATATCACTCGGATGTTCTGGCAATATCACAAGGATAATGCGTAGGACTCTTAATATATTCTTACTTTCCACATTGTGTGAAACAGCAAGTCTTCATTAATTTAGTGTCCTAATGAGATATTGTGGATGATCTCTTGGCTCTAGACTCGATTGTGCACATTTGGTTCCTATGCCGGAGACTAGGGAGAGGGTCTCCTTCTTCAATATCAACAATCTCTAAGAGAAAGTCGATAGATTATGTCGGTTCCCCGTGAGAGTGAAACAAGCCCTTTTAAGAGGAACTTGAGTAGCTTGGGAAGTTGTAGTGCGTGCACACTGGGTCCATGACGTCTTGTCTTCAATACGTGTTACCTTGGTAACAACCAAGTAGCATATGTATTGAACCCCGGTTTCTTCCCTAAGGTTGAATTATTGGAGGGCTATTTCTTTTCACCCTTTCACATTAATTTCTTTTTCATTCTTCAACCCTTCAGTGCTTACCGAGACTTCATTACTAGAACCTTATTGGGTTTATTCCAGATTAGCTCTCTTCTCAGTCGGACTCTTCCCATATTCTCATTTTTCTCCTTTTTTTTCAATATACCTAAGGACTTTACACTATCTAGTGGATTGTCCCGGGTAGATCCTCCGCTCGCGGGATCGTAGGAACGAATACCTAACCTAACCATCCTTATAACACCATGCATAAAGTAAATTGGTCGGTCTTTTGGTATTGTTCTTTCCTTCATGAAACCAATCGAAAAATCATTTGGAAAAACAATCAAGGTACTTGTGATACGAGATCAAAGCATTTTGTACCTTAATAGTTTTGATCATTTAGAAATGCTCCCCCTCAACATGTGCATATGATCTTGAAATTGTTTAGCACATGGAGGCAAGAGTTCTTTGAAATAATTTCTTTGAAATAATTTCTTGATCACAATTTCCGGAGAAAAATCCATTTGAATTTCTTTTGGTAAATTCTCCCCCTCAATATGTGCGGAGGATATTTGAAATCATTTTATCACATAGAGGCAAGAGTTCTTTTGAAGCACATCCATCACAAAACCATTTTGAAAATCAATCAAGGTACTTTATGTTAAACACAAAAATCTTTTGTACCTCGATAGTTTATTTTCCTTAAAATGCTCCCCTCAATATGTGCTTCAAGATTCGAAAGCGTTTAGCACATATGAGAGAGCAACCGCACAATTGAATCAAAACGATCACCTTTTATCAAATTTCATTATTAAATCACAAATTCTCCCCCGATCAAAAATATCAAACCCTTTGAGATTTTGGATCCCAAGTGATTTAATAAGGTTTAGAAAACATAGGAGAAAATGTGGCCAGGTTTAAATACTCATCTTGTTTTTGGATAAATGCTCCCCCTCAACATGCGCATTATGTATTAGAAATCGTTTGGCACATGGAGGCAGGAGTGCCTTTAACGGACTAAAACCAATTCTATTTAAACAGATAAGAGATTTAAATCACGATCTCTACCCCCGATCAGAAATTTCAAACCTTTTGAGATTTGTGATCCCAAAAGATTTAAATTATTTAGAAGATTTTGGGAAGACATGGCAAGATTTGATTTTGAAAATGACAGATAAGGACCATTTAAGACATTAAAGATTGTTAGTGTCAGGTATGATTGTTTTATGAGATCTTTAAGTAAAATAAAACAAGTTCACAATCAAACAAGAATGTAAAAATTTCATTTTGAAAGACCTTGATTAAAAAAAATCATACCATGACAAAACGGAACTTTTGTGAAGAAATATCGTTTGAAAATATTTTATTTTAAATCACTCTCCCCTCAATCCATGACAGAAGTCAATAATTGAGTGACTTAGGTTTTGATAAAAAGAAGTCCGGAGATTTTCAAAATTTAGTCCAATTTGTTTTCAAAACAATATTTTCCATTTTCAAAACAATTTTATTCAAAGTTTTAGAAAATGTTTTAAAAATGGTATCCCTGCACAAAGATACATTAGTGGTTGAGAAGCCTGTTGCTGTAGGGTTGGAAGAAAACCATCTCACGATGCAAGGAGACTTCTTACTGCATTTTGAATGCCAACTGAGGTCAGATTAAGCGCCGTTTCTTCAATCAATTAGAAGAAAACCATCCTGATGCAAGTGAGACCTCTTACGTTGCATTTATGCCAACTCTCCATAGAAGTCCAATTAAGCTCCGTCTCTTCATTTGTCAACCCAAGATATAGTTACCCTTTCCTTTCGGCATCCAATCATCTTCATTAGTGGGATCCGGATCGGGAACATTCTTTTATACCAAGATACCTGTATATGTTAGTGTACACACATACAGATATATGGTGGTCGACATCACCCAAACAGCAATCGACTAATAAAAGTCAATTCAACATATTAATCAGATCATATAAGACATGGGAATAATGTGTTCATCAAACTCTAATCATCTAAACCTAGCAATCATATCCTAGGCACCTAGTCCTTCAACATAGGTTAACATCATTTTTAATTAAGCATATTAGGATAATTAAGAAAGCCCGTTAGATGATGTAGATTTGAAAAACATTATCCCCCTCAATCCATGACTCATTTTATGAAAAGTTTAAAAGCGCTGAAGTCATTGATTGAGTTTTTCAATCTTACAAAACTCAAACTGATTTGTTTTAAAGCAACTCATTTTCCACCATTTAAGAGAACAACAAATATTTTTCTGAAGAATTTTAGACGGAAAAACATTTGTGTAGGAACAGCAGTCCTTTTGACGACATGCTTTCCTTGTTAAGTTTTAGGATAAGTGCACGAAATATTTTGAAAAATTTTTAAGTGCAACACTTTCCTTTCCTTAAAAGAGCGGGTTGCTATCAGAAATAATAGCAAACCATTTTTGAAGCCGGTTACAAATTAAATAATCTGAAGCCATATTTTGAGACATGTTTGAAATGAATATTTACACCTCTCTCGCCAACTTCATCTATGGTCCCGTGCCATTATTGAATGACATTTCTAAGACCGTAGATGTTATCGATACCAGAAGACATGTCTAGAGAAAAACATATTTTTGGTATTTTTTGAAATTTTTCTGATTTTTATGGATTTTTGAAGAATTTATATTTTTCTATTTTGTTTTGCTGGTTTTATAATTTTGTATTTTGTTTTTCAGATAAATATATACAAAGATAGAGTAGATGATATAGTATAAGAGGATGATGATACAATCGAGATAAGGATATCAAGCAGACGCCGCTAAGATAGAATACGTCATCTCTTAAACTTCCACCACCAAAGAATCCGAGGCTCCAAAATAGAATGTAGAACATGAGCCTTTGAGAAAAACGAGACTTTGGCAAAATGATCCATAGATGATCCAGCTTATTGAAGCCCCACTTTAACCCATCACCCGCGCCCAATTAAGAACAAAGAATGTTTCATCCCATTAATTCATGGGCCATCTTTCTCAAATCCTTTCCAATCGAAATCAAGCGATCCATTCCAAAAGGTGTCAAGAGAACAATTCCCCCAAGTAGTTGAATTAATGCAGTCAGTCTCTTTGTATAATTCTCAAGAACTCTCCCAAATACACATCATGAGGGTAATGAAGAACACCTCCCCTATGTTCACATCTTTCATCCCTGATGACTATGTATGAAGCTCAAGAACCCGAAGTACACCAATATCCAAGAACTCTCCCGAATAGTCATCATGCCCGGAAGGAAAACACCTCCCCAATGTTTGTGGTAAACAATGGCTTTCTTCCCTGATGATCGTGTATGAAGCTCAAGAACCCGAAGTACACACATTCCCAACGAAAGAATAACTCATAACATCTCCCTCACGCTATACATTTATCTCCCTAATATGTCATACTGTGCACCTCATATATCTTCGAAACTTCTAACATCACTTCCCCACGTAGTTGGAATAATAACACTAAATGCTTGATGAGTAAAACCTTGAGTTTCTCTGCGGTCATGACATTTGTCTTCCTGAGATATCTTCAATCACTTAGAAGTATTAAATTCATCAAGTTTACTTTATGAAGTCAAACTTTGAGTTTCTCTCGGTAATAACATTTGTCTTCCCGGGATATCTTCAATCACTTAGAAGAATTAAGTTCATCAAGTTTACTCGCGCTTAGATACTGTCCCTCTTCCCCTTTCTGGATATGATACTTCAAAATCAACAACTCTTTGTAAGCCTGTATACTTGAAATCTTTTGAGAAGAACACTTGTAATCTTGTGAGAATCAACTTGCTCAAGACTCTCTCTGACTATTTTTATCAACCCTTATGTAGACAATTTGAAGTGACCAATGAAGAAGAAAACCCGATATACCATACTTGAAACTGAAGTCAACTTCCCCACATTTGTATCTTGAGCTTGCACCTAATGATGGAAGAACGTGTAGAGTTTATGCTTCAAGCAAATCTCTAAGTACTCACTACCCAAACAAAGTATGAGACATTAACACCTCTTGATTATCCATTAATCATATATGCAGGACATTGAGTAAAACAAAGTAACTCCTAATAGTGATAGTTAACCGGTCTTCAACCATCCACCTGACCGGTAACTAGATAAACCAAGTCTTCAACTCAAATTCTTAAGCCCGAGCAAGTTATCAAATAAGAACATGCTTTGTGAAAGTCAACTTCAATCTCAAATAAGTGATAAATGATTAACTCCGAAGTAATCAACTTGTGTCAAATGTCCAACACATGAATAAATGTACAACCGGATGTACATTGACCCACTTAATGAATCGGAACAAATGATTCCTCAACATCAATTTCATCTTCCTAAAGATATAATGATAGAGACCGATCCGAAGATTCACAAATTATGTCTCCTTCAATGCAGGTAGTGTCTTTCCTTAATGTTCATGTGGTTCATTTACAGAGTGCACGATAATTCGTGAAGATTTGGTAAATGAATACCAAAGAGCGGATTATTATTCAATAGTGCAACTGCAAAATTACAATAGTCAATATCAACGCCTCGAGAGTCAATGCAAGAATATGAGCAAGTCTAATTGAGGATTGAATCAACTTGTAACTCTCTCCCAATTAGTGCTCTCCCTAAAACCGACAACTGTTTGATAAATGCCAGCATTAAGAAGAAGTCTTTAGATCGTTAAATGCAACGCGCCTTTAGTCTTCTAACATGTAGCGTAAAATGTAGAACAGATCAGAGACTAACCTTCTTCAAGATTGTACAGTTGGGGAATAGATAGTTAACATCTTCAACTCACACCAAAAAGCATCCTACCCAAAAGCATCCCAATTAACTTACATCTTGCAAATCCCCTTAACTAAAATCCCTCCCAATCAAACAAGAACATAAAGATGTCCATCAAGGAAATCAGCACCGGCCGAACGAACACACATAAGATGGTAACACCAAACTACCAATAACATCAAACAAGAACAGAGAGATTGTTCAGAATCATCATGTTGATGTATACGAAGCATTAACCGAGCACTTTGTCGATAAACTCATCAATCCGAGTGAAGATGTCAACCAACGCTCTTAAGAGAAAACTCCATGGCATGACCCAAGGAAGCTCTGTTCTTACATGAGTTTAGAGATGTATGACCATTTATATTCTCAAATATCAATCAACAATGCAAAACAAATTCACACTTCTTCTCCCCTCAAGGATTGATATGGAGTTGCCATTCTTGATTAAATAAGTGAAAATCATCCGAATGTTCTATTCACACTTCTCTCCCGCAAAATCAGTACATGATGTCGCCATCTTCATTATAATTGAGCAAGTGGAATGAGAACAATCGGTAGCCCGTCACTTGATGACTGGCGCATGGAAAAAGTATGAAGCATGTTATGAGAATGGTCATATTTTCGGTCTGTATATACCAAAAGTCGCTAGACCTCCATAGCACCAAATCTCATCATCACCCCAAGTCATATCGACAAGTCTCATCAACTAAACTCAACATTTAAATCACATAAATCCGAACTCATATTGAGAAGCCCATCTGACCATCATTCAAATCCAAGCTTCATGGCCCAATGTTCAAACGAACTTGTATATCAATCACTTATACTATCATTATGGTAAATTGCATTTTTCAAACATTAAGCACAAGCCGTGGATTTGTATTCACCGTGATATATAATCATGACCACAATACCACTCATTAGTCCAATGTTATCAAAATATTTTGGCAAAATTAAACATTATACCAAAAATTCGGATATCATAATTGTGAGTTCCTAAAATCGAATGAGAAGTCCATCATGCGGTTCAACATTTCAGCCCAAATAGTGAAGATATGATCCAAGATCAAACCAACTTTGCTCATGAAGACTCAATCCATTCCAATTTAAATCCTTTTATCAAGTTTATAAAGCATGCATTTCAGCCCATGATCTCAATACTAACCCCGATGCTAACTCAACAAATAGTCCAATATAGTAGAGATACTCCTTAAAATGATTTGCTCACTATTTGATAAATATAGTTTCGGAATAAACTTGAGCACGTGAATGTGCAATGAACCAAAATTCATTCATGGTCCTATATACAAAAGTGAACCCCACACGTGTTGATACCAATGATATCAATCGCAAACAGGCCCAAGAAAATGTAAAAAGCCAATTCTTATACCAGCAAAACCGGTTGGCCCAAGTGTTCATGAATAAACACATAACACATATCACTCATGACCCTTTAACTCATGATTTAATTACCTTGAAATTGAAACACACGAGGCCCATGACCTTTCAACTCATGCGAGGGCCAAGTCAAACACAAAATGGTCGGCCCACAAAAATTACTAACATACTTAAACCAAGTGTATAACCTAATTGCTCGGATATAAAACACAAGCAATCTCATACTTCACCCTAATATCTCTCCTCATTATACGCCCCCATCTCAAATAAAACCTCTCATCAAATCTGCTTCAAACCATGAGGACTAACAACCTTTGAATAACTCAAATTTATTTTCATCAGTTATTGTGCGAAACAACTATCACCTCACAAACAAAATCAAACACATAAACACCAATCATTTTCTTAGACCAGGATTCCATCAAGTCGATTGCAAATGATAACTTTGAATGTGACACAGAGATGGCATGTGATGTATCGCCACAAGGATGGCTACAACATATGAATCTGCTTCAAGTATCCATAAGATGATGGGTCACAGGTAGGTATTAAACAGATTGATTTTCGTTTTTGTACTTAATGAATAAAGGTTTGGATAAAACCTTTTGGTTTTGTTCACTCCTTGAGATGATTCGAATATTTAAATGAGGCAAGCCAAAAATGAATCTGTGATGATTCATTACTTCGTGTTCATTGACTCTAGATAGTCATGATAATTTTCCATATGTGAACCATGAAATATTGTTCTGAGATCGATTTGTATTTCATTTTGTTTGAGTCTTGGTTGATTTGAAAGAGAGTAAAGATTGTGAGGGTCTTGGGTAGACAAGTTTAGGTTAGATAAGTTTCGGATAGGATGTGAGTTGAGTCTTGATTGGTTTTGAGTCATGTTGATGTTGGATCTGTGATAGATACTTCTTTTACATTCGTTGGTGAATCATGGACCAAGGATGGTGTAAACCTGAGGTCAAAAGCCTTTTGGTATATGGTTTTTGTTTTGAGGATATGGTCTTGTGGTCAAAACATCTTCTGTCTTTCAGTACATGACAAGTCGCTAGCTAGAATTGGGTCAAGTCGCTACCATTTCTGTCACAAGACAAGTAGCTAATCTTTTTGAGTCAAGTCGCTAACCACAAATCAGTAGAGACAAGTCACTAGCAATGTTTTTAAACCAAGTCGCTACTTTGATAAATATCAAATCACTACCCTTTTTCTTTACAAACAGGTTGCTAAGATGTATAACACTCAAAAGTCAAAACAATAACTCGCCAAATGAGATCAGGTCGCTAACTTAATGACAAGTCGCTGCACTTGTAAATACAAGTCGCTAAGATGATTCAATGAATCTGGACTGAGTGACAAGTCGCTAGCAAGATCAAGATTTTTTCCGGCGAGTTTTCCGACAATAAAACCAGTACACCTTCAAGCAAACCCAGAAAATGTAGAAAATATACTTCTTTGACCATATAGACCACTTTAATATAACCAAATGACCACTTAGCATACATTATTTGATTGGACCAAGATATTGACACAAGACTGTTGTGAAATGAAAAACCAGTTTGGACCATTGACCAAAAGTAGATACATAAAAAACTTGTTTAAAAAGATAATATCACCAACAGTACGTAACACAAAAATATTCGACACACAAAAGTGATATAAAATCAGTTTAAACAGTATTCAAGCCGCAACAAATCATCAAAACACAAAAAACTTGGCTCTGGTACATATTAAACGTTTGATGATTCGGGTGGTCTTGGATGATCAAAATACATATTAAACGTTTTAGAGAGAGAAAGTAGAGAGATGGTGTTCTTGGTAGAGAGTTGGTTAACAAAATTATGAAAGGTTAGATTCCAAGCCACACCCCTTCCATGGATGGAAGGGGTATTTATACTTACAAACAATACGTCCTCCTATCGGACTGTGGATCAGGAATACAGTGGGTAAAGACCCGTCCTTCCTCCACGGTGTTACACTAAACTAAACTACGCTACAAACTAACTAATAAGCTACTAAATAACGTAACTAACGACAAGTCTACGAGCTAAACTATGCTAGATAATATTTGGGGTGACCGACACTTTACTTATGGAATTTCCAATTCCTAACAAAAAATGACTTGAGTCTATCATACCAAGCTTTTGGAGCTTGTTTAAGACCATAAAGGGCTTTCTTTAACTTATACACATGTTTAGGTTTTTCAAAATCGATGAAGCTCGGAGGTTGAGCTACATATACTTCTTTATTAATAAAACCATTTAGAAAAGCACTTTTGACATCCATTTGATAAAGCTTTAGATCATTAGCACAAGCATATGCAAGAAGTATTCTTATAGACTCTAATCTATCCACGGGGGCATAGGTCTCATCAAATTCTATTCCTTCTTGTTGGCTATACCCTTAGGCAACGAGTCTAGCCTTGTTTCTAGACACTACTCCGTTTGCATCTAATTTGTTTTTATAAACTCACTTGGTTCCTATTATGGTTTGATTACTAGGTGGAGGGACAAGTGTCCAAACATCATTAGAAACAAATTTATTTAATTCTTCTTGAATAGCCATTACCTAACTTTCATCTTTTATGGCTTCTTGTGTATTCTTAGGTTCTATGGTTGAAACAAAACAAAATAAGCTACTTTAGTTTTGAACTTGAGACGTTAATGTTCTTTCGTTTAGCTTTCCTATGACCTTATCTACGGGGTGATCTTTGGACTCTTTAATGTTTTTGACTTCATCATTTAAAGGTTCTTCTTCTTCATTTATCTTTTTCTTTATTACTATGGCTTCACTTTCTACAATCTCGTCATCGACAAGAGGTGGAGAGGGTTTGGGTGGACTTTCATCAAATTTTATATTTAATGACTCTTCTACCTTCATTGTTTCTTTGTTTAATATGATGTAAGCTTTGCTATTTGGAGAGTAACCTAGAAAGATACCTTCAGTTGATTTAGGATCAAATTTTGTAAGGTAATCTTTAGTGTTAAGAATAAAACATTTGCTACCAAAGACTCTAAAGTGATCTAACGTAGGCTTTTTGCCTCGGAGTAACTCTTATGGAGTTTTACGTAAGATTGGTCTAATTAGGACTCGATTGAGTATGTACGTTGAAGTATCAACGGCATCACACCAAAACTTTTGAGGTATGGATTGCTCATTAAGAATGATGCGACTCATTTCTTGTAGGGTTCTATTCTTTCTTTCAACTACCCCATTCGATTGTGGAGTGCGCGGACCCGAGAAGTTGTGAGTAATACCATTAGCGTCACAAAAAGTTCCAAATTTCACTTCATTATCGAATTCCCTACCATGATCCGTTCTAATAGACACTATAGGACTTCCTAGTTGTCTTTGTATTTTCTTGCTTAATATTTCAAAATAATTAAACGTTTCCATTTTGTTCTTTAAGAATTTTGTCCATGTGTACCTAGAGTAATCATCCACTATGACCAAAGTGTAGTAGTTGCCTCCATAACTTTGGATAGCGGATGGACCAAATAAATCCATATGTAGTAATTCTAGACACTTAGTTGTAGACACCATGTTTTTAGCTTTATGACTAGAATGAACTTGTTTTCCTACATTACAAGTATCACAAAAGTGATGTTCATATTTTAATTTAGGTAGATCTCTTACTAGATCTTTGGATGATAGCGATTGAAGAAGTCGCATATTGGCATGACCTAATCTTCGATGCCATAAGGTCGAAGTATCATCCATAGAGGTAAGACATAGTTTGTCTTTAGGTTTATTACCGATTTTAATGACATAGACTTCATGTTTCCTAATTCCTCTTCCTATGGTTATGCCATTTTTTAATATCTTACTACCGGTTTTGGTAAAAAGTACATTGCACTTTTTATCACATATTTGTCCTTTACTTAAGAGGTTAAAGTTTAGGTTTTCTACATGACACACACTGTTAATGGTTAGAGATTTGTTAGAAATCGTACCTTTACCGATGATTTTACTTTTGCTATTTCCAAACACCACATTACCTCCATTGAAGGATTCATATGTGGAGAATAGATCTTTATTGCCGGTCATGTGCCTCGTGCACCCGCTATCCTTGGCCCATTCATCCGGGTCTAGGTCGACCTTTAAGCATACGTAAGAAAACAATTAACTCAAAAGTTTGGTCCCCATTTGTTCATGGGTCCATTAGTGTTAAACATTCCATTCATGTTAGACATGTATGGATAAGATGAGTATGCATTCCATGGAGCAAAGTTTTGAAAAGGAAAACCATTTTGCATATTTGGATTCCATCCCATTTGATGGTTACTTCTTGGGTAAACATTATTAGGTCTCCTAGATGGATTAGGTTTTGAAAAAGATAGAGCTTTGTTTCTTGCAAAAATAGGATTATATTTTGGAGGTGGTTGTCTAGTGGTTAAGTGAGTTGGTTTCTTCTATTAACTATAAAAATCAGTTCTAGATGAAGAAGCTACGTTATTACCACTATTTGCTACAGCAGACCCACGGATCCCTGGCTTAACACTAGTCGGTTCCCTTTTTATGGGATCCGTGGGATCCGCCACAACAGTGGCTGGTTTTTCTAGTGCCTTAACAAATTGTGTTTCTTTGTTTTCACTAGTTGATGGATCAAGTTGTTGAATACCTAATCCTTTTTGGTTGTTACCGGTTTTAACACTATCTAATATCATATCTAAAGTATTCGTACTCATTCTAGCAAATTTAGAATCTAGTTGATCAACTAGTGTTTGAAGTTGAACAAAAAGTTCACATTCACCACTTGCTATTTTACCCTTTTCTAGACGTTTCAATTTTGCTTTTAATTCTATGACTTCTTTATCTAAACGTTGGTTTTGACTTCTTAAAAGCTTATTTTTGTTAATTAGTTTTAAGCTAATATTGCACAGTTTGTCATATTCATTATGTAATGAGTCGTCATTTAGTGATGAGCTACTATAGTATTCGTGACATACCTCGTCATTTGCCATGAGAAAAATTTATTCGTCCTCCGTCGCCATTCCCCACGTACGCTCCAAACGCCTTTTGATCATCCCATTTGGGACACTTACTAATAAAGTGGTTTGGGTCCCCACATTTAGAGCAAGCACGATCATCCCTTGGCTTCTCGTCCTCTTTACTTTTCCGGAATCCTTTCTTGTCGTCATACGGTTGTTTGACGTATCTTCCCTTCCTTCTAAAGAACTTTTAAAGTCCCTTACCGCCATAGCATACTCCTCGTCGTCACTATCCGAAGAAGAGTTCTCTTCATCGCTTGAAGCCTTTTTGGCTTTAAAGGCAAGAGATTTGTGTTTCTCTTTCACCTTTGAGGCTTCGAAATCTTTAGCAAGGACAAGCTCGTAGACTTTTAAGTTGCCTATGAGTTCATCAAGGGTGAGGATTGTCAAATATTTTGACTCTTCGATCGCCGTCACCTTGGATCTCCACTTGGATGGAAGTGCCCTTAGATATCTCCTAACATGGTTACGGCTAGAGAAAGATTCATCAAGTGCTTGTAAAGATGTAATAATAGTATTAAAATTAGCAAATGATTGATCTATAGTTTCCTCATCCGATATTGAAAATTGTTCATATTGTTGAACAAATAAATCAATTTTATTATTTTTAGCTCGTTGATTACCTTGATGAGTTACAACTAAAGAACTCCAAATTTCATTAGAGGTTTTAAGCATAGAAATTCTTTCGAATTCCTTTTTGGGTAAAGCATTATACAAAACCATTTTAGCTTCACTATTTTTAGAAAGCTTTTTCTTTAATTCATCACTTAGTTTATCTTGCGGTATGTTAACTAAATTTCCTTTATCATCTTTTGAGGTAGCCTCAAAATCGCCTTCAACAATAATGTACCAAGGATCAATATCTTTAGACTTCACATACGTTTCGAATCTATTATTCCAATATATAAAACCATTAGTTTCAAGTAGTGGTGGTCGTTGCATAGATTGCCCTTCTTTGTAATTTTCAGAACCCATAGTGATCGAAAAGTTTTTAAAATACGGTTTACTTTAAAACTTTTATAAACTTAGCTCTTGATGCCAATTGTCGAAAACTAGAAGGGGAGGTTGAATAGTTTTTCCGATTTTAAGTTAGTTTCAAAAACTTTAGATTCGATAATTTGTGAGATCGTATGGATGTAGAGAAAGTATTGATCTAAAGATAAAGCAAGTAAATAAAGTAAAACAAAGGGATAGAAATGACACAACCGATTTATAGTGGTTCGGCTACAAGGACACCTTCCTTGCCCTACTCCACTCCCGAGTCACCTACTCGAGAGTTCAAGCACTATGTCAACAAACTCCTTCAACTTGGCATAGAAGCCTTCACAACGCTACACCTTTTCCAGTACAATGCTAATAACCGAGTCCGTAACACGGTGGACCAAACCAACACGACTATTACACAACAAATATGTGAAATATCAAATACAAGATCTTCGCTACAGAAATCTTGCGGAGGAACAAATTAATCAAGGACTTTTTGCTTGGATGACTTGTAGAATGTTCGTGATCTCGCCTTAGAGAAGGACCTATATGAGAATCAATAAAGAAAGAAAGAAAGAGGTACTCTCTAGATCAAGTGATCTTTTGTTAGAAGAGAATGAGAGTATATGAGAGAATGAGTAAGAAGAGGGGTGAGTTAGAATGAAGAATTGGTTCTCTATTTATAGGAAAAATTTGCCACTGTTCCCCGGATCCCACGGATCCCTCCCACAAGGGATCCGTCTAGTGTAATCCTAGGGATTCGTGGGACGCTCCTCTTTGCCCATGGGTTTTTTGGTTATGGGTTATGGGTCATGGGTTATGGGTTGGTCCATGGGTATTCTTTTAGATTCAATGTATCTAATGAGTACAATGTATCTAGTCTTGTGGGTCTGGGTCAATACCATGGGTTATGGATATGATCCATGGGTTGTGATTTTTACCCATCCTAATAAACTATTACAACAAATGATTAATTACAACATTTTTGTATTAGATGGCTATATGTAAATGCTTTACAAAAATAACATGTATCCTTATAATTGTACTTAAGATAACATTATATTTGTTATAAACAAAACACAAAGAGATCGCAAAATATTAATAAACGTTTTTACGGTTTATTTGTATTAACACATATCTAATCATTAGATTTTAATCCACATTTTGGGTCAAGCATTCATTACAATGCATAATTTTTTTTCTATAAGTAGGATTCCTAACATTGCTTGCTATTCATCTCATCCTCACAAACAAACACCACCATGTCTTCCAAAAGATCTTCCAACTTAGATGAATCATCAAGTGCAAACAATCCATTTCAAGAAATCCAAACTTTTGTCCTACCGCCTTCCAAAATACCACAATCAAAATCTAGGATATCCGCACGGATTAGCATCCGGCCTTGTTGCTTAGCAAAACCATCATCGAATGGCTCATCACCAACCACTAACTCACCAAAATATGATTCCATTATAGCACCTCCTTCATCACCAACAAGTACACCAACTTCATCGCCCATCAACTCACCACCTAAAGTCACTATTTTGGAACTCCTTAAGACTCCCAACAACCAAAACAAAAAGAAATAGCCTTTTTGACACCTCCCACTTCTCCAAACACAATTTTCAAAGATCTTGAAACCTCACTACCCTTAGCTCCCATTAAGCTACAAGAACATCTAGGTTCTTTTCTACCACCACTTCTAAACATTCCGGATTTTGATCCGTATTTTCCTACTTTTCCACCACATCTTCCGCATATCACAAATCAAAATAACACGGAAAACTTCTGCACTCATTACCCACATCACTTACATTGTGAACATTGCCAATCCACTAGGGATATTGCAATAGAAATTTGGGAAGAAATGCGATTCATACTCAACCTCATTCTTAATCACATCAATATCATTACTCATCAAAACCTCCATCCATAACCTTATGCAAGCATGGAAGGAATCATTATTACTATTTTTTTTTATGTTTCTTAGTATTTTTCTTTTGAGTCATTTTTAAGAACAAGTCTTGTTCTTACTTTTACGTGCTTGTATGTGGCATAAATACCACTACATTTTGTTGTTTTATTACAAGGCCTTGTTTACATACCTTGGCTCCCAATCTTGATTCTCGTCAATCACAATATCATTTATGCATGTTACTACTAACCTTTTCTTTGCAGGATTTTTTTTATTTTTTCTCACTTGACGCCCTGAACTAGGGGGAGCTACCGTCAAGGGGGAGTAAGCGATACATGGACTATTTTTCCACATCTTATTTCTTCATTGGGTTAACTTTTTGTTTCGACAAAAAGGGGGAGAAGAAGTAAAACTTAGGCTTACAAAAAATACATCTAATCTTAAGTTTTACTCATCATAACATTATGTTTTGTCATCAACAAAAGAGGGAGATTGTTAATACAAATAAACAGTAAAAACGTTTATTAATATTTTACGATCTCTTTATGTTTTGTTGATAAAAAATATAATGTTATCATAAGTAAAATTATAAGGATACATGGTAAAGCATTTACATATAGCCATTTAATACAAATTGTTGTAATAAATCATTTGTTGTAATAGTTTATTAGGATGGGTAAAAATCACAACCCATGGAGCATATCCATAACCCATGGTATTGACCCATACCCATTTGACTAGATGCATTGCATCTATTAGATACATTGTATCTAATGAAATACCCATGGACCAACCCATAACCCATGACCCATAACCCATGACCCATAACCAAAAAACCTATGGGCAAAGAGGAGCGTCCCACGGATCCCTAGCTTTACACTAGACGGATCCCTTAAGGGAGGGATCCGTGGGATCCATGTAACAGTGGCAAGTTTTGCCTATAAATAGAGAGCCATTTCTTCATTTCTCTTCACCCATCTTCTTTCTAAATCTCTCATATACTCTTACTCTCTTCTAACAAAAGATCACTTGATCTAGAGAGTTGTTCTTCTTTCTTCTATTGTGATTCTCATATAGATCCTTCTCTAAAGCAATATCACGAGCTCACTACAAGTCATCCAAGCAAGGGGTCCTTGATTGATTTTTTCCTGCACAAGATTTCTGTAGCAAAGATCTTGTACTTGATATTTCACATAGTTGTTGTGTAATAGTCGTGTTGGTTTGGTCCTCCGTGTTACGGACTCGGTATTTAGCTTTGTACCGAAAAAAGGTGTAAGCAACATTGAATACTTTATCTTCATCCATACGATTTCACATAACATCGAATCTAAAGTTTTTAGAAACTAACTTAAAATTGGCAAAACTATTCAACCCCTCCTTATAGTTTTCTGTCACACCCCCAAAATATCGCAGCGGAACGATAGTGTCTTTGGGGTATGATGTCATTGCACAAAGTATGGATACAGAAAACGACCTCTAAAATGAGACGTTTTGAAGAGTTTGCCATTCGATTAAATAAAGTTAAAGTTTACAAAACATGAGATCCCAAAGTTTGATAATACATAAAGGGTTACAAAACATGTCGAATGGTAATAGATAAAAACACAAGACTCCAATGTATGCCATGTGACCCAAAAGCTCCATGATATGCTATCGCCTTACTGACCAGATAAACATGCTAAAAAGTGTCAACACAAAGGTTGGTGAGTTCATAAGTTTGTTGAAAATGATTTGGAAAAGTCTTTAAAGAATGTTGATGCAGCAAAGGCATTGTAAATCCATTCAGTTCCGAATTTCGCCCATACAAAACTCGCAACCTATGTGTTCACAACCCATTGCCTAATATAGAATTGTCAAGCTTGTTTGTAAGTAGGACATATGTGCATACGATATATACAAGTACTTAATGCAAAGAATCACTAACCACTGAACCTCTTGACAAGTCTACATTGTTTGTTGTGTCTCATTGAATAACGGATTATATTCACCCCAGGTCAAGTCATCAAGGACTCAAGGTGGGGGGCGTACGCCACCGATAGTACTATCAATACCTCTCCGCAAGGCTCCCTGCAGGAGTTAACCAGTTGCTAAAGTATGTATGTTGAAGCATAATTGAAAACAAGTTTAGCACATTAAGGCACATATCGCAATAAACCACACATAATGTCGAAAGAGTATAAGACGTATAGTGTAACACAATTGTATAAATGGTTTGAGTATTCGCAAGAGTAAAAACAAGTATTTAAGCATGTATCTCCCCCTAAGAGTTTGTAAGAATTTAAACGAGTAAAAGCGGGGTATGAACTCACCTGGTATGATTGATATGCTAACAAAATGAAGTGCACGAAAATGAGGCTCGGAAACTATCCGCAACCTAAAATGAATGTCATGACTTGAGTTATGATATGTTGTCGTGAATGCATGATAAAATGTCGTGCATGCAAATCCATATGTAATCTATACCACTTGTACGTTTTTGAAAATAGAATTTATCGTCGAAATATATGTTTATGACATCTCGTCATGTTTATAAAATACTTTACAAGTATATACGTTGAATCAACATCCTACGATAATCGTTTTGTGATTTATTATGAAATTATAACTTTTCGTCGTAAAATAATGTCATTTGACAATTTCATGAAAGTGACTATACGGCCTCGAAAAGCTAGTCGTAAAATGGTGCCCGTCGAGTGTCAGGAAACAAACTCGACGGTTTTGGGAAGCTTGTATCATTATCTCAAAGTTTTAGCATTTAAGTTTTCATCCTAGAGGTCTCGATCATGGAGAAAAATATAGGTAAAGTATGGTACTTGTGTCCAAAATATCGTTTTAGGGTGGTTTCCGACAAAGTTTAAGTGACCGTATTTTATTCGTTACAACTCCGCTTGACGAACGGTTGGACATTTTGGAAAATATGCTTGGCGAACTTACTTTTACTAGTAGACATCACGTTATAAAAAGTATTACATCCTTGTTAAAAACGACCCTCAACATGGTCACTTGTTGCCGTAAGGTTTGTCTAATAGAAATATATTAGTTTTTCTTATATAAAAAAGTTACGCAACTTTGTATAAACACGGTAATTTAATCGTTACAAGTCCGTTTTACGTTTCTCACATCCTTAGACTCATATTAATGTATACTAATATATTTTTAATAAGTCGACACATTTCATAATGCTTAAGCCTCATTTTTGACTCGTAAAAAGTGATATTAAAATGCTGAAATTTCTGAAATTAATAGTTTTCGTCGTCAAACTTCAAAATAGCATAACTTCTTCGTTATAGCTCCGTTTTAATCCGTTCAAGCGGCCACGTTTTCGTTTTAAAGTATATTTTCCAAATATCTAGTCCAAAATATTTTACCAACTTTCGAATTTTCCCAAATTTAAAAATAAGATCAGACCGTTAACTAAAGTTGTCGCAATGAGTTTTTCTCGCGCAAAACCTATTCTAACCAATTCAAAACAACTCCGAAGCTATTCTAATCTTACCATACACCTTCTTAGGGTGTCATGGGTTCCTAGACATCACCAAAAGTGATATGTTTCAAGGAGTAATTATAGGATGACATAAATATATATATATATATATATATATATATATATAACTCTTAAAAACAATGAAAAAGTGGTATAAACATCCATAAGACTTGCATGTTTTTCTCAAATATGATGAAATGAACATAAAGTAAATATGAAATATGAAAATGAATATGAGATGCTTACTAGTTAACTTGATGAGGTTAATGAACAAAGGTTTAATCCTAATCACCCAAGGTTTTTATTCCACAACCTTAATCAAGAGTGTGTCTAGATTGATATAAACTTGACTTGAAAATATTTTGGTGATCATTCTTGATCCTTATGGCGTGGCCAGTTCTAGGGTGAAGAGAGGAGAGAAAATGGTTTTTGCTTTTACACTTTGAGAAATTTAGTAAGTATGTGCATGTTTTTTAGTATAATACAATATAAGTGTAAGAGATATTTTGCAAATTAAGTGTGAATCATCATGTTGGTCGACAACCATAAAGAAATAATCAAAAGAATAGATGCATTTTAAGTAGCTTAATACATATGGGTAGAAATAAAGTGTAGTTATTTAAGAATGATTAGTAACTTCTGTATTTATTTAAGCATTTAAAGTAACGTTAGTTAAAATCTAAATTTTAACGGGTCAAGATAAAATATATTGAGGTCATAAAAATTATAAAAATACTTTTCTTTCAAAATTTGAGTGAAATAATAATTATCGTGTTGTTTTTACGAAAACCGTCGTAATTATATAAATATAACAATTTATATACAAAATAAATTTAAAACACCGGGTAAACTAATAATATTATTTTTATAATCTTAATATGAGTATAAAAATATATCGGGATAATTTTTGGAAGTATCGGATCAATTGTTCAAAATAATTAATTACGCGATAGCGTTTCTTTAATAAGAAATTATGCGTTTAATGTGAAATGCAAAACCATGCATGAACTAATATGATGAATATTGAGTTTGAGAAATGACCGGAATTTGAGAATTGTGACATTCTTCCCATGTAAGCGGAATCACGTCCTCGTGATTCAATTAATGATAACTAAAGGTCTACCCTTAGGTTTCGCAAATCGTGGTGTATGGTCAAAGTGCTTATGCCAAAACTTACGCGTCTAGGGTTCTTATCTAATGAGGCTCACGAATCTCAATGATACAGTGGATCACTTAATGGTCTAGGAAAAATGTCCCAGCACGCATTCATGCGGGCTGCCTCGGCCCTAAATAGAATGCTGAAACCTCGGGGTGGACTGATATTGAGTACCTGGTTTGGGTTATTTCCGTCAATTGCTAAAGCTAGGTGTTGGTTATCCTGTAGTTGCCTCTCGGCTCCATTCAACTTAGGACAATTATTCCGGAAGTGATTCGGGCTGTTACATTCAAAGCAAGTCCTTTGGTTATTCCTCATGTTGCCCACATTAGCCGGTGTTACTGTGTTTTACCGCTGCTCCTTAAAATGGCCGATCGATTGCAATTTGTACACAAGCGGCGGGCTTGGTCTTCGGATGATGATAGCACATTTAGCACATTTGGGATGTGTACCCGATACTCTCTTTGTTCATTACCGTTGCCCCTAAAACTCTTGCCCTTTTGTTGTCTCTACGCCCATCCTTTATTCACCCACTCGCTTCCTTCCTCTTGTCACTGCTCTTCAAAGTACCATTTCTAACCATCTCGTCTCTCAGGTTCCACCCTCAGATTGCACTTTGTATAGTAGACGGCTCAGTTGTTTTCACAGTTCCACATATTTCAGGCACAAGACCATATATGTACCTCGCGATTCTCTTGGATTCGGGTAACCGTGATGAGGAACTAGTCCGCTAATTCATGGAATCGATCGGTAGGCCGCGTGTAAACCGACTCCTATCATAGAGTGATGATAAAGTTCATGTTCCAGCTTTCTCGCATTTCATTGTCCCGCAAGATTCTTCAATGACGCTTCTTTAAATTCGCCCCACATCATACCTATAGCCGCTTCTCCTCGCCTCTAGCATGTAGTTGTGTGTTCCACCATGTCAATGCCTTCCCCGATAGCAAGCAAGCAAATATACTTCACCCTCTCATGTGCGCAACAATTGCCGATGTCGATCACTCGACTGCCTTCTCTACCCATCGAGTATACGCTAGCACCTCCTATACCATCAAACTCCATGGTTTGTATGCATTCGAAAATTCCTTATACGCGCCAAGCATCCGCCTGTTGTTGTTGTTGTTGTGTTGGTGGTGTTGTTATTGTTGCCACCGCCAACTACATTGTTGGTGTCGCCATTCCCGTTCCCGTGGTTTCCCGAGTTATTCATATGGTTTCCAACTTTTGTGACAATAGTGGGAAGCAAGATTTGAAGTTGTTGAGCGATGATGGCGTAAAATCAGTTTCCGCTGTTGTCATTGTTACCCATGTCGCACCGCCTTCTACCTCCACGCCAATTCGCCCTTCCACCCTTTCAAGGCCGCACCACCCCGCTTTTGCCGCTGTTACCCTCGTGCCATGATCTCTCGCAAAGGAAGGACCGCTGAGTCCCAATGTCTATACTTAACGCCCCTCAAACATAATACCACGCCACAAATTGGTTCCTGCGTGTCCACACCGATCCACGCATGCGGGTCCATATGTCCACGGGTTGTGACGATTTATAATTATGTTGGCCACCATAATTATAACGCTTATTTCACATCGTACATACCACCGCATACGTGTCTCGCCGATTGTTAACTGAAATAGGTAGCCATTCTATCATCCGATTCTAACCTATGAGGAGGAATTTAGGTAGGTATCTAGGAGAGTCGACGGTGTATAGGAAATCTTTAGGTGCTAAAGTTTATGAGGTTTAGTCGCCAACAGCTTCCAAAGTATCCTCAAGAGAACTCCATACTGCAAAATCATCAAATCTATACAACCTATATAGTAACATTCTTATTTAGCTCTCGACCGGTCTCATCAAACAAGAACTGCCACGATCAAGTTAGATATGCTAATATCAAGCTCCATATTTGATGACTTGACTAGATTTTGGGACTCTATCCAAGACAAGGAAACCACGTTATCCAATGAGGTGGGTCTAGAAGAAATTATTTTAGAAAACATATGCCATCTAAAAGTGCTGTAAGGCGATAGGAAAAGAAAGGATCGACGAAAGCGGTATAGTCTAGAACCAAATGCAACCTAGTTCTTCTATAACCAAGGCTCGATACCATCCGTCACACCCCCAAAATATCGCAATGAACGATAATGTCTTTGGGTATGATGTCATAGACAAAGCATGGATACGTAAAACGCACTTAAAATGTGAGACGCTTTTAGAAGAGTTTACCATTCGACAAATAAAGAAAGTTTACAAAACATGAGATCCCAAAGTTTGATAATACATAAAGGGTTACAAAACATGTCAAATGGTAATAGATAAAAACACAAGACTCCAATGTATGCCATGTGACCCAAAATCTCCATGAAATGCTATTTTACGACTGAGATAAACATGCTAAAAAGTGTCAACACAACGGTTGGGTGAAGCATAAGTTTGTTGTAAAATGATTTGAAAAGTCTTTAAAGAATGTTGATGGCAAAAAGGCATCAGAATCCATTCAGCCCGAAGTTCCTACCATTACAAAAACTCAAGAACCTATGTGTTCACAACCCATTGCCTAATAATATAGAATTGTCAACTTTGTTTGTGCAGGACATATGTGCATACGCATATATATGTCACAATTCTCACTTGGTCATTTCTCAAACTCTCTACATTCATCATACTAGTTATGCATGGGTTTTGCATTTCACATTAAACGCATAATTTCATATTAAATAAACCTTATCGCATAATAAATTATTTTGAACAATTGATCCGATACTTTGAAAAATTATCCCGACGATTTATACTTCCATTTAGTCTATAAAATAATATTATGAGTTTACCCAGTGTTTTAAATTATTTTGTATATAAATTGTTATATTTATATAATTAATGACTTGCTTTCGAAATTCTACACTATATTATTATTTCACACAACTTTTGCAAGAAATGTATTTTTACAATTTTTATGACTACAATATATTACTTTGATCCATTAAAATTTATTTTTAAGACAACACTACCCTAAACACAAAAATGTATGTACAAGTTACAAATTATATTTACAAAACTTACATTTACTTCTATACATTATAAAAAAAAAAAAGATATTTTGTGATATACATCCCCCCAAAACCGGCCTTAGGGGGGGGTGAGTCAAGAGTGGGTAGCATTAAATGAGATGGTAAAAATTTCTTGATTTGTTTAGATACATACTCCAAGTCACTTCATTCACTCATTTATCTCATTCACTACAATAATTCAAGTGTTAGTAGTTGTGTTCTCTTGTTTTTTCCTTCAAAACCAAAAATAATTAAGGCACAAGAAACCATCAAGTTTTTCCAAGCTCAAGTTTAAACAATCTAGATTACACTCTTATTAAAGGTTTTGAAATAAAAACCTAGGGTGTTTAGGTTAACCTTGTTCTAATACCTCATCATAGTAGCTTGTATTATTACTTTCATTTTACATCTTTCATTTTCATTTCATATTTATTTCTTCATATTTTGTGCAAGCATGCAAGACTTATTGTTAGTTATACCATTTTTAACATTGTTTTTAGAGTTTAATATATAAAAGTCATCCTATAATTATTCCCTTGGTATATATTGGTCTTGATGATGTCTAGGAACCCATGACACCTTAAGAAGGTGTATGGTAGGATTAGAATAGCTTTGGAGTTGATTTGAAGGGATTGAATAGGTTTAGTAATTGAGAAAAACTATTTTCGCATAAGTATATAAAGTGGTCTGATCTTATTTTGTTTTTCTGGAAAATCTGACAGTAGACATGAGTTTTTGGCCTAGATAATTAGAAAATATACTTTAAAACTTAACTGGCCGTGCTGAAAGGATTAAAACGAGTTATAACGAAGTTTATGAATTTTTCAAGTTTGACTATCTAAATATATACTGTAATTTCAGCAACCTATTTTTATTTTGTACGAAGTCAAAATCAGTCCTAAGCTTTATAAATTATTTCGACTTATCAAAAATATATTAGTATACTTGATACGGTTAAGGACGATAATACGAGAAGACGGATTTGAAACGACACTAAGATATGCACGCTTTTATAAAATTGCCGTAATTATTATTTTAGAAAACCTATATTATTTTTACGCAGACAAGTGTTACGTAAAACAAACCAACCATATTGAAGGCTATTTTATGATGACGAGAACTTTTTGTAACGAAATGTCTTCTAATAAAATCGAGATCATCAAGCATATTTTCTAAAACGACCAACCGTTTATATAGCGGAGTTGTAATAAATTATTTACGGTTGCTTAAACTTTGCCGAAACTCACTTTTAAACCACATTTGGATAAAATCACCATATTTAACCTCTATTATCTTTATGTTCGAGACCTCTATGACGAAAACTCATGTACTAAAACTTCTAGATTTTGATACAAGCTTTCCAAAACCGTTGAGTTCGTTTCCTAACGCTCGACGTGACACCATTTCATTTACTCAGCTTTTCGGCTTTCATTTTGTCACTTTCTATGAAATTTCCGACGACTTTATTTTACTTACTCTAAAAGTTAAAATTTCACTATAAATCATTACAAAACCATTGTAGGATGACATTTTGACTTAAATACTTGTAAAGTGATTTAAGAATGGTCAAGACGTCAAAAGAGTATTTTTCATTATAAGTATTATTTTCAAAACTCACAAATGGTATATAAATAAATACTAAATGCATGCATAACATTACACCATAACTCATTGCGTATCATAACATTCATAATAGGTCAAGATTAACGATCACACTACATCCTAAGTACTCATAATTTTTGTCTTCAGATCATTTCATCAAGTGAGTTTCATAGCCCCTACTTTTATACGCTTTGAATTACTTTTGGGGGAGATACATGCTCAACTATTTTCATTTACTTTCATAGTTACTCTAAACTTTTAAGGATTACCGAAGCCTATAGCCCCATTTTCAATTGTTTTAATGCTTTTATTAAACTCTTTGGGGAGATACATGCTCATCAACTTTTATGACATTCATGATTATTTGCAACTACATGTTTATCCGAATCAATGTTTAGTCATATCCTACATCATAAATCATGGAACTAATGTCTTGGGATTATCATTGAAATAATGTCTTGGATTTATCATTGAAGCCTAATGTCTTGGGATTATCATGGAAACTCAATGTCTTGGGATTATCATGGAATCAATGTCTTGGGATTATCAATACTGAGTCAATGTCTGGGATTACTGGAACTAATGTCTTGGGATTATCATTGAGTCAATAAGTCTTGGGATTATTATTGAAGCTAAATGTCTTGGGAACATCATTGAGCCGTAATGTCTTGGGATTTTCATTGAACTATCGATACATTAAGTCATGCACTATAATGTGAATTCATTTGACATCATGCACTTGAACATAAACTATGCACCTTTTGGCAAGTACTGGAACACAGTGCTGCAGTTTTGTATGTATGAACTTTGAACTGAAAGTGGATTTACAATGCCTTTACGCATAACCCGATTTGAAAGTCTTTACATTTCAACACAAACTCTATGAACTCACTCAACCTTTGTGTTGACACTTTTTAGCATGTTTTATCTCGTGTATCTAAGGCATACACTTCATGGCATGCATGTGACTTATCATGAGTCATGTGGTGACGACGCCGCCTCCCGATTTATGCACTTAAAACATCGCTTGAATTGTAAATAAACTTATTTCCGCATGCTGATTTTTTCTTTCATTTCGACCTACATTTTGTAAACTTCCATTGTTTTATTAAATCAAACGATGTGTTTTCCAAATCCACACTTTAGGTCGCTCAATATCCTCAGAATCGTGATGCTATGCATCAATCCCTAGGAATTCCATTCACGCAAAACGTAATTGGGGGTGCGTAATGACAAGTAACGAGCCGCTTATGTAGAGAACTAGGCTTGATCATCAATTCTGTAGACTATAACTACATCATCATAGCATCTCATCATATCACATAAGTATACCCTTATTATGTTACGCTAACTTATGACTCAACACCAAACATCATACGTAGACGATATTCAAGTATTGTGATAAGTTGTTCCTATTATACATAGCCCTGATCACCTATGTCTAATTCAGTAGAAGAATAATGCAATGAAGCGGAGTAGTAGTTCTGTGTAAGCATCCGTAATCGAGCCAAATTTTCAAGAGATTTTCAAAACCACTTGTTTCCTACCATCCGCTACGCTTCGTTTGATTTCTAAAGATCAAGCTAGAAACAAGTTGTTAACAAACCGCATTTAGCCTAATCAAGATGACAGTTTTTGTTTGATGAGCGCGGATTAAGTAAAAATCGGCAATAAAAAGTATTTTGAAAATTTTGCTCTCGAGAATGGGAAAGCTTGCCTCATCGGTTTCCAATCATAGCGGAGCATGTCTTTAGAATGGGATATAGTCACGCTATACGCACGGTATACTGACATAATCATTTAGACTACATGAGCATAAACTTTAGAACCCTTTGTCGCTTTGGGCCATAGTATTATTAATCGAATCACGAGGACGCGGATTCACTGACATGGGAAGAATGTCACAATTCTCAATTTTCGGTCATTTCTCAAACTCTACATTCATCATACTAATATGTATGGGTTTCCTTTTGCATTTTCACATTAAAACGATAATTTCATATAAATAAACCTTATCGCATAATAAATTATTTTGAACAATTGATCCTATACTTTCAAAATTATCCACGCATTTTTATACTCTCCCTTCCATTTAGTCTATAAAATAATATTATGAAGTTTACCTGTTTTAAATTATTTTGTATATAAATTATTATATTTATATAATTACGACGGGTTTCAGAATTTACTACCTATAATCATATTTCACACAACTTTTGCAAGAAATGTATTTTTACAATTTTATGTGACTACAATATATTACTTTTGATCCATTGTTTTATTTTAAGACAACACTACCTCTAAACACAAAATGTATGTACAAGTTACAAATTATATTTATTAAACTTACATTTACTTATACATTATAAAAAAAAAAAAAAAAAAGATATTTTTAGATATACATCCTCAAAACCGCCTTTAGTGAGTCAAGAAAGGTAGCATTAAATGAGATGGTAAAATTTCTTGATTTGTTTAGATACATACCCAAGTCACTTCATTCACTATTTATCTCATTCACTACAATAATTCAAGTGTTAAAAGAGTTGGTAAGTTCTCTTTGTTCTCTTCAAAACCGCAACACCAAGGTAAGCACAAGAAACCATCAAGTTTTTCCAAGCTCAAGTTTAAACAATCTGTGATTACACTTCTTTATTAAAGGTTTTGAAATAAAAACTTAGGGTGTTTAGGTTAACTTGTTCTAATCACTCATCATATAGTAGCTTGTACATACATTTTCATTTTACATCTTTCATTTTCATTTTCATATTTATTTTTCATATTTTGTGCAAGTGCAAGACTTATCATAGTTATACCATTTTTTAACATTGTTTTTAGAGTTTAATATATATAAAAGTCATCCTATAATTATTCCTTGGTATATATTGTCTGATGATGTCTTAGAACCCATGACAATTCCTAAGAAGGTGTATATGGTGGTGATTAGAATAGCTTTGGAGTTGATTTGAAGGGATTGGAATATTTTTAGTAATGAGAAAACTATTTTCGACAAGTATATAAAGTGGTCTGATCTTTTATTTTGTTTTTCTCTGGAAAATCCGACAGTAGACATGAGTTTTTGGCCTAGATAATTAGAAAATATACTTTTAAAACTAACTGTACGCTAACGATTAGTAAAACTGAAAGTTATAACGTAATAGTTATGAATTTTTCAAGTTTGACGACGTAAATATATATTTTCTAATTTTGTAGCAACTTCTATTTTTATTTTGTACGAGCCAAAAATCTAGTCCTAAGCTTTATAAATTATTTCACTTATCAAAAATATATTAGTATACTTTTGATAATGGCTAAGGACGTGATAATAATGAGAAGACGGATTTGAAACTTACTCAAGATATGCAGTACGCTTTATAAAATTGCCGTAATTATTATTTTAAAAACTATATTATTTCTTTTTAATGGTGACAAGTGTTACTAAACAAACGACCATATTGAAGGCTATTTTTTAATGATGACGAGAACTTTTGTAAATCTAAAAGTCTTCTACCAAAAATCGGTGATCATCAAGCATATTTTCCAAAACCACCAACCATTTGTATAGCTGTGAGTTGTAATAAATTATTTACGTTGCTTAAAACTTTGCCTCTAAACTCACTTTAAAACCACATTTGACAAAATCACCATATTTAACCTCTATTATCTTTATGTTCGAGCTCCTATGACGAAAACTCATGTACTAAACTTCTAGATTTGATACAAGCTTCCAAAACCGTTGAGTTCGCTTCCTAACGCTTCCTATGCACACCATTTTACAACCAGATTTTCAAGCCATTTTGTCACTTTCATGAAATTTCCGACGACTTTATTTTACTTACCTAAAAGTTAACTTCACTATAAATCATTATAAAACCATTGTAGGATGACATTGTGACGTAAATACTTGTAAAGTAATTTAAGAATGGTCAAGACGTCAAAAGAGTATTTTTCACTATAAGTATTATTTTTCAAACTACAAATGGTATAAATAACATACTTAAAATGCATGCATAACATTACATCATATAACTCAATAAGTATCATAACATCTATAATAGGTCAAGATTAACGTATCACAATTACATCCTAAGTAGTACTTTACCTTTTGTCTTCGTGATCATTTCATCAAGCCGAGTTTCTATATTCCTACTTTTTATAATGCTTTGAATTACTAGAGATACATGCTCAATTATTTTCATTTACTTTCATAAGTAATCTAACTTTTTAAGGATTACCGTGAGTTTCCATAGCCCCGTTTTCAATTGTTTTAATGTTTTATTAAACTTTTGGGAGATACATGCTCAACAACTTTATGACATTCATGATTATTTGAAACTACATGTTTATCTCGAATCAATGTTTAGTCATATCCTACATCATAAATCATGGAATCAATGTCTTGGGATTATCATTGAGTCAATGTCTTGGGATTACATTGAGCCAATGTCTTCGGGATTACTCATGGAACTCAATGTCTTGGGGATTATCAAGGAACTCAATGTCTGGGGATTGTCACTGGAAATGTAATGTCTTCGGGATTATCATGGAACTCAATGTCTTGGGATTATCATTGAGTCAATGTCTTGGGATTATTATTGAGCTAAATGTCTCTGGGGAACATCATTGAGTCAATGCCTTGGGATTTCTATCAACTATCTATACATTAAGTCAAGCACTATAATGTGAATTCATTTGACATCATGCACTCAACATAAACTATGCAATTTGTTGGTTGTGAACACAAAGGTAAAGTTTGTATGGGCGAACTTAACTGAAAGGATTACAATGCCTTTGCCGCATAACCGGCTTTGAAAGTCTTACATTTCAACACAAACTCTATGAACTCACCTCCAACCTTGTGTCATACTTTTAGTATGTTTTTATCTCGTATCTAAGGCATACACTTCATGGCATGCATGTGACTTATCATAAAGTCCAGACAACGCTGCCTCTCCCGATTTATGCACTTTTAAAACATCGCCAATTGTAACAAACTTATTTCCTAATTGTTGATTTTCATTTCGACCTACATTTTGTAAACTCGATTGTTTTATTAAATCAAACGATGTGTTTTCCAAAGACACTTTTAGGTCGCTCAATATCTCAGAATCGCGATGCTATGACAAATAATCCTCGTGAATTCATTCCGCAAAAATGTAATTTAAAAGTGCATAATATACAAGTACTTAATGCAAAGAATCAGCCAATCAACCTCTTGACAAGTCTACATTGTTTGTTGTGTCTCATTGAATAACGGATTATATTCACCCCATGTCAAGTCATCAGGGACTCAAGGGTGGGGGCGCCACCCATAGTACTAATACCGCCTTCTCCCGCAGAGTTCAACTTGCTAAAAGTATGTATGAAGAAGCATAATTGAAAACAAGTTTAGCACATTAAGGCACATATCGCAATAAACCACACATAATGTCCAAAGAGTATAAGAAGTATAGTGTAACACAATTGTATAAATGGTTTGAGTATTCGCAAGAGTAAAAACAAGTATTTAAGCATGTATCTCCCCAAAGAGTTTGTAAGAATTTAAACGAGTAAAAGCGGGTATGAACTCACCTGGTATGATTGATATGCTAACAAAATGAAGTTCACTAAAATGAGGCTCGAAACTATCCGCACCCAAAATGAATAATGTCATGACTTGAGTTATGATATGTTGTCGTGAATGCATGATACAATGTCGTGCATGCAAATCCATATGTAATCTATACCACTTGAACGCTTTTGAAAATAGAATTTATCGTCGAAATATATGTTTATGACATCTCCATATGTTTATAAAATACTTTACAAGTATATACGTTGAATCAACATCCTACGATAATCGTTTTGTGATTTATTATGAAATTATAACTTTTCGTCGTAAAATAATGTCATTTGACAAGTCATGAAAGTGACTATATACGCCCTCGAAAAGCTAGTCGTAAATGGTGCCCGCCGAGTGTCGTAGAAACAAACTCACGGTTTTGGGAAGCTTGTATCATTATCTCAAAGTTTTAGCATTTAAGTTTTCATCCTAGAGGTCTCGATCATGGAGAAAAATATAGGTAAAGTGGGGTACTTGTGTCCAAAATGCTTTTAGGGTGGTTTCCTCACAAAGTTTGTGACCGTGATTTTATTCGTTACAACTCCGCGATTTAACCGTTGGACATTTTGGAAAATATGCTTACGTAACTTACTTTTACTAGAAGACATCACGTTATAAAAAGTATTACATCCTTGTTAAAAACGACACTCAACATGGTCACTTGTTGCCGTAAGGTTTGTCTAATAGAAATATATTAGTTTTATATAAAAAATGTTACGCAACTTTGTATAAACACGTATAATTTAATCGCTACAAGTCCGCTTTCTGCTTTTCTACATCCTTAGACTCGTATTAAAGTATACTAATATATTTTAAAGTCGACACATTTCATAATGCTTAAGCCTCATTTTTTACTCGTAAAAAGTGATATTAAAATGCTGAAATTTCTGAAATTAATAGTTTTCGTCGTCAAACTTCAAAATAACATAACTTCTTCGTTATAGTCCGCTTTAATCCGCTCAAGCGCCACGCTGTTTTAAAGTATATTTTCCAAATATCTAGCCCAAAATATTTTACCAACTTTCGAATTTTCCCAGATTTAAAAATAAGATCAGACCGTTAACTAAAGTTGTCGAAATGAGTTTTTCTCACGCAAAACCTATTCTAACCAATTCAAAACAACTCCGAAGTTATTCTAATCCTACCATACACCTTCTTAGGGTGTCATGGGTTCCTAGACATCACCAAAAGTGATATGTTTCAAGGAGTAATTATAGGATGACATAAATATATATATATATATATAACTCTTAAAAACAATGAAAAAGTGGTATAAACATCCATAAGACTTGCATGTTTTTCTCAAATATGATGAAATGAACATAAAGTAAATATGAAATATGAAAATGAATATGAGATGCTTACTAGTTAACTTGATGAGGTTAATGAACAAAGGTTTAATCCTAATCACCCAAGGTTTTTATTCCACAACCTTAATCAAGAGTGTGTCTAGATTGATATAAACTTGACTTGAAAATATTTTGGTGATCCTTCTTGATCCTTATGGTGTGGCCGGTTCTAGGTGAAGAGGAGAGAAAATGGTTTTTGCTTTTACACTTTGAGAAATTTAGTAAGTATGTGTATGTTTTTGAGTATAATACAATATAAGTGTAAGAGATATTTTGCAAATTAAGTGTGAATCATCATGTTGGTCTATAACCATAAAGAATAAAAAAAAGAATAGATGCATTTTAAGTAGCTTAATACATATAGGTAGAAATAAAGTGTAGTTATTTAAGAATGATTAGTAACTTGTGTATTTATTTAAGCATTTAAGGTAGCGTTAGTTAAAAATAAATTTTAACGGGTCAAGATAAAATATATTGAGGTCATAAAAATTATAAAAATACTTTTCTTGCAAAATTTGAGTGAAATAATAATTATCGTGTTGTATTTTTACTTAAAACCGCCGTGAATTATATAAATATAACAATTTATATACAAAATAAATTTAAAACACCGGGTAAACTAATAATATTATTTTTATAATCTTAATATGAGTATAAAAATATATCGGGATAATTTTTGGAAGTATCTGATCAATTGTTCAAAATAATTAATTACGCGATAGCGTTTATTTAATAAGAAATTATGCGTTTAATGTGAAATGCAAAACCATGCATGAACTAATATGATGAATATTGAGTTTGAGAAATGACCGGAAATTGAGAATGGTGACATTCTTCCCATGTCGAGGAATCACGCCCCTCGTGATTCAATTAATGATAACTAAAGGTCTACCCTTAGGTTTCGCATAAATCGTGGTGTATGGTCAAAGTGCTTATGCCAAAACTTACGCGGCTAGGTTTCTTATCTAATGAGGCTCACTGAATATGAATAATACAGTGGATCACTTAATGGTCTAGGGAACGTACTGCCATTGATTGCGGGCTGCCTCGGTCCCTAAATAGAATGCTCGACCTCGGGTGGATGATATTGAGTACCTGGTTTGGTTATTTCCTCAATTGCTAAAGCTAGGTGTTGGTTACCCCAGAGTTGCCTCGTGCCCATTCAACTTAGGACAATTATTCCGGTGATTCGGCTGTTACATTCAAAGCAAGTCCTTTGGTTATTCCTCATGTTGCCCACATTTCTGGTGTTACTGTGTTTTACATCGCCCTAAATGGCCGTATCGATTGCAATTTGTACACAAGCGTGGCTTGGTCTTCGATGATGATAAGCACATTTAGCACATTTGGGATGTGTACCCGCATACTTTGTTCATTACTGCCAGTTCCAAAAACTTGCCCTTTTGTTGTCTCTACACGCCCATCTCGCCTATTCACCCACTCGCTTCTTCCTCTTGTCACTGCTTCTTCAAAGTACCATTTCTAACCATCTCGTCTGTTGTGGTTCCCTACCAAGATGCACTTTTGTAAGTAGACTCGGCTAGTTGTTTTCACAGTTCCACGGATTTCGTGCACAAGACCATATATGTACCTCTCGATTCTCTTGGATTCAGGTAACCGATGAGGAACTAGTCTGGCTAATTCATGAATCGATCTGTAGGCTGCGACCTCCCTATCATAGAGTGATGATAAAGTTCATGTTCCAGCCGTGATTTCATTGTCCGCAGTACCTCTTTCAATGACGCCTTAAATTCGCCCCATGTCATACCTATAGTTGCTCGCCTAGCTCTGTAGTTGTGTGTTCCACCATGTCAATGCCTTCCCGATAGCAAGCAAGCAAGATACTTCACCCTTGATGTGCGGCACAATTGCCGATGTCGATCACCGACTCTTTCTACCCATCGAGTATACGCCAAAGCACCTCCTATACCATCAAACTCCACGGGTTTGCATATTGAAAATTCCTTATATGCGGCATCCAGCCTGTTGTTGTTGGTGGTGGTGGTGGTGTTGTTATTGTTGCCACTGCCAACTACATTTTTGGTGTCGCCATTCCCGCTCCCGTGGTTTCCCCGAGTTATTCATATGGTTTCCAACTTGTGTGACAATAGTGGGAAGCAAGATTTGAAGTTGTTGAGCGATGATGGCGGCAAAATCGTGGTTTCCGCCACGTTGTTGTCATTGTTACCCATGTCGCGACCGCCTTTTCTACCTCCACGCTCACCGTCCTTTCCACCCTTTGCGCCGCACCACTCCTGGGCTTAGTGCTGCGTGTTACCCTCTTTGGTGCCATGATCTCTCAAGGAAAGGACCGCTTGAGTTCCCAATGTCTATACTTAACATCCTCAAACATAATACCATGCCACAAATTGGTTCCTAAGGTGTCGCACCGATCTACGTGATACGATATCGCATGTCCACGTGGGTTGTGACGCATTTATAATTATGTTGGCCACCATAATTATAATTGCCTCATTTCACACGTGTACATACCACAAAGCATACATGTCTCTACATTGTTGTTACTGAAATAGGTAGCCATTCTATCATCCGATTACCTAACGGTGGAGGAGGAATTTAGGTAGGTATCTAGGAGAGTCGCACTTGGTGTATAGGAAATTCCTTTAGGTGCTAAAGTCACGATGAGGTTTAGTCGCCAGCAGTTCCCAAAGTATCCTCAAGAGAACTCCCATACTCGGGCAAAATCATCAAATCTATACACCTATATAGTAACACTTATTTAGCTCGATCTCGTGTCTCATCAAACAAGAACTGTCACGAGATTAAGTTAGATAAGTGCTTCCACGAGCTCCATATTTTGATGACTTGACTAGATTTTGGGACTTCCCTATCGGTACAAGGAAACCACGTTATCCAATGAGGTGGGTCTAGAAGAAATTCTTAAGAAAACATATGCGCTACATCTAAAAGTGTGTAAGGCGATAGGAAAAGAAAGGATCGACGTGAAAGCGGTTATAGTCTAGGAACTAAAATGCAACCTAGTTTTCTATAACCAAGGCTCGATACCAATCACACACCCCAAAATATCGCATTGCCGAACGATAGTGTCTTTGGGGTATGATGTCATAGCACAAAGCATGGATACATAAAACGACCTCTAAAATGAGACGTTTTGAAGAGTTTACCATTCGATTAAATAAAGTTAAAGTTTACAAAACATGAGATCCCAAAGTTTGATAATACATAAAGGGTTACAAAACATGTCGAATGGTAATAGATAAAACACAAGACTCCAATGTATGCCATGTGACCCAAAAGCTCCATGAAATGCTATCGCCTTACAAACTGAGATAAACATGCTAAAAGTGTCAACACAAAGGTTGGTGAGTTCATAAGTTTGTTGAAAATGATTTGAAAAAGTCTTTAAAGAATGTTGATGCAGCAAAGGCATTGTAAATCCATTCAGTGCCGAGTTCCGCCCATACAAAACTCGCAACCTATGTGTTCACAACCCATTGCCTAAAATAGAATTGTCAACCTTGTTTGTAAGTAGGACATATGTGCATATGATATATACAAGTACTTAATGCAAAGAATCACAGCCAAATGAACCTCTTGACAAGTCTACATTGTTTGTTGTGTCTCATTGAATAACGGATTATATTCACCCCATGTCAAGTCATCAGGGACTCAAGGGTGGGGCGCCACCGATAGTACTATCAATACCTCTCCGCTCCCCCTCGCAGAGTTAACCAGCTTGCTAAAGTATGTATGTTGAAGCATAATTGAAAACAAGTTTAGCACATTAAGGCACATATCGCAATAAACCACACATAATGTCCAAAGAGTATAAGAAGTATAGTGTAACACAATTGTATAAATGGTTTGAGTATTCGCAAGAGTAAAACAAGTATTTAAGCATGTATCTCCCCCAAAGAGTTTGTAAGAATTTAAACGAGTAAAAGCGGGTATGAACTCACCTGGTATGATTGATATGCTAACAAAATGAAGTGCACGTAAATGAGGCTCGAAACTATCCGCACCTAAAATGAATGATGACTTGCGATATGTTGTCGTGAATGCGTGATACAATGTCGTGCATGCAAATCCACATGTAATCTATACCACTTGAACGCTTTTGAAAATAGAATTTATCGTCGAAATATATGTTTATGACATCTCGTCATGTTTATAAAATACTTTACAAGTATATACGCTGAATCAACATCCTACGATAATCGTTTTGTGATTTATTATGAAATTATAACTTTTCGTCGTAAAATAATGTCATTTGACAATTTCATGAAAGTGACTATACGGCCTCGAAAAGCTAGTCGTAAAATGGTGCACGCCGAAAGTGCGGAAACAAACTCGACGGTTTTGGGAAGCTTGTATCATTATCTCAAAGTTTTAGCATTTAAGTTTTCATCCTAGAGGTCTCGATCATGGAGAAAAATATAGGTAAAGTATGGTACTTGTGTCCAAAATATCGTTTTAGGGTGGTTTCCGACAAAGTTTAAGTGACTATATTTTATTCGTTACAACTCCGCTTGACGAACGGTTGGACATTTTGGAAAATATGCTAGGCTAACTTACTTTTACTAGCAGACATCACGTTATAAAAAGTATTACATCCTTGTTAAAAACGACCCTCAACATGGTCACTTGTTGCCGTAAGGTTTGTCTAATAGAAATATATTAGTTTTTCTTATAAAAAAATGTTACGGCAACTTTGTATAAACACGTGTAATTTAATCGTTACAAGTCCGTTTTCTACGTTTTCTACATCCTTAGACTCGTATTAAAGTATACTAATATATTTTTAATAAGTCGACACGTTTCATAATGCTTAAGCCTCATTTTTTACTCGTAAAAAGTGATATTAACGTGCTGAAATTTCTGAAATTTTAGTTTTCGTCGCCAAACTTCAAAAATAGCATAACTTCTTCGTTATAGCTCCGCTTTAACCCGTTCAAGCGCCACGTTTTGCTTTTAAAGTATATTTTCCAAATATCTAGCCCAAAATATTTTACCAACTTTCGAATTTTCCCAGATTTAAAAATAAGATCAGACCGTTAACTAAAGTTGTCGCAATGAGTTTTTCTCACGCAAAACCTATTCTAACCAATTCAAAACAACTCCGGGTTATTCTAATCCTACCATACACCTTCTTAGGGTGTCATGGGTTCCTAGACATCACCAAAAGTGATATGTTTCAAGGAGTAATTATAGGATGACATAAATATATATATATATATATAACTCTTAAAAACAATGAAAAAGTGGTATAAACATCCATAAGACTTGCATGTTTTTCTCAAATATGATGAAATGAACATAAAGTAAATATGAAATATGAAAATGAATATGAGATGCTTACTAGTTAACTTGATGAGGTTAATGAACAAAGGTTTAATCCTAATCACCCAAGGTTTTTATTCCACAACCTTAATCAAGAGTGTGTCTAGATTGATATAAACTTGACTTGAAAATATTTTGGTGATCCTTCTTGATCCTTATGGTGTGGCCTAGGGTGAAGAGAGGAGAGAAAAATGGTTTTGCTTTTACACTTGAGAAATTTAGTAAGTATGTGTATGTTTTTGAGTATAATACAATATAAGTGTAAGAGATATTTTGCAAATTAAGTGTGAATCATCATGTTGGTCGACAACCATAAAGAAATAAAAAAAGAATGATATTTTAAGTTTTAGCTTAATACATATAGGTAGAAATAAAGTGTAGTTATTTAAGAATGATTAGTAACTTGTGTATTTATTTATGCATTTAAGGTAACGTTATAAAAATAAATTTTAACGGTCAAGATAAAATATATTGAGGTCATAAAAATTATAAAAATACATTTCTTTCAAAATTTGAGTGAAATAATAATTATCGGTGTTGTTTTACGAAAACCGCCGAATTATATAAATATAACAATTTATATACAAAATAAATTTAAAACACCGGTAAACTAATAATATTATTTTTATAATCTTAATATGAGTATAAAAATATATCGGGATAATTTTGGAAGTATCGGATCAAATGTTCAAAATAATTAATTACAGATAGCGCTTTAATAAGAAATTATGCGTTTAATGTGAAATGCAAAACCATGCATGAACTAATATGATGAATATTGAGTTTAAGAAATGACCGAAATTGAGAATTGTGACATTCTTCCCATGTCAGAGGAATCACGTCCTCGTGATTCAATTAATGATAACTATAGATCTACCCTTAGGTTTGTAAATCAGGGTGTATGGTCAAAGTGCTTATGCCAAAACTTACGCGTCTAGGTTTTATATCTAATGAGGCTCACGAATCCGAATATCTGAGTGGATCACTTAATGGTCTAGGGAAACGTACTGAGTTACGCATTGCGGTGCCGGTCCCTAAATAGAATGCTCGACCTCGGGGTGGACTGATATTGAGTACCTGGTTTGGGTTATTTCCGTCAATTGCTAAAGCTAGGTGTTGGTTACCCTGTAGTTGCCTCTGCGTTCCATTCAACTTAGGACAATTATTCCGGAAGTGATTCGGGCTATTACATTCAAAGCAAGTCCTTTGGTTATTCCTCATGTTGCCCACATTAGCCGGTGTTACCTGTGTTTTACACTGCTCTTTAAAATGGCCGCATCGATTGCAATTTGTACACAAGCGAAGGGTCTTCGGATGATGATAAGCACATTTAGCACATTTGGGATGTGTACCCGCATACTCTCTTTGTTCATTACCAGTTGCCCCAAAAACTCTTGCCCTTTTGTTGTCATACCACCCGTCCATGCCTATTCGACCCACTCGCTTCCTTCCTCTTGTCACTTCTCTTCAAAGTACCATTTCTAACCATCTCAAATGCAATGGGGTTCACCCTCATGTTACTTTGTATAGTAGGCGGCTCATTGTTTTCACAGTTCCCGGATTTCAGGCACAAGACCATATATGTACCTCGCGATTCTCTTGGATTGGGGTAACCGGATGAACTAGTCGGCTAATTCATGGAATCGATCTGTGTAGGCTGCGTGACCAACTCCTATCATAGAGTGATGATAAAGTTCATGTTCCAGTTTCTGCATTTCATTGTCCGGGCAGTACTCCTCTTTCAATGACGCCTTAAATTCGTCCCACATCATACCTATAGTTGCCCTGCCGCCTAGCCTGTAGTTTGTGTGTTCCACCATGTCAATGCATTCCGATAGCAAAGGCACATACTTCACCCTCGATGTGCGGCACAATTGCTGATGTCGATCGACTCTGTCTTCTCTACCCATCGAGTATCGCCAAGCACCTCCTATACCATCAAACTCCACGGGTTTGCATGCTGAAAATTCCTTATCCGTGCGTCCATTCATTTGTTGGTGGTGGTGGTGGTGTTGTTATTATTGCCACTGCCAACTACATTGTTGGTGTCGACATTCCCGTTCCGTGGTTTCCCGAGTTATTCATATGGTTTCCAACTTGTGTGACAATAGTGGGAAGCAAGATTTGAAGTTGTTGAGCGATAATGGCGGCAAAATCAGTTTCCGCGGTGTTGTCATTGTTACCCATGTCGCGACCGCCTTCTCTACCTCCGCTTCCTTTGTCCTTCCACCTCTTTGCGCCGCACCACCTCGGCTAGTGCTGCGTGTTACCCTCTTTGGTGCCATGATCTCTGCACGGAAAGGACCGTTGAGTTCCCAATGTCTATACCGCGTCCTCAAACATAACCACGCCACAAATTGGTTCCTAAGGTGTCCACCGATCTACATTATCGTGGTCGCATATGTCCACGTGGGTTGTGACGCATTTATAATTATGTTGGCCACCATAATTATAACTGCCTCATTTCACGTGTACCTACCAGCATACATGTCTCGGCGTTGTTGATTACTGAAATAGGTAGCCATCTATCATCCGATCTACGGTGGAGGAGGAATTTAGGGTAGGTATCTAGGGAGAGTCCAGCAGGTGTATAGGAAATTCCTTTAGGTGCTAAAGTCACGATGAGGTTTGTCGCCGGCCGGTTCCCAAAGTATCCTCAAGAGAACTCCCATACCGGGCAAAATCATCAAATCTATACACCTATATAGTAACACTTATTTAGCTCGATCTCGTGTCTCATCAAACGAAGCTGTCACGAGATCAAGTTAGATAAGTGCTCATTATTGAGCTCCATATTTTTAATGACTTGACTAGATTTTGGACTCTATCGGTACAAAGGAAACCACGTTATCCATGAGGTGGGTCTAGAAGAAATTATTTAGAAACATATGCGCCAGAAAAGTGTGTGGCGATAGGAAAAAGAAAGGATCGACGTGAAAGCGGTTATAGTCTAGGAACTAAAATGCAACCTAGTTTTCTATAACCAAGGCTCGATACCAATCAACACCACCCAAATATCGCAGCGGAACGATAATGTCTTTGGGGTATGATGCACAAAGCATGGATCTGAGAAAACACCTCTAAAATGAGACGTTTTGAAGAGTTTACCATTCGATTAAATAAAGTTAAAGTTTACAAAACATGAGATCCCAAAGTTTGATAATACATAAAGGGTTACAAAACATGTCAAATGGTAATAGATAAAAACACAAGACTCCAATGTATGCCATGTGACCCAAAAGCTCCATGAAATGCTATCGCCTTACGACCTGAGATAAACATGCTAAAAAGTGTCAACACAACGGTTGGTGAGTTCATAAGTTTGTTGAAAATGATTTGAAAAAGTCTATTATAAAGAATGTTGATGCGAGCAAAGGAATTGTAAATCCATTCAGTTCGAGTTCGCCCATACAAAACTCGCAACCTATGTGTTCACAACCCATTGCCTAAAATAGAATTGTCAATCTTGTTTGTAAGTGGGACATATGTGCATACGATATATACATGTACTTAATGCAAAGAATCACCAACGAACCTCTTGACAAGTCTAAATTGTTTGTTGTGTCTTATTGAATAACGGATTATATTCACCCCATGTCAAGTCATCAGGGACTCAAGGGTGGGGGCGTCAGCCCGATAGTACTATCAATACCTCTCCTGCCGGCTCCCCGACAAGTTAACCATTGCTAAAATATGTATGTTGAAGCATAATTGAAAACAATTTTAGCACATTAAGGCACATATCGCAATAAACCACACATAGTGTCCAAAGAGTATAAGAAGTATAGTGTAACACAATTTTATAAATGATAAGAGTATTACAAGAGTAAAAACAAGTATTTAAGCATGTATCTCCCCCAAAGAGTTTGTAAGAATTTAAACGAGTAAAAGCAGGGTATGAACTCACCTGGTATGATTGATATGCTAACAAAATGAAGTGCACGAAAATGAGGCTCGGAAACTATCCGCGACCTAAAACGAATGATATGTTCTAATGTATTTATTTGTGTCATGAAACAATGTCGTGCATGCAAATCCATATGTAATCTATACCACTTGTACGTTTTGAAAATAGAATTTATCGTTGAAATATATGTTTATGACATCTCGTCATGTTTATAAAATACTTTACAAGTATATACGTTGAATCAACATTCTACGATAATCGTTTTGTGATTTATTTTGAAATTACAACTTTTTTCAGTAAAAATAGTGTCGTTGAAATTTTCATGAAAGTGAATATACGGACCTCGAAAGCTAGTCATAAAATGGTGCACGTAGAGTGTCAGGAAACAAACTCAACGGTTTTGGGAAGCTTGTATCATTATCTCAAAGTTTTAGCATTTAAGTTTTCATCCTAGAGGTCTCGATCATAGAGTAAAATATAGATTAAGTATGGTACTTGTGTCTAAAATATTGTTTAAGGGTGGTTTCCGGCAAAGTTTAAGTGACTATATTTTATTCGTTACAACTCAGCTTATGACGGTTGGACATTTTGGAAAATATGCTAGGCGAACTTACTTTTACTAGAAGACATCACGTTATAAAAAGTATTACATCCTTGTTAAAACGACCCTCAACATGGTCACTTGTTGCCGTAAGGTTTGTCTAATAGAAATATATTAGTTTTTCTTATATAATAAAGTTACGGCAACTTTGTGTAATCGTGTATAATTTAATCGTTACAAGTCCGTTTTCTCGTTTTCTACATCCTTAGATTCGTATTAAAGTATACTAATATATTTTTGATAAGTCGACACATTTGATAACGCTTAAGCCTCATTTTTGACTCGTAAAAGAGTGACATTTTCATGCTGAAATTTCTGGAAATTAGTTTTAGCTTCGTCAAACTTCAAAATAGCATAACTTTTCGTTATAGCTCCGTTTTAACCCGTTCAAGCTGACCCGCGTTTTCGTTTTAAAGTATATTTTCCAAATATCTAGCCCAAAATATTTTACCAACTGTCGAATTTTCCCAGATTTAAAAATATGGACAGACCCTTAATTAAACTTGTCGAAATGAGTTTTTCTCGCGGAAAACCTATTCTAACCAATTCAAAACAACTCCGAAGCTATTCTAATCCTACCATACACCTTCTTAGGATGTCATGGGTTCCTAGGCATCACCAAAAGTGATATGTTACAAGGAGTAATTATAGGATGACATAAATATATATAACTCTTAAAATCAATGAAAAAGTGGTATAAACATCCATAAGACTTGCATGTTTTTCTCAAATATGATGAAATGAACATAAAGCAAATATGAAGTATGAAGATGAATATGAGATGCTTACTAGTTAGCTTGATGAGGTTAATGAACAAAGGTTTAATCCTAATCACCCAAGGTTTTTATTTCAAAACCTTAATCAAGAGTGTGTCTAGAGTGAATAAAAATTGACTTGAAAAATTTTGGTGATCTCCTTCCTTGTGTCTATGGTGGCCGGTTGTGAAGAGAAGAGAGAAAGAAAACTTTTGATCTTTTCTTTTGCAAGTAGAGTTGTATGAGTATGTATGAAGTATAAAATGATATATGTGAGATATTTTGGCAATTTAAAGTGTGTCATCCCCCTTGTGTCGACAAGGGGGTTTAAGTTTTAGCAATTCATTTTTTTTTATTATGTGTAAGTATAATTAAGTGTGAGTTAATTGAAGACATGTGGTAAATTGTATACACATTTGAGTATTTAGGGTAGCGTTAGATAAAAATAACTTTTAACGGGTCAAGATAAAATATATTGAGGTCATAAAATTATAAAAATACATTTCTTGAAAGATTTGAGTGAATAAATATTTATGGGTTGAATTTGAAAACGAAAACCGTCGTAATTTATATAAACATAACAATTTATATACGAAATAAATTTAAAACATTGGGTAAACTCATAATATTATTTTTATAATCTTAATATGAGTATAAAAATATATCGGAATAATTTTTGGAAGTGTCGGATCAAATGTTCAAAATAATTAATTAAGCGATAGCGTTTATTTAATAAGAAATTATGCGTTTAATGTGAAATGCAACACTATGCATGAGCTAATATGATAAATATAGAGTTTGAGAAATGACGAGGAAATTAAGAATTGTGACAGATTTCATGATGCGTCGGGTACTTCTCTGATTTGATAGCACCTAGGGGACCTCTATCGTAGCGGCTCAAGTCTCAAATTCCTCAAGCACTCCTAATCAGTCAACATACATGGCATAAGCATCTTGTACATCCAGGGAGCAAAGTGTTACGTCATCTAGTTTCCAATAATTTCATTTCATGTAATAAAGTGAAGCCTCCCGTGCTTTGCCATGCCTGTAAACTTGGTAAACACGTTCGATTTCCTCTGCTTAATAAATATGATGTTTGGGTTTATCCTCATGTTTTTTGATCTTTATTCTCACTTTGTTTGGGTTTATCCCCTACTTAATAAATATGATATTTTGTCTAAATTTATATTCTTTCGTAATTATGTTTACACTCAATTTAAGTGTGAGACCAGGTCATTTCAGTGTGATCATGGCGGTGAATTCGACAACTGTAACCTACACAAAAATTTTGCTGATGTTGCCATTCAGTTACGTTTTTCATGCCAAAAAACATCCCAACAAAATGGTAAGTCTGAACGGATGATCCACACCATCAACAACCTTATCAGGACCTTGCTTTTTCGAGCTAACCTTCCACCAAAAACTAGATTAGAGCCTTATACGTACTTTTGGCTGTTTATGTTACCCACACTCATATCATGATCACAAACTTGAACCTCGTGCCACACCTGCCATTTATTTAGGACATGCCTCCAATCATTGTGGATATCGTTGCCTCTCATTGCACACCAACAAAATTATACTTTCTCGACCTGTCACATTCGACGAAACCATATTCCCATATGGATCCTCTCAACTGTTGGAAAATTTAGTGCACTTGTGGGAATAGTTCACACCTTGTAATGGGTTACGAGGTACGGAGTGTACACCCATAAGGTCCATGAACACCCTGACTCTTGTAGTGGTTTGTATTTATAGTGCTTGGTGAAAGTACTGTTGTGGTTACCACCGATTATCGGTGTTTCCACGAAGCAGTACTTCCACTTTGGATCGTGTTTCCACTGAAGTGGTGTTTCCAATGAAGTGGTGTTTCACAGAAGTAGTGTTTACACTGAAGCGTGGTGTTTCCATGAAGCAGTAACCACTGATAGCACTATGAAAGTACTGATGAAAGTACTGAAGCTTGTAACGGCTTTAACCTATTCAAGTGGCGTTTCAAGCTGCTTAATGACCCACGTTTAATTGGTCATGTAACCACTAACCGCTATAATGGGGATAATTATGAGGCTATTAATGGGCCGATTAATACTCATAATTCCATTGAATTAGCAAAGAGTATTATCCTATAAATAGGATATCTGATTATGCATGAAGAACACAGAGAAAACACTAAACACTTATAAGCGCAAGGGTTATTGAATTGTGCCTAATTCCATAACTGCATTTGGTCTTATCCCAAGTAGATATTCGTGCAACCCAGGCATTAGGGTCGAATAGTTTACTTTGGAAAGTGATCACACGATTCCAAGTGATATCCGGTAACCATATGCGCACGAAAAGTAGATATTCGTGCAACCCAGGCATGAGGTTCGTTTTTAACAATGAGGGGGTCTAGTAGAAATTTTTAAGAAAACATATGCGCACGAAAAGTGTGTAAGGCGATAGGAAAAGAAAGGATCGACGTGAAAGTGGTTATAGTCTAGGAACTAAAATGCAACCTAGTTCTCTATAACCAAGGCTCTGATACCAATCTGTCACACCCCTAAAATATCGCAGCGGAACGATAGTGTCTTTGGGGTATGACTTCATTGCACAAAGTATGGATACAGAAAACGACCTCTAAAATGAGACGTTTTGAAGGGGTTACCATTCGATTAAATAAAGTTAAAGTTTACAAAATATGAGATCCCAAAGTTTGATAATACATAAAGGGTTACAAAACATGTCGAATGGTAATAGATAAAACACAAGACTCCAATGTATGCCATGTGACCCAAAAGCTCCATGAAATGCTATCGCCTACGACTGAGATAAACATGCTAAAAGTGTCAACACAAAGGTTGGTGAGTTCATAAGTTTGTTGAAAATGATTTGAAAAAAAGTCTCTAAAGAATGTTGATGCAGCAAAGGAATTGTAAATCCATTCAGTTCCGAGTTCCGCCCATACAAAACTCGCAACCTATGTGTTTGATTGGTGCTAAACCGTCAAGTTTAATTACACAAGCTAACCACTTGTGAATGGCTAACCGTAACAAACTTAAAACAGCTCAAACACTAATACAATGAAGATCAAAGGAATATAGGGAATTCCTGGGTCGTTAAGTCCCACGGAGGATGAATTGGTGTATAAACACTTGATCAGATGATAGAATGATCAATAAGGATAGTGATCAATAAGGATTTTGATGGATAATTACCTAAAGAAAAGATTAACAAATTACAGCGACTTAAATGCAAATTAAAGGAAATAAAAGATAAAATATATTAAATAAACGCTATCACTATTTTTACAATGATGTTTTTGTGATTTTATAAAACAAAATATCTTAAATAAACTATTTAAACTAAAATTTAAACTCAAATTACCTAAAAACTAGATTTAAAATGAAAACGTACGTTATTTATAAAAATTACGCTAGTGCGCAAGCAAAAACGTAAAATTTATGAAATAAAAGTCCTACAAGTGTAAAAACAATTTTTTTACGTACTATATGACAAAAGAAAATTTTAGAAAAAAGATTTATATTTTTTAGACTTTTATATTTTTTATTATGAATTAAATAAGATTTTACACTAATTAAATGTTTAAAAATACTAAAACTATTTGAAAAAAACTGAAACTTTTTATAAAATACTTAATAATAATAAAATTTTATAAAAAATACAAAAACTGAAAAAGCTAGTTCGAATAAGCTAGAAATAAGCTAAATTGATCGTATAAGCTAAAGAGACAAAAGGTGGTTATATATTTGATTGTGCAAAATATGAACGAGACAAGTCCCAAGGGAAATTGGTATCCAGGTACCCTTCTAACACGCTCCTAAGGGGGAGATCTCAGGTTCGAGCCTGCCTACCCCCTTTTTGCTAAACATTTTTTTTTAGATTTTTATTTTACACACTTATTAAGTACAAGAAAATAAGCAAATTTCACAACTACCACTTTTTATGAAAATGACCAATAAGCACTGAACCAGCTTATGATTTTTTCACAGTTGGCTTTTTGAAAATGAATAAGTACAAAGATTAAGCTAAAATGATTATGAGCTAATTAATAAGCACAAGGTAAACTGCAATAAGCTAAACTGATGTTTATAAGCTGACTTGAACACTGAATAAGCACAATTATTGATAATAAGCACTTAACAAGCTAAAAATAAGCACTAGTCTAGACTGATTTACACAGTACACTATTGGTTTCACAAGGCACCTTTAGGCTTATTTTTAAGCACTTAGATAAGCTATAAAATGAAAACAAAGACTTGGATTATCAAGATTACCAGATAAGCTATCCAAAAAGCTGAGGTTTTCACAGTGGGGTCCACTAGAGAACTTTTGGTGAGCTTTTAAAAAATTGGAAAAACCACTGAGTATAACTCAGTGTACTGAGTCAAAATGGACAAAACAATAAGCTGAGTGCAGCCCTACCTAATAAGCTACAAATGAAAAAATAAAACTTGGAGCCTTGAGTCAGCTAGATGAGCTTCTCAAAAAGCTAAAACACATAAGCTAGAGGCCATTAATAAGCTCTCTAAGAGCTTGTGAAATGGGGTACCACAACTGTGCACAGGGCACTCTTTGACTTTTTGAACAAAATGAAAGTTTGACCTTTATGAACTTGTGATCAAATCTACACACTGATTATGATGAATTAAGGTATATTAAGACTTGTTTGATCAATGGTAACAACTTCTTAACACAAAATCATGATCACAGAACCTTAAAATCCAACAGTTAATGCACAATATGAGATTAAATGGATTTTTGACTTTTATTCTAACAAGGTCTGGTTTTTAATGCTGATATGAGTTATTTAGACCTAATGAGACATGAATCAAATAAAAACAACAGCTATAACAACCTATAATACAGTGATGCAATCAAATCCAAACACCCTTTATCAAGCTTGTTAAAAAAACTTTTCAAAGCAAATGAATGATTTAGATCATGAAATTGATTGCAGACCTGATATTATCACTAAATAAGACTAAATAAGCTTTAAACAACAACCATAACAACATAAAACTCACTAATGATCCTTATGCTATTTTGACTGCTAAAATAAAGTTTTTAGTAACTATAAATCAAAAAGAACAAGTATGTAATATTAAGCTATAATATTACTAAAACACACCAAATAAACACAAATAATACAGAGATAAGCTATAATAAGCAAACTATGAATTGCCAAAAATGATCAAGAGGCTTACAAGTGGCTTGAAAACTAAGAACCAAGGCATACAAACACAGCCTATAGCTTCCCAAGAAGCACTAATCCCAAGGCCATCCAATATCAACCCTGCTCCAGCCTTCTTGTACCTTTTACCATGGCTTTTTATTTTTCAACTTATTTATTTATATTTTTGTGATTTTTGCTTTTTGATTACTAAACTGATTTTTAAGGTAACTAATAGCTTTAATAAGCTATATAGGTGCTTATATGGCTTATTTAATCCAAAATAACATCTATTAACAACATTTGATCACTTTGAGATTTTTGAATATGAAAATTTTGCATAAACTGAAACAAGTCTTAAAGCTGAAATTTATGGTTACAAAAGATTTCTTATATCTAATGAGTACTTGAAATACAAAGCTTGGAAACTAAATCATACACTGAAATTAAAACTTAAACTAAAACGACATTAAGATTTAAAAATTACACTAGATACTTTGATACATTGCTTCAAACTTGTATTTATTGACCTCATTTGACCTTGTCGACATTCTTGAGCAAATCCCACCAATCTTGAACCGTTGATTTAATCCAGATCATTACAATTGCCAAATGGCAATTTTGGCGCCAAATTTCCTACGAGCAGGTTTATTGCATTAATTGGGTTTTGGTTGTATGTAGAGGTGGAGGGGGGAGGTGGAAAGGTGTTATGGGGTGAGGTGGAGTGAAAATCAAGTGGTTAAAACCACTGGTTTTGGCTCAAACAGCCTTGGGAGAGAGAAAGGAACAAGTATGCAGGCGGTTTTTTTAATTTAAAAAATTGGGCGGGTTGGGTATTGGACTGGGCCTGAGTTGTATAAAGGATCCGTTTGGTTTGGTAACTACACAAGGACCATTTATGTAATTCCAACAAAGTTAAGGGTTGAACCTGCCAATCTTCCAAAGTTCTTACAAGGACCAAACCAGCCATAAATAAATAGTTCAAGGACCAATAATGATTATTTTCCATTTTTAAAATGTCCAAGGACCATTTTTGACAATTTTCAAACTCCAAGGACCAAACTTGTAATTTCTCTCTAAACTTATCATAAAGGACCAATTATGCCACAATTGAATAGTACAAGGTGTAGTTTGAATAATTTCTATTTTTGAACACCCATGGACTATTTTTGACATTTTTGTAAAGTTGAGGGACTAAAGTTGTAAATTGTGATTTTTGAACTTTAAAGGGTTTGTTTTGACAACTTTTGAATCTCATGGACCTACAATGACATTTTACAAGTTTTTGAATTACCAGGGACTGATTTTGACAACTTTTGAAACTTGGGGGACTAAAAACTGCCAATTATGCAAACTTGATACGTTTTTCATCAGATTTTGATGTTTTTGCATTTAAAACACATAAAACACTTGTTTGTGATATTTTTATCATTTTGATATGTTTCTGAGTGTTTTCAGATGTTTTTGCAGTCTAGATAGTATAAAAATGATGAGTATTTAGACACTCATCAATCCCCCACACTAAGATATTGCTAGTCCCTAGCAATGTTTTGAGATAAATTAATGGATTTCATCTCTTTACCAAAAGCCATTACTTCTGGAGTAGCCAATTGTTTTGATTCAAGTAAGAACCTTGACACAACGATAACCAAATGATTTTGAGCAAATCATAAGCTTTCAACGGGTTTGATTTGTCTTTACCAGAAGCCGTTTGCTTCTGGACTAGCCAACTCTTAGATAAATTATCAATATTATCTTTGGTGAGCCGATTACCAATTATGGATTTTCAACTGCCTTTACCACAAGCCATAAACTTGCGGGCTAGCCAACTTTTCACTAGTTTAAAGATATGGTGAGTTGAACACCATACAATTTTGGGCAAATTGCAAGCCATAAACGGATTTGAGATATCTTTACCAAGAGCCGTTTGCTCCTGGATTAGCCAATCCTTATGTGGGTTAGACATGGCGGACTGATTACCATTTTGGCCAAAAACGGGGGAATTGGGTGGAATAATTACATGATAAAATTCGTGAG
>OU343216.1:108787659-108895007 GCA_910596185.1 Chrysanthemum makinoi | reverse complement strand
TTGTTGGAATCACTCCTAAACAAGATTTCAAGTATTTATATTTCATATGTAATAGGTAGCTTTATTATGGCCTTTATGTTTGTTTAAGGTCAAGCTTATGTAGAAGGCCCATAAGCTTAGGCCCAAGCCCAATAAGGAATAAGGAAGGAGAGGAGTTGCCCTAGCTCCTTACCTATATAAACCATGTAATAACCTTCATTTGAAGGTTGGTTGTTCAAGTTTTCTTTTCACACATATTCCAACCGTGATACTATATTGTGTGTGTGTGTGTTTGATACTTGTTCAATCGCTTCATCTCCTTTCTATATAACTTGTGTTTGTAAAACTAGTGACCTAACAAAGGGTATCAATCGCCAAATAGTTGGGTGTATCTGTTTTTGAAGTTTTGGTTTTGTGTCTTACGCTGTAAAGATAACGCATCTTTGGTTATCTTAAAAACTCGTTTTTACACTTTTTAATCCAAGATTCTTGTACTTTCAATGTTTTGAGGTGTTAAAATACTTGTTTTGGCAAAAAGTTTCAAACTTTACGCGCGATTTTATTTTTAAGCTTGTTTTGTTCGTGGGTGTCGTTCTACGCGAACCCGCTTAGCAGCTTTGGTACATCAAAATTCACACTTTTGTGTTCTTTTGGTACTATTGAAGCTATTCCATAACAAAAAACTGGTTTAGAAACACATTTGGGCAAAATCAAAGTTACGAGTAATCCTACGCATATCAAAACCCTAAAATTACGCGTAAGATTTTTCCTTGGTTTGATCTTCATTTTCCGGGTTTATTCCCGTTTTCTTACTTGGATAAGTCCGAAAATACGCCGACTTTGGATATCTTTTGCAATCGTGAAGTGTAAAAGATCATTTGGGCAAAACCCTAAAATTACGATAAGCATAAGCTACGCAGAAATCCTACGCATAAGATTCACTTTACGCCGTAAACTTAGGTTCACGATAAGGTAATCCTACGCCTAACTTTCTACGCCTAACTTTTTGTCTACGCGATAACTTTAGTGCTTTTATCCTACTTACGCGAAGCTAAAACCTACGCGTAACTCCTCATTGTTACGCATAACTTTTGGTGTTTTTACGCATAAGTGCTACTTGGTTCTTGTCTTTTCTACTCCTAAGGACACTTCATCAACAAAGGTTCATTCGACTACAAAGATCCATTTTACCACACAAGTTTTTCAACATGTCACAACCACCATACTCTAACTATTTCCCTTACACTTATCCTCAACGACAACAACAACTAAGTCCACAACATCAAGAATGGAATCAACAACAAGCAATTTATCAACAACAATTTAATCAACAACATACTCCACAACTTGCTGCAAATCCACAACCTCAAATGGTTCAACCACCACCAAGTCTTCAAGTTCAACCGCACACAAATGAATTCAATCAACATCCATCAAGGAACACTATGAAGGAACCCACTTGGTTTGCAAAGATGTGTGAAGCTTTAAGCACCTAACAATCAATTCATGAGGCTGGATCACTTGATAGACCTCCAATGCTCACTCCAGGAAACTACGATCAATGGGTGATAAGGTTCTTTAGGTTTTGTGATCTGAAGAAGCCACATGGAAAGTTCTTAAAGAAGGTTATCTTAGAAGGTCCATTTGAGATGCCTACTATCATTGTACGCGGAGATCCAAATGCCATTCCACCAAGAGATGAACAAACCAACATTGCTATCAAGTTGCATTTGAATCCTACAAGAACTTCTACACTATGAAGCCGATGAACTTGCAATGGAATACATCCTCTTAGGATTACCAAACCCAATTCTTCAGTAGTGTTGATGCTCAAAAGATCGCACAAAAATGTGGGATCATATTCGCCTTCTTATGGAAGGATCTCAGACTCAATCGAGGATTTGGAATCCAAAATTTACTTGGCTTATGAACACTTCATGATTGAACCTCGAGAGACACTAGAGTCCTATCATCATAGATTTTCGGACATCATCAATGATTTGGATAAACACAACATCATCATGCCAAGAATTGCAGTGAATACTAAGTTCCCGAGTAGTCTTGGTCCCTAATGGGAGAAGTATGTCATTTTTCTCCGCCAAGCTTAAGAACATGCATCATTCTACCTACGGATTGTTGTAATGACACTTGAAACCTCATGAAAAGGAAGTTGATCAGGAAAGGATTCTCCGTGCTCAAATTGCTCCACCAACACATCCGAAAAATCAACAACTTGCCTTATATGCTCAAAACAATTATTCTCCTCAACCAAAGAACTCAACCAATGCTTCAAACACATCTTCACAACAACAACCTCAACAAAATCAATTGGTTCCATACAACAACAATGCTCAAGCATATGTCGCTGAAGTAATGAGGAATCCGATCCGATCGAAGCATTGCAACAAGGATTTGCTATGATTGCTAATGCCTTTAGCCGTAATACCAACAAATCCAACAATCGTGATTCGCTCCTCATCTAACACACGGACTCAAGCTTTGTAGAACAATGGACGGTTGAAGTTCGAATCGTGGATTATGGTCGCCGATGGGCGGTGGTCAAGGATTTAATGCTATGGGTAGGAATAACAACAGAGCTCAAGTGGTGGAACAGGAAAATGCTCAAAATGGGTTGAATGGTCTTCGATGCTACAACTGCAATGAGAAGGGACACTTGGCTAATGCATGCCCAAAGCCAAGGACTAAGGGCAGTGCTTATTTCAAAGAGGCTCTTCTTTGGCTCTTAAGGATGAAGTCGGTGGAACTCTCACGCACAAAGAACAGAGCTTTATGGCAAATGCCGACTCGTGATGATGATATGGAGGACTTGCGTGCCAATGCGTACCGTTATGTTGATGGCTAATATGCATGAGGCACACATGAGTGACACAGCCAAGTGATGACATCGATGGCTTGTCTCGTGTACCCAAACAAACCATATTTATCTCGATCTCATATCTCCGCCAACATCCTAATCCCAAGGCTCGAATGTTCAAAATGATTCGTCCACATCTCATTCCGATGATTTTCAACTAGACCCCGTAGTTATATTTGACGATCAAGATGACCAACCGGTTTCTCTTGATAATCAAATTGACTCGCGGGTTATACTTGAGGATCTCAATAATGATCATGTTGTGACTCACGTTGAACACGCCGAACTTTTGCCTCATCCAGATTTTGCTCGCTTAATACAAGACCAACAAACCATAGTGGAAGAATGTCGCCATTAATCGTGACTTGAAAAGTAAAATGCACTGTTAACAAAGGATTTTGAATGTTTACAAAAGCAACTCAACTTTTTCAAAACTCAAGAAAAACGTGAAAACGGTTTTGAAGCGGCCTTTGCCAAATCTTATCAAAATGAAAAATATTTAGAACGACAGATGCGTGATCTAGCCGCTCAAGAATGCTTTGTTGTCCAAATAGAACAACAAACATGAACATAAAAAGCAAATTAACGCCTCACCTTGGAAAATCAAAAAGCTAAGGCCGAAGTTGTTAACTTGTCAAAAAAGCTTCTCTGCATACAAAAAGCATTCAACTAAACGAATAGATGATCATCTTGAAGAAATCATCGGCTTGCAAAACAAACTTAAAGAGTTTAAAACTGTTGTTTACAAACATGGCGAGTGGGTCACAACCATTGAAAAGTTTACTTTAAAACCAAATCCAAATGGATATGGACCTAATCTTGCCGACATAAAACCTAAGCTTTCAACCAAAGCATTCAAACCAAATCCTCAAGTTTCCAAAGGCACAATATAAAATTGATAATTTCTATGAATGTTGTTGAATATCATCGTCAAGAGGAATTAGATGCATAAGACGAGAGTCGATCAAAATTAAAAAATGTTGTTTACAACAAACCTTTTAATTATTCAAAACCGTCACTTTCGTCACACCAACGGATTCTTCTAACACACCAAGAGTTATCATCGTAAAACACCCGAAGTCTTCTATTGTTAATCCTAAAACATACTTTGCACAAACTTATGGTCCTTTACCTTCCATTAGTGAAGTAAACTCACAACCCTAAAATCTAAAAATTCTTAGATATTTTGACATTTTCATGGCTGACCTCAAAATTTTACAACATGAGATAGAATATCGACCTGAAATCAAAGTTGAACATTTTCAATCGCCTCTGGCGCGAGAACAAAGAGACATTTTTCGTAAAAAATCTTTTACCTAATGTTAAAAACTTGAAAAGTTGTGCAATTGCCCGGGAAAAGGATTTTCATAAGGAACTTGGGGTCATGAAAAACGCTTTCGAGAAAACGTAAACATCTATTTCAAATACTAAACGTAAAAAGAAAATGTTGAGAAAAGATGTTGATCGACTCTTGGAAGATGTCATCTGTGCCGATGTTCAAAATGTTGTGTTATTGAATTCTTTGTCATATGCATTTGATAATATCTCTTCCGATATCGCTGTTTCGTGGTAAATGTTGAGAACACCGATAATGTGCTTCGACGAGTCCTTAAAAGTTGAAAATAAACGATTGTCAAACGAACTTTCAAATGCAATACGCCGCCTTAATTGGTGTCAAAAAGATATTCATGATCAACAACTTGTTTTTCAACACAAAATCAACCAGCCATGCAAAACCTTCTCGATTCTAAAATTGAGCAACCGATGATCAAAACGTGTCATTCAAGTGTCAAATCTCAAAATATGAACAAGAACTTGTAAAAGTTAAAAAGGAATATGGTGTCATATTTGATTTACTCAAAAGACTCGTGATGAAGCATCAAATGAACTTGATCATTATCTTGCACACACTAAAGAAGTTATGCATTTTGCCGAAATGTTCGGTCCGAAAATCAAGATCTGATTCACACTATCATCAAGTTAAGAGAAATGTTAGGAAAGTATGAACAACTTCCGCCAACAATCATTAAGAGATTAGCCCCGTAACACTTAGTACTCATGCACCTAGAATCTCTACTGCCAAATCACAAGTAGCTAACGTGCTTCCTTCTATCAAACAGAATAGTTGAGCCTTTTCCAAACGCCCCGACTTCACGTTCTAAGAGCACTCAATCGAAGAATAGGAAGTTGCTAACTAAGAAAAGATCAATCAAGAATGCTAAAGTAGAAGAACACCCTAGGACTATGAATAAGACTCACGCTGCCTCCACTATAGATATTAAGGCCCGCAAATGTAATAGAAATAGTGATGTAACGAATGCTAAACCGTTAAGTACTTTTGATATTCAGTCCGATGCACCTTGTGTTATTTGTCGTAAAAGTATGAATTCTGATTGCCATGATAAATGTGTTGCTAAAGCTATCATCTCTCGCTTAAGGAATCCTAAGAACCGGAATACCTCTAGGCCCACTAATCTTTCTAAGTTCGTGCTTGGTAGACCGCCATCTTTAGATTCTAAGAAACGCATTGCTGTCCCCTCAGAGCTCCAGCCACCTCCTAGGAATGTCGTACCACCTAGTGCATTCACTAAGACTAAAGCAAAGAGTAGTTATAGATGGCGGAAATGGATATATAACACACTAGGATTTAAGTGGATACCTAAAGCTATTGATGTGTATATCTACTATAATCCGCTATGGAACCTCTAACATTTCGGTTCCACATCTACTTCTATTCCATCCGTGTCGCCCGGTGTAATGCGTGATACGATCATTCTCTCGATTGTTGATAATGATGTTCCCTACACATGACAGCAATCTTAAACAGTATCAAACTTTATTGCAAAGTTCATTGGCACCGCCGTTCGAATGATCACTTCGCAACTATCATGGGCTACAGAGACTATGTCAATGGGAACATCGAAATTAGCAGGTTTTACTATGTGGAAGGCCTCGGTCACAACTGCTTTCGAGGTCAATTTTGTGATGGAGATTTGGAGGTTGCTTTCGTGGAGAAAACTTGTTTCATTCGCGGATCTACAAGGAAATGACCTTATGTCCGCTCGTAATTCTAGTCTCTTCACTATCTCTATGCAAGACATGGTTGCTTCCTCTCCCATTTGCTTACTTTCTAAGGCAACATCAACAAAATCCTCGCTATGGCACTGCCGTCTCTCACATCTAAACTTTCAAACCATCACCAACCTTGCTCGACACAAACTAGTTGAAGGACTCCCACGATTCCGTTATTCAAAAGATCACCTTTGCTCACCTTGTGAACAAGGGAAAAGCACTCGTGCTCATTTTCCTTCAAAGGTGGAACACAACTCAAAGCATGTGCTTCATCTTCTTCACATGGATTTGTGTGGCCCGATGCGCGTGCAAACGATCAATGGCAAACGCTACATCTTAGTAATTGTTGATGACTACTCACGATGGACTTGGGTCTACTTTCTTCGTAGCAAAGACCAAGCTCCACAAATGATCATCACCTTTCACAAAAATACAAGTTCAGCTCCGAACACCGCCGTAATCATCGTAACGCATAAAGGAACTGAATTTGTTAACAAAACCCTTCGTGAATTCTATGAGAAAGTGGGAATTCAAAGATCAAACATCTATTGCACGTACACCAACAAAACGGAGTTGTTGAAAGATCTAAACCAACGCTAGTGGAAGCCGCAAGAACAATGTTAATCAATGCTAAACTTCCAGATACTTATGGGCGTAAGCCGATTCATGCGATGCTATACTCAAAACCGCTCTATGATCACAAACGCCACAACAAAACACCTTCGAGCTTGTCCATAACATAAAACCGAATCTAAAACACTTTCATGTATTTGGATCTCTTTGCTATCCTAATAATGATCGTGATGACTTTGGAAAGCTCAAAGCCAAAGCTGACATTGGAGTCTTTATCTGATACGGATAATTCCAAAGGTTTCCGACCGAATCGCCGAATCAAAAGGTGATGGAAACGATTCATGCTCATTTCGATGAACTCACGGAAATGGCTTCGGAGTATAACAGCTTAGAACCCGGTCACAACCGCTTAAACTTCCCTCAACCCCCATCATCACCAAGAAAGCCCCGCTTACTCACAACAAATGGAAAGGTTATTTGCTCCTCCGTCTCAGGACGATATTGATGAACGTGCTCCGTGTGTATCCACAAGCTCACGCACAACCCGATAATATTCCTATACCGATACACCCGCTACAACAACCATCAATGTTGAAGATGCACCTACACCGCTTGACTCCAACACAACAGCTTGAACACACCGCCCAACAATGATGAACCAAATGATGATATTCTCAATGAAGTACCCCCACCTGCAGATTTTGATCCAAATGCGTTCTTCAACCCGCTTGCTAATGAGACCGCCTGCACCTGATGTCGGAATCTTCAACAAACCATTTGAATCCTCGACCGCACAATGTATACCAACATCAACCCTCCACACATAGATGGACAAAGACCATCCTCCGAAAACATTATTGGCAACCCGAATCAACCGCCGTTACTTAGACAACGCCTTCACACGACGGTGAACATTGCATTTATGCACTCACCGTCCGCCAATCTCAACCTAAAACATCAAAGACGAATGACAAAAGACAACTAGTTTGAATCCATGCAAGAAGAACTCAACCAATTCAAACGTCTTGAAGTATGGGAACTGTTGAAAGACCAAAGTGAGTCTACGCCATTGGTCTAAAATGGATTTGGAAAACAAATTGATGTCAAGGAAATGTTATCGAAATAAGTCACGCCCGTGGCTAAGGGTTATCGCCGAAGAGGGAATAGACTTTGAAGAATCTTTTGCCCGCTGCTCGCCTTGAGGTCGTTCGGATATTTCTAGCGCTCACGCTCATATGAATATGACGGTCTATCGATGGATGTCAAAACCGCTGCTTTCAATGGACAACTTAAAGAAACGGTTTATGTCACCAACCGTGATGGATTCGTTGATCCCGAAGTCCAATCATGTCTACAAACTGAACAAAGCTTATGGTCTCAAACAAGCTCCTCGGGCATGGTACGATAAGCTATCATCTTTCCTCATTGCTAATAATTTCACCAAAGGTTCGTTTGACCCAACTCTTTTTATACAATATCACGGGAACATATCTTAATTGTTCAAATTTACGTGGATGACATCATTTTGGGTCTACACATAAAAAGTTTTCAATCGCTTTTGCAAAACTAATGAAGAAAAATTTTGAAATGTCCATGATGGGTGAACTTACATTCTTTCTAGGACTACAAGTTCATCAATCACCCCGTGGTATTTTCTTGAGTCACTCCAAATATGCCCTTGAATTGTTAAACAAATTTGGAATGAAAACCAGTGACACCTATGCCACACCAATGGCTCATACCAAGAAGCTAGACGCTGATTTACATGGGAAATTGGTGGACCCTACAAAATACCGTAGTATTATTGGGTCTCTCATGTATCTAACAACTAGCGCACTGATGCATTGTCTTTGCCGCTTATCTATGCTCTATCGGCCATGCGACCAATCAAACCCACCTCTCTCGAGGCTAAAAGAATCCTCCGATACATAAAGGAACCATTAACTTGGGGATCCGTATCCGGCGATTCGGTTTTGAACTAATCGCTTTACGCCGACCACGCCAGATGCTTAGACTCACCGGGAAAAGCACTTCGTGAGCTTTACAATTTCTTGGTGATAAACCGGTGTCATGGCAATCGAAGAAGCAGTGATTGTACATCGCCGCCATCAACCGGCAGTAATATGTAGCCATGTCACCATGTTGTGCTCAAGTCATATGGATGAGAACACAACTCAAAGACTATGGTTACGTTATTTGACAGTATCCCGATGTATTATGCGACAATCGGAGTGTTATTGCAATCTCGCAACTCGGCCAAAGACTCGAAATCAAAGCACATCGATCTTCGATATCATTTCATCAAGGATCACGCGGAACAGGTACCGTTGAATTATATTTTGTGGTACGTAATACCAATTGGCGCATCTTCTCACCAAAGCTGTGCCTCCCGCTAGGTTTAATGAGTTGGTCCACCGGATTGGTATGAGGTGTTTGACTCAAGAGGAATTGATGATCTCCTAAAACAGCCTTAAAACCCACAAACACCAAACATTTCTTTTGTAAATAATTTTTAAAAACAAAATACAAAATTATAAAACCTGATAAAAACAACAAAAATATTCTTCTAATCTAATTTCTTTCAACATGCAAGTACATTTTTCTTCACAACACTTTAATCTTTCAAAATTCAATATTTTTCCCATCAAGTGTTGAGGGGAGAAAATAAACTTTCATCAACCGCTTCAAAACATCTCGTACTTGCATGTTATCATATCTCGCTTGACTCTTTACAAATGGTGGTACATTTTCTCGTTCAAAGACACTCCTCGGACTTAAATTAATAACCTTTCATTATTTTCTCAAGTCGAGGGGAAGTGTCGTCAAGTTTCTTTCCAAAAATCTTCATTTGGTAACCAAAATGGAAGTTAAAATGGCTTTGGATTTGAAAAAGGAAAAGGAGGGACCAAAACTGCCAAAAGGTTAAAGTTATTTTAATAAAACACCTCCCACCTACTTTCACTTCTCATTTATTACAAAACCTAAAAACCATCCTACTATAAAATTCACTCAAGAAACCGTGTTTCGATCATCATTTTGTAAGTGGATTAATGTTTCTAACATGTTTTTGAACATTGGTTTTGATTTTCAAATGAATCCAACGGTCAAATCTATCTTATGAGTGATTTTGTGTTCTACGCTATGCTGCAAGAACACATGATCATGTGTTATGTGTTTGTGGTTAAAAGGATTGTGTCAAAATGTTTTTTAACAACATCTATGATATAGTTTCTAAGCTCAAAACAAACCCGCCAAAACACTAATTAATGATTTTGAAATATTAGGTTTATAAGTCGAATTGGGTTTTTAAAAATGAGAAGTGTTTTGGTCAAAAAGATTGTTGGTTTATGTTTATTTCTTGTTGAATTGATGATTTCCAAGGTCTCTAACCACCCATAAACAACAATTGGCTAACAATTTGAAATTAGGGTTTAATGTTCTAAGATTGGGTATTTTTGATTCATTGCAAATTAAGTGTTAAAACTTGGTCATTATGCTCTCACAACATCTAAGATATACCATAAAAACTTTGGTGCATAATCCATGGCTAGATCTCATACGCGTAGATTTAGGGTTTAGACTACGCTGCATGTAGTTCTACGCATAACCGCTGTAACATCTGTTGCCATGATCTGTTGTTAAAATGAATCTATGTGTTTAATATTGATGATATGATGGTTTTATTTCGTGCTTGTTACTTGTGAAATCGTAATCAAGGTCATTTGTTAACTCTACGCGATAAGGATTACCTACGCGTAGTCATGTTATGCGAAGAATAATCTTACGCATAACTTCTACGCGTAAGGTTCTACAATGGACTACGCCAGATCCTCGTGAAGGATATGCGTAAACAGTGACCTCTACGCATAAGGTCAACTCTTTACGCAGTAGCCTTACGTAAGGTTAATATATGCCTACGCATAAGCTCTACGCGATAAGGTCCTCCTTTTCCTACGCTGAACACTTCTTACGCCGTAGTTAAGATTCTACGCTAAGTCTACGCCACGCATATATCATTCCCGCTTCACGCATAACTTTGCCAATACTACGCTTAACCCTGGATTGACCTTCATGATGAATTGTTACTTGTACAAACTTGTAAATAAACTAATCATATCATCACTAATCCTAAAATGTCACTAATAAACTTAAATCATTTGATATGTTGTGAACAATAAGTGATAAAATAAAATTTAAAACTTAAAGTTAACTAACTCACGAAACATTTCACGACATCATTGGACTATTGAACATACAAGTGACTTAGGACTCAGAACAATCATTGACACCGCATATTCAATAACTAGACATTAAGACCTTCCGTTGACTAACATTATGTCTTTCGATATGTTGGTTCTTTTGGCTAATGTTATTTCGCATCACACATGGTCAACAAATGAATATGGATGCACCTGAAGTTCTCTCCATTGCCGATATCTATCCTCATGGCTATCCAATGAAGATAGGAAAGAATAATCTCCGTGTTGACTTTGACACCCTCACTTGCTCAATCTTCATGTTTAATTGCTATTGACATTCCGAGGACTCATCCTTACGTAACATGCTTTCACACTGAATCGCTCCTCAGATCTACATCCAACAGCTTCTGAACACTATGGAAAGGGTCAAAACAAACCGTGACGTGACTCAATCACAAACAAGTCACCATTACACTCCGCAGACTTAAGGGTCGTTCTCCTAATTCCCATGTCGATCCAACCAAACTATATGCCACACCCGCCAAGAGCTCACTCTCCATTTCTTAATCAATATCGGTTATGACGAGGCTACAGGAGTAATCACCAAGCATTCTCACGAGAGCTTAAGAGTATTCCTCAACCCCGAGAACTCTCTACATGATCATCACCAAGTCTGCTTCTCGTCATGATACGCTATGAGCACCCTAAGCTCATGGAATCGCAAATATTCGGCATTGGTCAACAAGAAACACATCGCTATCGGCTCGATTTGGGATGACATGATGTCATTTCTCAACAAACTTGGCTCAAAGATTCCCTACATCGGATATACTAAATTGTTGATCCAGAGAGCACTTGGACTTCATCCCGACATTCCCAAGAGGCTCAATGACCCCGACAATCACGACATGTTGACGGAACCCATTCTATCCGGCCGAATCAAGGAAACGCCTACAAAGAAACAAGGTGCTGGCTGCCGATTTCCTTCTAACCAAGATGTCGAAAAGCTCAAACGTACAAAAGGTATCCGAAGCACGACAAGGCAAAGTTGGTCATCTCGACGAAAAATCTTCTCGAACACCTGTATGAGAACCAAAAGAGGAAGTGCGGAAGTACGGCAAGTACTGTGAGTCAAAGGAAGTTCCCTAAGAGGAACCCTCCTTCAAAGAGGATTGTTCCATCTAAGGAAGTTCTTCTCGCCCCATCCCAATTCCCAAACCCGAACCGCAAAGAAAGCTTGAATGGACTAAAGCTCAAGGTACCGTATCACACATGATGAAGAGATTACCTTCTCTCGACCGAACCGTGAACCCTCCTCCAAAGCCTAAACCTCCAAGTCCAATAGTCAACATGGAAAAGGAAAGACTCCCTCAGATTTGAGTCTTATGATGAAAGCTCAAGAAGAAGAAGAGCAACGGATCAATCCTACAGAAGAAGTTTAAATTAGTTAGACAAATTCAAAAAGTCAAGAATTTGCAAAGATCAAATGGGTGGCCCCGAGGATCGAGTGGTGTTGCTCCACTCTTCACCGTGTCCCGATGTTAATCAACCCGATAAGGATCCGTGCCACCACTCTTGTACAACAACAAACGCTTGTGAAGGAGTCTACTGATCTTAACTTTGAGGAACCATAAAAGAATAAGACTGAGAAAGAGAAAACTGATGAAGAAGCTAAGGAACAGACGGAAGAAAAGGCTAACCGACATGATGACGAAGAAGATTATGATGACTTTCTTCTCAAGAATTCAACTCGCTCCAAGGAGGATACTTCGACCTCCAAAGGACCCCGAATCTCCTCATGTACCCTCCTCATCAGATTCTTCATCTCACTCATCACCACCACCATCAAAAGATCAACAAAATCATCATCCAAATCTGCGGAAGAAACCACCTAAATCTTGGATTTCTCAAGCTCATAAACGATTCACAAAGCCGCCAAACAAGTCGAAAAGAAAAACGTGCTCTACAAAAGCTAAATTTCTTTGTCGATCACATACAAAGATATAAAATGACGAGAAATGAGATGGAGAAAGAAAGGGAATTTGTTCGTAAGTTCATGAAGAGTCATCGTATAGAGGAACTGAACGAAATGATCGAAGGTTACACTAACAAGTACCTTCGTGATATCGCTCCTAAAGTCCAAAAGGAACTGAGAAGACAAAGAAGAGATCATACTCACAAGTTTCTTCTCGACACTGCCCCCGGTGTGACTAGAGAAATATTTTCCGGATAACTCACCCCTAACATCGTAGCATTGGTTAAAAATACAATGGCCAAAGAAGCCGATCTCTCTCGACTGAAGTTAATCGCTAAACTTGTGATACAAATGTCAAAGCGATCGAACGCTTACTCGATGAAGCTAAATTTTTCAAAATCTACTTGATTTTCAACTCAGATCATCATGCAAGGAGTCAGCCGATCAACCCAAACGACCAAGAGATGACGATGATAAGGATAAGGATTCTCGCACCTAAACGCCGAAGCGTACCGTGTAAATCTACTCTATGCCACCTCCTCCACCACCTAACTTCTTCTCAACAAAAGTCTCCTCCACCTCTGTCTTCTATCGATAAACCCTGACGATTCCGAAGTTACCACCCCTCGACTCATAAAAGTGATTACTTTGAGTATACGGGTGGTGACGATGAAGAGGTCCTTGAGCCCCGACAACAACCCACCTCACCCAAACAAGTGCGAAACCAAGATCATCATCAAGGCCTTCCAAAGAAGAAGAAGACGACTCACCGAGTCGCCTCATGGCTAGATGACGATAAAACCGAAGAGTTTGAATGGTTCTCCACACTTGTCAATCAAACTCCCTACCCTCATGAAGGTCAAGAATTGGTAGACGGTTCTACATTGAGCACGCAAAACTTTTGCAAGAAAAGTTCCATGTGAAGAAAATGACGAAATCTGAAGTTGAGCGAATCAAGAATGAAGCATTCCAACTTCTTAAAGACAGCTCAAAGCTTCGCCGCCGAGGTCGAATATCATCTTGAGAACATCGCTCGAGCCATGTCTAACAACATGGATTGGCTCAACCCGGAAGCAAACATTGACTTCACACAAAGGGACAACCCTCCATACTACAACCGATTGACCAAACCCTACCGACCATTGGCCAAACAGACGAACCACGGATTCCCTTCCGATACTTCTTTAACAGAGACCGATTTTCTTACACGGTAGCGATGGTTCGCGAAAATACGCTACATCATTGACTCTTCCATTCCCAAATGCTATTTACTCAAACCGCATAGCTATCGAGGAACGTGCAAATCACTTGTTTTCTCGACAACGCAAGCATACGACCAAGATGCATTGTATGGGATTCATCATTGGCCCAACGCCAAGAATCTACTACGTAGTCGCCGGTTCGTAAGTCTCAACATGCAGTACATAGTTCTAAGGACATCGTGGCCATCAAACACATTGATCTCAAGTCTAAGTGGGACTACACATTCTTAAAGAATATCATAGTCAAACGACAAGATGAACAGAACTATGGATTCTCCGAGGTCGACTTTGAGAACTTGTCCTCAACGACATCAAGACATGTACCTTGCCAAGTACGTGGTCGTATGAGACAATTCTCGACCGAAGTTCAACGTGAATTTATCAAGTCAGCTTCATCTTCATTAGACGATCGTGATCAAAGAACGGTTGAAGATATCCGTGATGGTCGTTGAATCTTATCGACGCTGTCAACCTCACTCCTCCAACGCTTACTCTTCCCGATCTCAATCGCCTACCTCAATATACACCATCAAAGAAACCTTTCGGAGTTGTTTACCGCAGTGAACTTCAAAGAAACCGCTTAATGGCGCAGTAGTGATTCGTAAATTCGGGATCATACTTTGAAGCCGGTTAGGGACGGATTAGCGCATGTTGAAGGATATACCGAAAGTTGGGTCTCTCGTAGTTTGGAATTCTCGTGAAAGGAGGGATGTGAGAAGGATCATCACCATGATTGATGAACGGTTGTTCGAAGGGATCGCCTGCATCGATTGGAGAGCTATGTTGGTGGTCCACCCGTGAGAAACATCACCGCTTTCAACGCCTGCGCCAGACTCGGGAACATCACTCCTCGGTACCCCTTGAATTCTTTCCTTCATAATTTTGGATGTATGATTATATATGTCTATGGCTTGTGCACACATAATAGTGTACAACCCGTAATTGTCAAGAAAGGACCCCGTGGTACCAAGTGCCACAATCCTTATAAAAGAGCTTAAAGCTTCTTACTTTTAAGTAAAACCTATCAAACCTTTCATTTTTCAAGGTTTTGCTCAAAAGAACAAGTACTTCCCTTATGATTTTCAAAACCTCAACCGTTTATATCACTCGTTGAGGGGAGTATTTGACTTAAAACTTTGTTCACAAATTGTTCATAGTGGTCATTCTTCCCGCAACACTCTAAATGGTCATATTTATTCTCAAACGTTTCAAAAATAACACTTTAATATGCCATTTTGAGGGGGAGAAAATTGTGTGATAAGAAATATGTTGTACAAAATGCAAATGAATCGGTACCTCGACTTAACCAACGAATTGACGGTACTAAACTTAGTAACTCAAAAGACTTGTCCCGGACGGGTAATAATTTCAAACTAGTTCGCTAGTGATGTAAACGTGTCTCGAAAAGGACTTGTCCGAGTAGAATGTACCATTCGAGAAACTCTTGATAGACATGAACTCTGACGGGTTTGACAACCTTCCAAGGTTTGTCTACACCTTCAAGGTAGTTATTAGAGCTAGTTGTCACCTAAAAGCCGACAATGTAACTCTTTAACTATGCAACGTGAACCGTCTCGCTGGGGATTGTCTATCTTCGTGGATCAATTCAAAAAGTGCGCTTTTTCCTCACCATGCATTTAACCATTAAAACTATTAAGCACATGTAGAGGGGGAGTATTTATGCAAAACATCATCTCTCACAATGGTTCAAACATGTTTTTCATTAACAAACCCTTTGAGAGATATTTATCATACAAAGGGTTTTAATGGCAACTTAGGTTAGTCATGGAGTTATAAGGTGACTAAGGTTAGGAATAACCGTCCTATGATCCGCCAGAGTCGGAGGGATCTACCCAAGGACACTACCATTAGTTAGTGTTAGAAGTCCTTAGGAATGATTATAAAAAGGAGAAAATGAGAATCGGAGAAAGAAGGAGTTGAAGAATCAAAAAGAAATGCAAAGTAAAGGGTGAAAAGAAATAGCCCTCCAGATTATTCAACTTAGGCGCATAATCGGGTTCAATTCATATGCTACTGGTTGTCACTTAGTGACGCCGGTATTGAAGATTAAAAGTCGCCATGGACCCAAAGGACGCATGCACTAAACCTTCTTATCCACTCAAGTTTCTCTCAACATAAGCTTGTTTCATTCTCACAGGGAACCCTACGTGAAACTATCGGCCTTTCTCCTAGAGATTGCTGGTATTGAAGAAGGAGACCCTCTCCCTAGTCTCCGCTCCAGAAAACCAAAACGCACTATTGAGTCTAGAGCCACGAGATTCATCAAAAGATCTCTTAGGAACACTTGACATTTAATCACTTGATGATCAACTAATAAGATCATCGGTGGTTCATATCGAGTCCTTCACAGATCTTAGCAATCTGTCGAGAACATTTATGAGAGGTTCACATCTGTGATCCTCGCGATTGAATGGAAACTCCCGCCAAGTGGTCAACATCAAATGTACCGCCGCCAGGTCACTTCGTAACTCCCCGTGATTACGCTGAGTGTGTCTCAAACGGTCACAACAGAGGTGATGCTTCGTGTACCTCACGACTCATCTCGAATCAGATGTACTTCGTACATCGCAAGTATCTCACTTGTGGGACTCCATCCAGAACGCCTTTGTAAGAATTAGAGTTGTGTTCCTCACACTATGCTGTTGAACACTCTCGGTTCAAACTTGTAAGTTCCGGAAACCGCTTACTACTAACCGTTTGAAATGTTTTCTTCTTATGGAAGCTCTGGAGCGGGATGATCGCGGCTTTGATTCTTCTCATGTTCATGCCAACATCATCACTAATGGAAGTTCTATCTCAATGCAACACAACAAATGTAATGATTCTTCATCAAACCAAAGAATCTACAAAGTCAAAGACTTAAAGAACTTCATCAAGATTGATTTCCAACGCCAAAGAGCGCGTGAGCATGTTGAAGAATGACGTGGAGACACCGGAGCAAAATGGCACTGAGGGTGATCGATGCATAAACAACATACTATCACTTTCACCACAAAGAACAATGATCAAAGAACAAAGTTAAAGATGACGCCAAAGCATAACTGTTCAAAGATAACTATCTCTACACCGGGAGATTGTTCGAATCAAGGCAATTCTTCTCACAAGAAAGAAGAATGTCGAAGACGCCATTGCTACTATTACATCAACGCTTTCACCGCTTACATTCATATATACTTGAGGGGGAGATTGTTGGAATCACTCCTAAACAGGATTTCAAGTATTTATATTTCATATGTAATAGGTAGCTTTATTATGGCCTTTATGTTTGTTTAAGGTCAAGCTTATGTAGAAGGCCCATAAGCTTAGGCCCAAGCCCAATAAGGAATAGGAAGGAGAGGGAGTGTTGCCCTAGCTCCTTGCCTATAAAAACCATGTAATAACCTTCATTTGAAGGTTGGTTGTTCAAGTTTTCCTTTCACACATATTCCTACGCCTAACCGTATACTATATTGTGTGTGTGTGTGTTTGATACTTGTTCAATCACCTCATCTCCTTTCTATATAACTTGTGTTTGTAAAACTAGTGACCTAACATGTTTCATTATCGCAAGATATGTGCCACATGAATTTGTTATTCTGACCTCTTTATCCTTATCGCCCCTCCATCGTGAACTTCATTTCTGGGTCACACGAGGTCTATGATCATATATCAATCCCTTTAGCTACGTATCTTTTTTCACCGTGATATTTCCTCTTAGATGGGGACAGAGGGAATAAGTTAACATCGTGGGACCATTCGCTAATCGTTGGTGTTCCCGATTCGTCAACTTCGAGGAATTCGTCGCTTCATCGCATCCTAGCGTTACTACGCCAGAATTCCTCGCATTTTTGTTACGGCAAGAATCGCTAGAGTTGTCCTTATCAACATTCTTCATAATCCCATGATCGGCCAAGAAAACATAGTTACACCGAACTTCGTGACAAAGTTACGGCGTAACTCGTATTTGTCGCATCGAATTTCTACCGTAATCCGCATCTTTGGCCCTCAGACAAGAAAATCACTTTACATTTCATTGTGGGTTTTGATCCTTCGGGTTTATTGTTATTCATTCTCACTTTCACCAAGCTTTTCCACCATAGATTCAGTTTTTAGGTTGTGCCGTGATTGAAAGGGGCTTCACGTTGTTTTCCCGAATTTTTAACCACTATATCTTGTTCCTTTGTCTTTGGGCCAAACTTTCCGTGAATTTGTTAATTGTTTCTTCAAGACTGGGCTTTTTTTCTCCATAAGGCCCACGGTTGTAATTTCTACGTGTATCCGGCATTATTTCATTATCTCCGTGAAACGGCTCTATTTTCTCCATATTTGGCTTCTTCGATTATATATTTTATTCGTCAACATGAGGACAATTCTTCAAGCAGATATCCTCCCCTACGCCTTTCACAACCCACTGATGGTATGAACGTTTCTAACTTTCAAACATATTCGACATAGATTTTAATTTTACTACCACTGCCGCAATTCCATCAAAACTTCCGCTTTGGTTTTGCTTCATCGTACATTTTTGAAAAACTTCCTTTGGTTTCCTTTTTGTTTCCCCATCGTACATATTTTTGAGAATGATCAATTGAAGCCCAATCAGCTTCCATGAAATCTCGCCCTTGTTCTCGCTTCTTTGTCAACGCCAAATATTCCTCAAGTGTGAGGTCATCGATGTTAACAACTTCCATGGTACCTGAAAACTAGAATAATGATCGTGAGAATTTTAGAAATTTTGAAACGAAAATGAAAGACTTAATAGCAATCCTAATATAACTCGCCGGCAGCGGCGCCAAAAACTTGATGTATGTTTTACTGACCAGGTTGTAACATATTGGATTTCACAAACACATCAAATCATGATCAAATGGGGCGTAGACACTATGGTTTTAGAGAGAGAAATAGTTAGAGGTTTGGGAAGTAAGTGAGAGAAAATGAAAGTATTATTATGAGCTCCAACCCTCTACCTCGGGATATAGTGGGTAAAGACATGTCCGTCCTCCATGGTGTTACTTAACTAAATACTACTTAACATTAAATAACTACGACTACGAGCTTTCTAACGATTACATATACTTGAGACCGACACTTAATAATTGGATTTACTAAATCCTAACAATCTCCCCAAGGGAGGTTACCAAATTACATTGAATATAAACATATATTACATTAAGATTGTTCTTGGATTCTTGATAATGTTCTTTTGCTCAGAGTCTGCAGTCATTGATTCTTCATTTTGCATGTTTGGTTAATCCAAGTGGAGGTCTTTAATCGATCCACGGATAATGAGTTTTGAGCCGCATTGAGATCACAGCTATCATAAATCTCTCAATCTTCCATTTGTGTGTTGACATTATGGTTGTGACTTTTGGACCGACATGCTCACATTCTGGATCATGAAATTTTCATTAGAGAAGGAGCTTTAGTTGATTCATGATATTTGCGTTAGCCAGAAAGGGTAAGCATGGAGTGAAAATATCAGAGTCGTTGATGCACTTATCATGATTTCTTTAAAAGTGAATGTGATGTGAGCATGCGGCTATGGATTGACCTCTCCATTCGATCGCTTCAAACGCCGACGTATTGCATACAACAGTTAGCATAAAGCTTAACGAAAGTGTCTTTGATCACTTTCATTGAATTGAGTACATGCCCACTTGCCTCTGATCACATAAGTACGCTCGCGGATCGTGTATAATCCTCAAGAATTTCGACAGGTTTTCGCTACCGCTTCTAGCTCAAACAGAACGCCTCAAAGAAGACAACACGAATGAGTGAACCAACAATTGAGATTCATGATTGATGAAAAATGATTTGAAAACAATCGCGGTATTAAATATAAAGGTTTTTGCAATACAACGAAGGTTTTATGGAAAATCCATTATCAATCATAAATAACCTTTTTGATTTTGAAAAACATACATATAGTCGACGCGGTTAAAGAAAAGAATTTTTGAGCACACCGAACGTTTTTCAAAGGAACTGTCTACCATTTTCTCTCGACAAGGAACAATTCAATTTTGAATCGCCCATTGATGAAGTCCAGATGATAGAACAAGTCTGCAATACCACAAGGATAATGCGAAAGACACTCAAAATATATTCTCACATTCCACATTGTGTGAAACTGTGAGTCTTCAAGGATGATGCATCCTAATGAGATTTATGGATGATCTCGTGGCTCTAGACTCAATAATGCTCATTTGTTTCTATATCGAGACTAGGAGAGGTTCTCCTTCTTCAATATCAACAATCTCTAAGAGAAAGTCGATAGATTATGTGGGTTCCTATGAGAATGAAACAAGCCCTTTTAAGAGGAACTTGAGTAGCTTGGGAAGTTTAGTGCAGCGCCATGGTCCATGACGTCTTGTCTTCAACACCAAGTTACCTTTAGTAACCACCGCATATGTATTGAACCCTTCCGCTCTAAGGTTGAATTATTGAGGGCTATTTCTTTTCACCTTTTCTCATTCATTTCTTTTCATTCTTCAACCCTTCAAGCTTACCGAGACTTCATAACTAGAACCTGTTGGGTTTATTCCAGACTAGCTCTGTCTCAGTCCGACTTTCCCATATCTCACTTTTCTCCTTTTTTCATCATACCTAAGGACTTCTACACTATTAGTGGATTGTCCCTGGGTAGATCCCTCCGGTTCTGGCGGATCATGGGAACCAATACCTAACCTTATCATCCTTATATCACCATACATAAAGTAAAATTTGGTCGGTCTATTTGGTATTGTTCATCTGCCATTGGAACCAATTGAAAACCATTTGAAAATCAATCCGGATACTTGTGATATATTATCAAAGCATTTTGTACCTGAATTGTTTAGATATTTTTAGAAAAAGAGCTCCCCCCTCAACATGTGCATCATGTATTTGAAATCGTTTTGGCACACGGAGGCAAGAGAAGGATTAACTTCTTTGATTATCATTTTCTAAAAGATATCAACATCACTTCCCTGATCAAATCAAGTAGATAAAGCATATTGGGGAAGGATGAGGTTTTCATAAGTTTCCTCCCCCTCAATATGTGCCTCGAGGTTTGAAAGAGTTTTGCACATATTAGAAAGAACCTCAAGAGACAAATCAATCACGTTTTAATTCTTTATGGTTTAAAAGATGCTCCCCCTCAACATGTGCATGGAAAATTTGAAATCGTTTGGCACATGTGGGGAGGAGAGCTTGCTAAACACTTATGAAACCATTTATCGAATTATCAGTTTAAATCCAATTTAAATCACAAATTCTCGCCCGATCACAATTTTCAAATCATTTGAGATTTGTGATCTCTGTAGAATTAAATTGATTTTGAAAGCTTTTGAGGGGAGATGTGACTTGATTATGAGAAACATTTAACCGATAAGGATTAAGTTTGAGACTTTAGACTCCAAAGATTAAACATGCTTGAGTATCTTTTGAAAACATAATAATAACAAAGGTCTTGTACCAATTGTATACAATATTGTAAAACATTGTTCTTTTTATTATTCAAAGTAATAACTGAAATCATTCTCCCTAAATCAATGACATATGTTGTTGATTGAAGAGATAGAGATTTTGACAAATGAAAGCCCGATGATTTTCAAAAAATAGAGTCCGAAGTATTTTCAAAGCAATTTTGTTTTCATTAGATGACAAATATTTTTGAAGAATCATTGAAGGAAAAATATTTGAAAGGAAACATTTGTCTTTTTAACGACAAACATTTGTTTTAGAATCAGAGCATGAGGTTTGAAAATTTAAGATAAAGCATGGCTTTGTTCTTTCTTTGAAAACGGGTTACTGTCTGAAATGACAATAAACCATAGTTTCACTTTCTCCCAAAAATTTTCTTTTCTTTTTTTTTTTTTTTGAATTTTGAACATTGAACAACATCTAAAGACCCGTGTCATTCTTTGAGTGACAGCACAAAGACCGTAGATGTTATCGAATCGAGAAAACATGACAAAAAAAACAATATTTTTTGAAATTTTTCAAGATTTTCAAATTTTTATGGATTTTTGAAAGTTTTATATTTTTCTATTTGCTTTTTGTAGGTTTTTAAATTTTGTATTTTGCTTTTCTAATAAATATTTACAAGAGATGGATGAAGAAAGACCTTTACTCCTCGTCTTCCTCTTGAAGGCGTTTGAGTGTTTCTGGTTGTAGACTCTTTAGACCAAGTCGTGGAAGGATAAACTCAAAACGTTCTCTAGGAAAAGCTTTGGTGAAGATGTCTGCTTGGTATTGATCCTCACAAAATAGAGTTCCACCATACCGTTCTCCACTTGCTCCCTGATGAAATGATGTCGAATGTCTATGTGCTTTGCTCTTGAGTGTTGAACGTTGTTGCATGAGAGAGCAATAGCACTTTATTATCACAGTACAGAGGGATTTTGTTGAATTCAAAGCCATAGTCAGATAATTGGGATCTCATCCATAGGATTTGAGCACAACAAGATGACATGGCTATGTATTCAGCCTCTGTAGAGGATATAGAAGTACTCATTTGTTTCTTTGAAGACCACTCACAAGCTTATCCCAAAAAGCTGAGCACCTCCAGGCGTGCCGGCGTGTATCTTGACATCTGCATGATCAACATGCATAGGCTGTTGTTAGTGACATACCGGTGTCCTTCGAGTACCATAGTCCCATATTGATGGTTCCTTGGAAATACCGAAAGACCCGTTTAACCGCTTCAAGGTGCTTTTTGGTAGGCTTAGCACGATATCTAGCACACATGCAAACAACGAACAGATATACGGTCTCTCTTGGGCGTGAGTACATCGGGATCCAATCATACTACGATATTTCGTTTGGTCTACCATGATCCTAAGTGGTCCTCATCCGTTTAGTACGGCTATCATGGGAGTGTCAAGGGTCACAGAATCAAATCCAAATTTCTTTAAAATCTCATTTGCATATTTAGATTGATTTATAAAAATGCCTCCGGGACTTTGTGAAATTTGTAATCCCAAGAAAAATGACATTTGTCCCATCATTGACATTTGAAATTTGGAACCCATTTCATTTGAAACGATCACATTCATTGGGGTCAGTCGAGGCAAAAATAATATCATCAACATAGATTTGAGCGTGAATTAAATGTTTGCCGACTTTCACGGTGAACAATGTCGGATCAATGCTCCTTTCTTGAATCCAGTAGATAGAAGAAACTTTGATAGCGTATCATACCATGCCCTTGGAGCTTGCTTCAAACCGTAAAGCGCCTTCTTCAAACGATAGACGTGAGTAGGATGCTCTGGATTCACAAAACCTAGGTTGGGTGATGTATACGACTTCTTTAAGATCTCCGTTTAGAAAAGCCGTCTTTACATCCATCTGATAGACTACCATGTTCTTACTTGCAGCATTAGCCAAGAAGATTCGGATTGCCTCGATATGAGCAACTGGAGAAAATGATTCTTCAAAGTCAATACCCTCCTCTTGGCGGTATCCTTTTGCAACCAATCGAGCCTTGTTCTTTAAACATCACCATGCTCATCAAGTTTTACTTTGAAGATCCACTTTAGAGCAATGATCATAGACGGTCGGGGCGGGTACTAATTCCCATACATCTAGTCGATCAAACTCATGAATTTCTTCTTGCATGGCATTGAACCAGGTGTCTTCATTCATGGCGGTTTTACGTCTTTTGGTTCGATCTTGGATGATAGTCGGAATTGAAGAAGCACCATAAGGCATCGATTTGCAAGTTGTTTCAGTGGATCTCTTGGGCGAGAGGGATTTCCATTGATGTTGTCCAATGGATGATCATGTGTCCATTTTCTAAGGTGTTCGTGTGGTTGTTGTTGAGGAATTAAATAGCAGGTCGTATCTCACGATGAAGATGGTTTTGATGATGATTTAGGAGCAAATATGTTTTCAAAGGGGCATCTTCAGGGTAGCAAAGGATTATCTCCATCATAGGTTCGGACACACTTCCATGATGTACACTCGATGATTGATGATTTGTTGATGAGACAAAGTGATCGGCAAAACTTCTTGACTTAATGACATAGAAGGGTTAACTTCATTGGCAGGGGATAGGAACAACCTTTGTTGATGGAATTGACAGATCATTAGCACTTGGCTCATAGTGTTCATCAAACATTGGATCAAACAATTTCTTCAAATCATCTTCGAAGGAGGTACATAAGGAGTTCTTTGGTGAGGATTTGGAACAAGAGTAAACTGATAGGACTACTTGATAAAAGTTGAAATCGGGTCGAACGGATTGTCACGGAGCCATTTGCGGACAGACTCATCGAGCGTGGCGTGAATAGTTTCCATGATATCTCGAGTTCTTTTGTTGTAGATTCGGTAACCCTTCTTGTTTGATGCATAACCTACAAAAACTCAATGTCCTTAGCTCTTAATTTACCTAAATCTTGACCGTCATTAGTTGGATAGCACAACGCACCAAACACACGAAGGTAGGAAAAATCAGGTTTTCGTTTATGGACAAGTTCGTATGGAGTTTTTCCATGAGATGTGTGTATGAGGGAACGATTTTGGGTGTATCAAGCAGTGGCAATGGCTTCAGCCCAGAGAAACATTGGAACCTTTGAATAAATTAGCATTGTTCTTGCAGCTTCCACAAGAGTTCGATTGTTCGTGTTTCAACTACATTGGAACCGTTTCTTGTTGAGGAGTTCGAGGAACACTTCTTTGATGACTGATTCCAACACTTTCATAAAATTGACTTAAGTCTTTGTTAACGAACTCTGTGCCATTGTCTGTTCGAACAATTCTAACCGTATTGTTAAGTCGAACCTGAATCTGCTTGATAAGTTTGATTATGACATCTAGAGTTTCATCCTTTGTCCTTAAAAACTTTACCCAAGTAAATCTAGAGTAGTCATCAACAATGACTAAAATATATTTTTTCCCATTAATCGTTTGCACTCTCATTGGTCCGCACAAGTCCATATGAAGTGTATGCAGAACTTCCATTACAGAGTTTGTGGGTTTGGGTTTGTGGGCATATTTCTTGCTTTTTCCCAATTGGCATGCTGAACAAAGATGTTCTTTTTCATACTTTAATCTGGGTAAGCCTCTTACAAGATCATTTCTGGAAAGATTATTAATGGTGCCGAAGTTCAAGTGATTGAGACGACGATGCCATAACCATGATTTTGTTTTTGAGGCCTTTGACAACAAGCAGATTGGAGAAGACTTCATCATGTCTTCGATAGAGATGGTGTATAGATTTGAACCACGAGTTCCTCTTAACAGTTATGCACCATCGAGTTCTCTAACGAAACAAGTATGTTTTCTAAATGCCAGTTTTAGATCAGAATCATAGAATTGACCAACAGAAAACAATTTATGACCAAGACCTTCAACATAATATACCCTAGAGATTACACTTTTTCCAACAACATAGTCTCCATAACCCATAATTGCTCCAAAATGGTCGTTCCCGAATCTAACAGTCCCGATGAATTTACTCACGAAGTTCATGAGCCGCGAGCGATCTCCAGTCATATGCTTGGAACAGCCTGAGTCCAGGTACCACATAACGATTTGAATGATCTTCAGTTGAACACAGACAAGAATGGATAACTGGATAATTGGGATCCCCATGCAAGAATGGGTTCCATTTGGTTAGTAACATTGATTGGAACACCCACATCAGAAGTAGAAACACTGGAATCATCAGGATAGATGCAAGCTAGTGTCTGTATTAGACCTATTCAAAGTATGTTCACTTCTTAAAGGAATAGTTCTACCAGTAGGCATCCATTTCCTAATGGGCATTGATCTAGATAATTTAGGGCACATCTCATTAAGATTGAATTTGCGGCCAGTAGGTATCCACTGATAACCTATGTTACTAAATTTCCTTCCTGTGGGTTTCCAATGTTTCTAACCTTCTTCCGCCATTGCTTTCTAGCCTTCTTAGCTTGATTTTTTGCATTAACTATCTTAACAGGGCATTTAACAGCATTCATCAAATCATTCACACCACATTCAAGATTAGTAACAGAAACCACACAATCGTCATTATATGTTTTTGCCAAAAGTAGAAGAATTCGCATTACTTAGAGCTAACACTAGAATCAACACGATTCGTTTTATTCAAATTCTCCCTAAGGTGATCTTCTACTCTCTTCCACTGAACATTCCTAGCTTGCAAGGTCCTATCATTCTTTGTGTTGCCTTGAGGCTTTGACCTGCTCGCTTTGGTGTCACTTTTTACTCTTGTAGAGGGAATTGGAACATTAGTTGGTTTTGCTACTTTTTGCATTCCTGAACTAGAAGTGCAGGGATCTGAACTACTTGAAGGCACTCTAGAGTTTACTTGATTAATACTGGGCATAGAATGAGTTGCATACTTATCACTAGTCATCGAGCAAGGCATCACAACTTTACCTTTCGCACCTAAGGATTTAGGACATGTTGCTATTAAACATTCTAGCAGCTCTTGAGATCGTTTGGCCTGAATGCAAGCAAACCTAATTTCTCTATCAAGTGGCTTATTTATGAAATCCTCTTCTACAATCTCACGGAGACATTCAAGACTATCCTTAAGGCGAGCAAAATAGTTATGAAATAAAAATTCGTTATTCCTTAGATGAGGAGGAATGTATTTACAATCACAGTATATTTGCAGTCTGTAGATGACTTCGATGCAACATTCTCATTAAAGACAAGTGGCATTTTCCATTTTTCCTGACTCTTCAGATTCTCAATTTCCTTTTGTAAAGACGTTATTTTTTCGTTGTTCTTGTCACGAGTGACTTTCATTGAATCATATAACTCTTTAAAGTGTTGTTTAACTTTTTCATTTTCTTCTTGAAAACTCTCATTTTCCTTTTGTAAAACATTAACCAAGTTTTGAAGATGAAAAGTTTGAGAACACTGAGAATCTAAAGGGGGAGGCATTTGGGAGCCAGTCACATTGTTCTTTTCACCCTTTAATTGTGAAATTTGGGTTCTCATTTTTCTGATCGTGTTACAATGAGCTCGAATCTGTTCATCACGTTTGCTAATTTCAAAACTGCATCAAATTCAGGAGCATCCAAGGATGTCTTGATATTTGAGGTTTTAATATTTTCTTTTAGATGTTGATATTTTAATTGCAAAGCAAGATGCTCAACTTCCATTTTAGAAAACTGTTTCACCAGGTTATCATGATCATCCTGTTCAACTTTATCATGCAATTTAGAGTTAGTTTTCTCAAGCTCAATGACACGATCATGGGAGACTTTTAGAGCAACAGATAATTCATGAAATTAAGATGCATTAATTGAACAATTCGTGGCAGTGTAAAACACATCTTGAGTGATACATTCAGAAATCAGATTCTCATTTAAGGTATGCAAGTTCTTCCTCTCAATCTCATTATATTTTAATTCTCGCTCATAGTCATTGACCTCAACTAACATTGCATCAAATTCCTTTTCCATTTCTTTAATATCTGAATCCATCCCCTTTTTAAGACTCTCAAATTGACCTTTTAATTGTTTAAAGAAAGGCATGACCTCAGTTAAATAGCATTCTTTAGTTTGCTCAAAACCCCTCTCCCCTTCAGTTATCCCAGTAGGTGTGATCCTTTAATTACATGTTTTCTAAAAAGCAACAAATAATTGATAAATAACATACTGACTGATTAAAGTCTTGCTCTTAGTGGGAATAGATCTAGGAACTAAATGCATTGGTGTATCGGGGGATATACAAGGGCTGGAAGCATTCTCCTACATAGGGGATTCTGTTCAACAAACTCATCAGCTTTTTTCATGTCCATATCCTTTTTCAACACATGTTCAGGGGTCAGCTGTGTTTGAGGTCTAAACTTGTTAAATGCAATCCAATTTTCCTTAGCATAGTTAGGTGTTTTAAAACTGATGTTGTTTTCTATGCATGAGGGGCTCTTAAGTTTTTCATCCAATTTTTTTCTAGTAACCTCTTCTAATTGCTTATCTTCCTCAGTGCACTCAGCGCAACTAGGTTTCTGCCTAGGCTTAAGGATTTCATTGCCATCATAGATTACCTTCTGAGCTTCTCTTGCTTTCTTACCATACTCAGGGTTGGGTTCCTTTATAATGGGAATACTATGCTTATCGCTTAAGACTCTATGCTTAGTGACCATGTGAGCAGTCTGAATGGTGTTCCCTTGTACGTACAACTTATTTTCAAGCTTGTTTTTCAAAGTTTTTAGATTAGAAAAGTCATTCAAAAGTTTTGATTCCTTAGCGTTAAATTCTTGTTTAAGCACTTTAACATTATCTCGAAGCTCTTGCTTTTGCTTAACTGTTTTAGAAAGATTTTCTTGTAAGGAGTTTAACTCTTGTTTTAACACTTCTTCTCTAAAATTACTTTTTCTAATAATTGTACGCATTTGGTCATCCATTTCCTGCTCACGGGTAGTTAACTCAAACTTAGCACTTTGTTCATAAATAGCAACTTGTTCTTTATAGGCATTCAGTTCAGAGGTAATAAAATCATCAGGGGAACATGCAGTGTATTCATCAAAAACATAGTCATTATTGACTGCAAAAGATACATCCCTTGGTACAATCTCACTTTCACTTTGTGTCACATATTGATCATATGGGACAATATTACTATTACCCTCATTATCAATATCTGAATCATAAGTTTCAAGAGATTGTACTTCGTTATGTATCTTTTGCTCATCAACCTCATCGTATAGTTTTAATACCTCTGAGATGATTGATTCTTTGGATGGACCAGCCTGTTGTGGTGATGAGACCTTTGCAGAGACCATAGGTGAGATGCTAGCCATGAAGATTGTCTGGGCAGTAGGTTCATCATCGACATCAGAGTCAAATGCATCACAGTCTACAACTTGAAAGGCATTTTGATGATTGTGACCTATTTCCTGAATTGGCTGCTCATCTACATCAGCATCATATGTCTTAGCATTCCCTTCAGCAAGAAACAACAACTCCTCTTCATCCAAAGCTGATCCATTATCATAAGCTTGCACAAGCAACATCTTGTCTCTGAAGTATTCTGCATTCTGTGGACGTTTTGGAGATGTGCAGTTCCTCACAATATGTCCCTCACCACCACAGTTGTAGCATTTGATTGGCTTTGCTTGCCCTTGATTGGCATTTCTTCCACGATTCTAATTTGCCACATATCCTCCACCTACTCCAGCATTACCATAACCTGCTCCAACCATCCCTTGTTCATATTGTCTTCCTTGCACATTCTGCACCACAACCTTACCATCTCTGACAGTAGCTTGATTGTGTAGATTGGATGCTGTTATGAGATTATTGTTGGTGTGTGGGAGGGAATTCATATTTTGACTTATCATGAGAGATAGTTGATTGATGAAGTTTTCCATGAGTGTGTTTGAGTCAGGAGGCTTATATGCTGGATCAGGGATGAGCTTGTAATTACCATTACCCGTGGGTATGACTTGAGAAGCTTTGGTGGTAATTCCAACATTGGTGTAAAAGGCTGTAGAATCATTTGATGAACTTGTTTCTCCTTGCTTAGATTTGAACTGTTCAAGAATCCTTCGTTCAAACATAGCATGTCTCTCATTCTGAAGAAGGAAGGCATACAATTGCTCATAGTTGGTGTTCTTTAATCCTTTGGTTAGCTTTATAGAGGTGACAAATTTGTGCCATTCGGGATTCATGTTGTTCACAAACTTTGAGTTCAGCTGAATATTTGGCATGGTCATTTTGATATTCCTCATATCATTCACAAGCTTGTGGAATCTTACGTAATATTCATAGACACTTTCTTCTGGTTTCATCTTAAAGTGCTCAAATTCATCATACAGTTGTGATTCTCTGTCTTCCTTAGTTAATTCAGAACCCGAGAGAAGCATCTTGACATCATCCCAAACAGCCTTGGCTTCAGTGTTGTGATTGATAAGCTTGTAGATATCTTTTGAAAGACCTTGAAGTATAATGTTTGAAGCCCTGATATCAGCATCGAATCTCTTTTCTCCTTATCACTGAGCTCATCATACGTCTTTGGTCTGTCCAATCCAAAGATCATTTTTCCATCTACAGCAGTATCAATTATGTCTCTTGTTGTCTCAATCTGATAAGGTCCTTCATCAATTGACTTGAGAATGTTGACACCATTTTCCTTTCCAGACAAGCACAACCTAATTCGTTGAGCCCATGAGTCATAGTCAGTTCTGTCAAGGATGGGTGGACGAGTGTCTGAACCAGCTGCTTGAACGTCCTCAGCTATAGTAGAGATGATTGTAGGCACGTTGGTAGACATGTTTACAGATTTCACGGGATTTTATAACTCTATGATTAAACCGGGAAATAGATTCTTTCACGGGATTTTACTAAATCAATAGAAAACCGTATTAGAAACAAATATTAACCAAGTCGTTATAACCCTTGAACCAAGTCGCTAAGCACCAAGTCGCTAAGTAGCAACTCGCTAAACCTCAAGTTCGTGTGAATCAAGTCGCTAAACACAAGTCGCTAAGACCCAAGTCGCTGAACACAAGTCGCTAAAGCACCAAATCGCTAAGCAGACAAGTCGCTAAAGAACAATTCGCTATGTATCCAAGTCGCTAAGAATCAAGTCACTGAACACAAGTCGCTACTGCACCAAATCGCTAAGTAGACATGTCGCTAATAGAACAACTCGCCAAGAACTATAAAGCCAAGTCGCTAGAAATAATAGAAACAAGTCGCTAACCCAACCAAGTCGCAAGCCGAAGTGGAACCTCCACTAACTTGTATTGTTTGTCGGCTTGTCTCAATAGACAAGTCGCTAAGATCAAGTCGCTACGACTTAAACTATAACTCACTGGAAATTACTAAAGCAAGTCGCTACGAAGAAAAACACTCCGAGACACAAGTCGCTAAGTTGAAAAACTTCAAAACCACAATTTTCAATCCAAAACAAGCCCAACCACAGTGATTCAAGCTTTCCAAATCAAAACCCAAGCACTAACAGTGATACTAAACACAAAAGTACACTCAAAATTCAAACTTTAATACAAGAAATGATCCAAATGATGCAAAAACCACTAAACTATTTCAAACCCAAAAACCATATAAAACCACTAGAAATCCAAGGATATGTAAGAGGGATAATCAAACCATGGCTCTTGATACCATTTGTAACATATTGGATTTCACAAACACATCAAATCATGATCAAATGGGGCGTATACAATAAGGTTTTAGAGAAAGAAATAGTTAAGGTTTGGGAACTTAGTGAGAGAAAATAAAAGTATTATTATGAGCTCCAACCCTCTACCTATTTATAGTCTTACATAAAACGCCACCTATGGGCTGTGGATCAGGCATACAGTGGGAAAGACCCGTCCGTCCTCCACGGTGTTACTTAACTAAATACTACTTAACATTAAATAACTACGACTACGAGCTTTCTAACAATTACATATACTTGAGGTGACCGACACTTTAATATTTGGATTTACTAAATCCTAACACAGGTTTTAAAATTTATATAGTCTCGTTATACCTATGGTCTACCCTAATGCACTAACGGGCAGTGTACCCGGTCGTGTGTAGTGTAGTATTTGGTAAAACCGAGGTCGTCCCAAGCGCTATGTGTGTTGGATTATTACTAAGTCTAGGTGTCACAGTTTTTAATATGATTTCGATAAGGAAGTAATTAATTAACTACGAAAGAAGATAAAAGCAGATGAAAGGCAAATGTTTAAGCAATAGAGGAGAGTGGTACTAACCTAGTTATTCCTCCTAGCTAGTAATGTCTACGTCAAGTTACTTCCAATTACTTTAGGTGGGGTCAAATTCGAGAGGACAACATTTGGTCAATTCGCCCTAACCTATCCACAACAGATGCCAAAACCACTGGAGAAGTCAAGTGTCCCTTCATAAGTCCAGTTGTTCCTGGTCCCCTAAGCCAAGTCATTAAGTACCGCTACATGCTAGATTTATAATAGTGATTGCCCGGGTGTTAGCAACTTAAACACTCACCCCCTAATTCTTAAGTTCATCCAAACGGTATGTGATCAGTTGGTCAAATCGCACAAGTAGAAAGGGTTGTCAGTTGGTCATATCTTACCCTTCCCGTCTCAGTCTACTCACTTAGGGTCAGTTGGTCATATCTCCTAAGCAACTAGCCTCTACCGCCATTCAAAACTACCAAAACAAGGGTAGCTACCAATAAACTATGCATGCATACACTTAGAAATAATTATACGGAAGTAATGTAAACGCAAAAAAAACAATTAAGGAATCATAACTAGGCCAGCACCAAGAGGTTCTTAGCTGCTCATATTAACCATACAAATCAATTCAATATTCAAAGTTACGAAATATATGAATCAAAAGTAAAGAAAAGATAAAATGCTAATGCTTATCGTAGGGGAGTGATTTCTCCCTTGGAAACAGCTCCGTATGCTCCTCTAGACCTGCCTTTGGCTTGTTCCCACGTTCTTTGGTTGTGGTGTGTGGAATGGGATGCTTTGAAATGCTGGAAATCGTGGGGTATTTATAGGCCAGATATGGGTTACGGCGTAACTAATATAATAGTTATGCCGTAATCTTCAATTTCTTTGTAATTTGCACTAGATCTGCTGGTTACGGCGTAACCTTATAAGTGGTTACGCCGTATCTTCAATATTACTTGGTTACACCGTAGTTATCAGCGGCGTAGTTATCAGCGGCGTGGAACCTCATTTGACCTAATAAGTTATGTCGTAGTCATTAGGGGGAGTTACACTGTAATCTTCTAATGAGTTGGCTTTCTGAGTCACGCTTTTAGTTACGGCGTAATGTGAGAGATGAGTTACGCCGTAACTTCTTCAAAGTCAGCATACTATGATAAATCTTTGATATTTCTCCAATTCCGCGTCTCTTTAGCTCCAATGCTCGTAATTTACCTGAAAGTGGAAAACAATGGAAAACAAGCGTAAATCCATATAAATGATATAAATTACAAGAATTATCGGGGAAAATTGACACTTAATATTCAGGACTATTTGATGTTATCAGGTTGTCATATTATCTACCATTTAGCATGTATATTAGACATAATAAAACACCTTTGACACAGCTAAGCCATTTACTAATGTTGATCCCGAGAGCCACTTAGGATTCAACTTGGGTCTTTTCCTAAGGGTTAAAAATGATAGTGACAAAAGGAATGAAGGCTTCTTCGGACTCTGTGTCTTCTCAGAATCGCCCACAAAAACTCCTCACTTCTGGTGGATCTCCATTCCTCAGTGCTTCCACTGAGTCTCCTCTTTCTTTGTGCTTCATAGGTTGTTCTAAATCGTGCGGGCTTCCTTGTGTCATGTTCATTTTTGGTTTTCAAATATTTAAAATAAATCACCCTCCCATATACCAAAATTAAAATATAAACTTACCTACAACGCACATTATATTTTGGTCTTAGCTTAGGCTAGTATCATGAATGATTTTAAGTTAAGCATAAAGTACTGTTTAATAAAGTAAAGGTGAAACACTTAAGCTATGATTCGCTAGGACCTATTACACATGCACATGCACATGCACCACATGTGTAGCACATCCTAATAGTACATGCAAATCATGAGATTCACCTATATTGTTGCATACTAATGCAACCTGTGATTCTTCGGGAATGATGGTTCTTAACTTACTTGTTAATACAAATAAGCCGTAAAAACGTTTATTTATATTTTACGATCTTCTAATGTTTTGTCGATAACAAACGTAAAATCATTTTAAAAAAACAGATAAAATACGTAAATGGCTTGAGCCAATAGTTTACTAACACATGATTGGTGCTGAAAACAGTCAAGTTATCTCACACAAGCTAGCCACTTGTGAATGGCTAACCGTAAGAAACTCAAAACAGTTCAAACACCAAATGCAATTTAGATCAAAGGAATATAGGGGATTCTTGGGTCGTTAAGTCCCACGGAGGATGAATTGGTGTATAAACACTTGATCAGATGATAGAATGATCACTAAGGATAGTGATCAGTAAGGTTTTGGATGGATAATTAAACCTAAAGAAAAGATTAAAAAATTACAGCGACTAAATGCAAATTAAAAGAAATTAAAAAGATAAAATATATTAAATAAACGCTATCACTATTTTTAAAATGATGAACGTTTAAAACCTAAAACGTATGTTTAAATAAAATTACGTAAACATACAAAATAAAACGTGAGTTTTAAGAAATAAAAGGCCTACAAATATGAAAATGACATTTTTACAATCCTAATAATAAAATAAAATTATTAGAAAAAGAAAATTATTTTTACCACTATTTATTTATTTATTATTAATTAAAAACTATTTATTAAGTATTTAAAATGCACTAAAATATAAGAAAATACAAAATTAACCTAGAAAAATGAAATTAAAACTTAGAAAAATCTAAAATATGATAAAACTTATTTTAAAACTTAAAATATAATTGTTTAGACTTTTTATGTATTTATTATTAATTTAAAACTATTTAAAACTAATTAAAATGCTAGAAAATACTAATTAAACCAAGAAAATTATGGAAAAATATTTTTTAGGATTTTTATATTTATCTTAATCTAGGAAAATTGAAAACATATTTTTTTAAGCTTTTTCTGATTTATTTGTATTAAAAATTATTTAAAAAGACTTAAAAACTATTTAAAATAAAGAAAAATAGCAAACAGTGCAAGAAAAATATGAAAAATTCAGGAAAATACTAAAATATTATTCTAAGTTTATAAAAAATATAAAAACATATGCTTATGTGGAGGAATAATAAGCTGCAGTGTAACTGCTTATAAATAAGCAATTCAAAATAAGCTAAAATTCACAAATGAGTACCAAATAAACACATAAGCTAGGTTATGCTATAATAACTAAATACTAACCTATTCCAACCATCCTAAACTTCTGAAAAGCTGTTTAAGCCAAAGATTAAGCAAATCAAAAACTAGCTTTATTCAGAAAATGGGACAACATGTTGGCTGATCTAGGAGTGGGGTCCACAGAGCTTAAGCTCAAAAGCTTGGCTGCAAATGATAGTCAGCTGGGTGGTGAGTGGTAAGGAACCAAGAACCACCAGTGGGGTCCACTGGTGTGGCCTGTGGGACCCACCAAAGTGGTGGTTATGTCCACTGTTGTGGAGGTGCAAGGCTGCACAGGGCATCATTTCAGAGAAGGGAGGTCAAAAGAAGCTAAGTAATAAGCTATTTATAAGCTAATTTAATGAAAGCTAGTATTTTTATATTTTAGTTTAGCAGCTAAATATTACTATCCCAAAAGGATTTAAGCTAAAACTTAATAATGAATCCTATATAAAATTATACATTTTATTCAAAAACAGCTACTAGTACAATTTGACTTTTTAGAAAAATCAAATAAGTTGACTATTATGAACTTGGTATTGATTCTATTGATTGAATATGTTGTATTAAGATGTAATAAGACTGAATTAAGCTAGAGTACTGAATTATAAGCTAATTTGATGAGATTTTTATTCCTAAATTTCCACAGTGAACTGCAAATTGAGAATAGAAATTATTTTGACTTTTTATGCAACAAGGATTAGTTTTACTGCTTTGACTGAGCTATTATAACTTATTGTGACTTAGTACAACAATACACAATAGCACAAATGGCCTTTATCACAGTTAAATCAGCAAATCCAAACACTAGTTATGTAGACTGTTTTGAAGATTTATATACTAAAACAAGTTTTTAACCCAAGTGACCTAGTAATTAACTTATATTAACCATATTTAGACAGTATTAGACTAGAATTAACAAGATTAAATTACTAATAATATGAAATGCAAATTTCATAGAAAAGGCTTACAAAATGAGTTCATGCACATTACACTGAACCAAGGATTGAGAATCACTCCTATATGCTTACCAATAAGCTCTAAACCAACATTAATCCAAAAATCACTGTTCCATCTTTCTTGTATCATCTCCATGATTTTTTATTTTTAGCTAAATTTTTGGTATTTTTGGTGATTTTTGAATTTTGAATCTAAACGGAGTTATAAATGTTTTCAATAGCTTAAACAAGCTACTAAGAGCTTATATAAGCTTAATGAGCCAGAACAACAACCATAAACAACATAAGACAGATTTAAGATTTTGACCATGAAATTGAAATTTGCACAAACTGAAATTAAACTGGAAACTTGGAATTGTTTATTGATAAAGATTCAAATACACTTAAAAACACTTAAACCAGTACTTGAAAGTTTAAACATACACTAGAAAGCTTGAAATAATTAAAACGACATAAGTAAAACTAAACTACACTACTTGCCTTTCCACACTGCATCTTTCTTGATATTTATTGATCTCTAGGACTCTGTGTCGACCTCTGAAGCTTTCCCACTTGATTGTACCTTTGAATTCATCCTAATCGTCCACTTGGACATTTGGCGGGAAAAGTCTTTTGACTGGATAGAGTAGGTTTTTGCAATTAAGGGGTTTTGTTGGATGTGGAGGTGGAAGGAGTTGGTATACAGGTGTTAGGGGTGATGTGGAAAGGTGGGGGTAAGGTGGTAGCAGCAAGTGTCGGGGAAGGAGTGGACACAGGTGGGGGTTGAAGGGGATGAACAGTGCTAGGCGGGTTTTATTTTTAAAACACTGGGTCGGGTTGGATATTGGGCCTGAGATTGTTGGGCCAGCTGGTATTGTGTGTTGGGTTTGGATTTGGGATAATAATACAAGGGTCCATATGGTTTATTTAATAACAAGGACCAATCATGTAATATTCTGAAAGTATAGGGACTGAAATTACAACTTTTCCAAACTTATCACAAGGGTGAATTTTGCCAAGTTTCATTTACCAAGGACCATAAATGTATTTATTATCCAATTTAATACGTCCAAGGGTAATTTTTGTCAATTTTGAAACTTGAGGGACCTAACATGTAATTTCTCCAAAGTTTACCATAAGGACCAATTTTGTCATTTATTAATAGTACAAGGTTAAAATTTGATAATTTTCACTTTTTAAATTAACCAAGGACTATATTTGACATTTTCCAAACTTGAGGGACTAAAGTTGTCATTTTGTAAATTTTAAACTTTAAAGGGTTTATTTTGACAACTTTTGAATCCCATGGACCTTAAATAACATTTTACTAATTTTTGAATTACCAGGGACTAGTTTTGACAATTTTTGAAACTTGGGGACTAAAACTGCCAATTATGCAAACTTGATACGGTTTTCATCTGATTTTGATATTTTTGCATTTAAAACACATAAAACACTGATTTGTGATATTTTCATCATTTTGATGCATTTCTGAGTGTTTTCAGATGTTTTTGCAGTCTAGATAGTACAAAAATGATGAGTATTTAGACACTCATCAATCCCCACACTAAGATATTGCTAGTCCCTAGCAATATTTAGAGAAAACTTAATGGATTTTATCTCTTTACCAAAAGCCATTACTTCTGGAGTAGCCAATTGTTTCAGTTCAAGTAAGAACCTTGGTACAATGATAACCAAATGATTTTGAGCAAATCATAAGCTTTCAACGGGTTTGATTTGTCTTTACCAGAAGCCGTTTGCTTCTGGACTAGCCAACTCTTAGATAAAATATCTTTGGTGAGTCGATTACCAATTATGGTTTTCCAACTGCCTTTACCACAAGCCATAAACTTGCGGGCTAGCCAACTCTTCACTAATTAAAGATATGGTGAGCTGAACACCATACAATTTTGGGCAAATTGCAAGCCATAAACGGATTTGAGATATCTTTAACAAGAGCCGTTTGCTCCTGGATTAGCCAATCCTCATGTGGGTTAGACATGGTGGACTGATTACCATTTGTTGTGTTTAGTACATAGTACTTCCACTAAATAAAAAAAATTTAAAATTTTGCCATTTTGGGGGAAAAAGGGACTAAAAGGGTACATTTATGATCAAATTCGCCAGAATTTCCCCCCCACACTTAGAAATGAATATTGTCCTAAATATTCAAAGTACCGGCTGTTATGCCGAAACTTAGAACGTAAAAAGATAACATTACTAGCTAAGTGTAGAAACACAACAATTATTCTCTTTTTAATATTTACAATTTTCATTCATTTTTAAGATCTATATACAACATGTGGGGCATCTCCCCCACACTAAGGTGGTACACACGGGTGAAAACCCATGTTTAACTACTGTTTTTGATTACCGAGTCGCTAGCTTGACTCGACCCCGAATTAATTTGCTCATGGGGAAGTAAGTGGAAGAGACAATCTCCATCGGACTTTCATTCAAGATGTTTGTATAAACATTGAAATACGTGAAAGTTCCACACCGATGAGATATACATAGAACCGGCTCACAAATGATAAATGAAAATGCCGGGGTCAAAGATAATGTCTTCATTCCCGAAGGAGTGAAGAACAGGAGAAGCCACGGAATAGGTGAAGAAGAGAAAGAAAGTCATGATAATAATCTTGACTAACTCATCATCATCAGAAGGGGAATTCATGATAGCATGAATTTCATCTTTTAAGCTCAATTGGTCTAGACATATCCCGGATGTGTCTAGATCAAAGTAGAAGTTATCATATTCTGGTAGAGATATGATATGAGTGAGTTCACAGGAGAACTCTTTAAAGGAGAATGATTCATATTCAGGATTGATTTGACTGAGTTCACTGGGGAACTCCTCAAAAGTGAATGATTCATAATCGGGGAGAGAATTATGAGAATGAGAAGTGGTAATACCACTAATCTTCTCTCCCATATGATCAAAATGGAACGTTGCAATTCGGAATAGAATCATTGAATAAAAGTTCACTATCCTCAAAAGGGATAGGATATGAAGTAGGCTTTTCATTAAGAGCCTCGATTCTAGAAATGAGAAGATTAACATTCAATAATGTAAGACGAAGAGCTTCGTCTTGGATTATTTCTTCCTCATTCTCTTCTCCTAAGCTGACAAGCTCAGAAGGTAATTCCCCCACATAACTTATGTCTCCACAAGATAAAGAATAGTCCTCATCGAATCGAGAACATCTCAATATAATCATTTTGGAAGACAAGAGGAGGAGGGATATCACACACATGATCAAGAATTCCCTGTGATTCTCTTGGAATTAGGACAAGGTTCTCAACACTAGACTTTATGAATTCGTCCGATTCCTTTTCAGGAATAGTGTCAAGATGCTCGTCCCCCATGCTCAGAGAGTGAGTGGGAGCTTTGGGTGTGATGGCAGTTTCTTGAGAATGAATCTCAACTGTTGGGATATCAACTGATGAACTTAATGAATCTTTATAAAATTGTAGGATACCAAGTGCATCCTCATCATCACTGTCATCAGGAATAAAACAAAATTGAGAGCTAGATCTGGCTGCTTTTTCTTTTGCAATTAATTCCCTAATAGACTTTTCAAAAGCAATTTGGGAATTTATTTTAGCAACCTGCTCTTCAGCTAGCAATTCTTCCATGGATTTCTCATGTGAATTTTGATGACGGACATTGTGGGAGTGGAAATTTGTCAAAACCGGAAGGTTGACATTGATAATCATCATGAGGACCCCCACAATATACACAAGAAAAACCGGGAACATTATGAAATGCTGTTTTACTCAACTCCTCAGTTCTTTTCACTGACTCCAGAAGCTCTAGATAAGTGTCTTGTTGGGTTTGCCGAGGAGTTTGAGTCATTTGGCACTGTGGAGGTTGGTCGAGATATGGATAGTCATAATTGTTACAAGGAAATGGATTCCCTGTTTGACAATCAGAGCGAAATGGGGACCTCCCCAGTTCTCACAACAAAAAACTGTTGAGCCTGGATTGGTAAATCATATGGATATTGGTCATAACCAAAGTTCTGAGCATCACCGGAAAACTGTTCATAGACAAACGTGTTTTCGGATTGACACTCAACTCCTTGGTGAGGACCTCCACAAAATTCACAAAGAGTATTGTTGATTATATGAAGATAAGTCGCTGGTGGGTAATTGGAAAAATTTATGCGGGGTCGTTAATGAGTTCGTATTAGGATCATAATTAAATGAATTCGAACCACAAAACAAACAACTCCCGTTACGAATATCATTACCACATTGTACACACGTACACCAGCTACATGGTGAACCAAAAAGAGGCTCACCACAACCGACACAAGGAATAAACGATTCTATTTGAGAGTTATGAGAAGGAATCAGTTCATTCAAAGAATCAACAAAACCAACATGGTGATCTGAATGACTATTAAGACTCGAAGAACATTTTGAAAAATCCGGGGATGGGACAAGTGGTGTGCTCTGAGAGCTAGAAATTTCCACCACTTCCGTTATGGTCTCCGGTTTTGGTTCTTGAGAAACGTGAAGATTAGGCAAGTCATTCTTGCTAGTCACCGGTCTAAATTCTGCATGTTTGCTTTTAACCGTAAATCGTGAAAGTTTAGGATCAATTCTAGACGGCTTAGGAGCAATCGAGGGATTAGATCTTTGGATAACCGTAGGTTGGACGTATTTAGCACCTCCATTATCAGAGGAAAGTATCTGGTCCTTTGTCACCCCGGTTTCTCGTTCCATTTCCCACGCGAATTAATGGATCATCACGAACAACACGAATTCTTGACATTTGTGATAAAGTAGGAAGTTTTTCAACTTCGTTCCAGAATTCGTCGTAGTCGAGAGATTCCATGAGAATAGAAGAAGTTAGAATCAAATGGATAGAGGGTAAAGGAATAAAGAATCAAAAAGGGTAAGAGGTCAAAAGATGAGTATTTTTGGATTTTTGGATAAACATTTTTAAAAAAAACAAAGAATGAAAATATTTTTGGTGTTGTTAACACTTTAGGAAAAGTGTTAATGAACTTTTTGATTTATGATAAACTTTACAAAAAACTGTTTACAAAAAGGGTGGTATATGTGCAAGAATGGATCTGGAAATGCTTAAAACACGCTTACAGCCTCCCCGGCAGCGGCACCAAAATTTGATTGGTGCTGAAAACAGTCAAGTTATCTCACACAAGCTAGCCACTTGTGAATGGCTAACCGTAAGAAACTCAAAACAGTTCAAACACCAAATGCAATTTAGATCAAAGGAATATAGGGGATTCCTGGGTCGTTAAGTCCCACGGAGGATGAATTGGTGTATAAACACTTGATCAGATGATAGAATGATCACTAAGGATAGTGATCAGTAAAGTTTTGGATGGATAATTAAACCTAAAGAAAAGATTAAAAAATTACAGCGACTTAAATGCAAATTAAAAGAAATTAAAAAGATAAAATATATTAAATAAACGCTATCACTATTTTTAAAATGATGAACGTTTAAAACCTAAAACGTATGTTTAAATAAAATTACGTAAACATACAAAATAAAACGTGAGTTTTAAGAAATAAAAGGCCTACAAATATGAAAATGAAATTTTTACAATCCTAATAATAAAATAAAATTATTAGAAAAAGAAAATTATTTTTACAACTATTTATTTATTTATTATTAATTAAAAACTATTTATTAAGTATTTAAAAAGCACTAAAATATAAGAAAATACAAAATTAACCTAGAAAAATGAAATTAAAACTTAGAAAAATCTAAAATATGATAAAACTTATTTTAAAACTGAAAATATATTTTTTAGACTTTTTATGTATTTATTATTAATTTAAAACTATTTAAAACTAATTAAAATGCTAGAAAATACTAATTAAACCAAGAAAATTATGGAAAAATATTTTTTAGGCTTTTTATATTTATCTTAATCTAGTAAAATTGAAAACATATTTTTTTAAGCTTTTTCTGATTTATTTGTATTAAAAATTATTTAAAAAGACTTAAAAACTATTTAAAATAAAGAAAAATAGCAAACAGTGCAAGAAAAATATGAAAAATTCAGGAAAATACTAAAATATTATTCTAAGTTTATAAAAAATATAAAAACATATGCTTATGTGGAGGAATAATAAGCTGCAGTGTAACTGCTTATAAATAAGCAATTCAAAATAAGCCAAAATTCACAAATGAGTACCAAATAAACACATAAGCTAGGTTATGCTATAATAACTAAATACTAACCTATTCCAACCATCCTAAACTTCTGAAAAGCAGTTTAAGCCAAAGATTAAGCAAATCAAAAACTAGCTTTATTCAGAAAATGGGACAACATGTTGGCTGATCTAGGAGTGGGGTCCACAGAGCTTAAGCTCAAAAGCTTGGCTGCAAATGATAGTCAGCTGGGTGGTGAGTGGTAAGGAACCAAGAACCACCAGTGGGGTCCACTGGTGTGGCCTGTGGGACCCACCAAAGTGGTGGTTATGTCCACTGTTGTGGAGGTGCAAGGGTGCACAGGCATCATTCAGAGAAGGGAGGTCAAAAGAAGCTAAGTAATAAGCTATTTATAAGCTAATTTAATGAAAGCTAGTATTTTTATATTTTAGTTTAGCAGCTAAATATTACTATCCCAAAAGGATTTAAGCTAAAACTTAATAATGAATCCTATATAAAATTTTACATTTTATTCAAAAACAGCTACTAGTACAATTTGACTTTTTAGGAAAATCAAATAAGTTGACTATTATGAACTTGGTATTGATTCTATTGATTGAATATGTTGTATTAAGATGTAATAAGACTGAATTAAGCTAGAGTACTGAATTATAAGCTAATTTGATGAGATTTTTATTCCTAAATTTCCACAGTGAACTGCAAATTGAGAATAGAAATTATTTTGACTTTTTATGCAACAAGGATTAGTTTTACTGCTTTGACTGAGCTATTATAACTTATTGTGACTTAGTACAACAATACACAATAGCACAAATGGCCTTTATCACAGTTAAATCAGCAAATCCAAACACTAGTTATGTAGACTGTTTTGAAGCTTTATATACTAAAACAAGTTTTTAACCCAAGTGACCTAGTAATTAACTTATATTAACCATATTTAGACAGTATTAGACTAGAATTAACAAGATTAAATTACTAATAATATGAAATGCAAATTTCATAGAAAAGGCTTACAAAATGAGTTCATGCACAGTACACTGAACCAAGGATTGAGAATCACTCCTATATGCTTACCAATAAGCTCTAAACCAACATTAATCCAAAATCAGCTCTGTTCCATCTTTCTTGTACCATCTCCATGATTTTTTATTTTTAGCTAAATTTTTGGTATTTTTGGTGATTTTTGAATTTTGAATCTAAACTGAGTTATAAATGTTTTCAATAGCTTAAACAAGCTACTAAGAGCTTATATAAGCTTAATGAGCCCAGAACAACAACCATAAACAACATAAGACAGATTTAAGATTTTGACCATGAAATTGAAATTTGCACAAACTGAAATTAAACTGGAAACTTGGAATTGTTTATTGATAAAGATTCAAATACACTTAAAAACACTTAAACCAGTACTTGAAAGTTTAAACATACACTAGAAAGCTTGAAATAATTAAAACGACATAAGTAAAACTAAAACTACACTACTGCCTTTCCACACTGCATCTTTCTTGATATTTATTGATCTCTAGGACTCTGTGTCGACCTCTGAAGCTTTCCCACTTGATTGTACCTTTGAATTCATCCTAATCGTCCACTTGGACATTTGGCGGGAAAAGTCTTTTGACTGGATAGAGTAGGTTTTTGCAATTAAGGGGTTTTGTTGGATGTGGAGGTGGAAGGAGTTGGTATACAGGTGTTAGGGGTGATGTGGAAAGGTGGGGGTAAGGTGGTAGCAGCAGGTGTCGGGGAAGGAGTGGACACAGGTGGGGGTTGAAGGGGATGAACAGTGCTAGGCGGGTTTTATTTTTAAAACACTGGGTCGGGTTGGATATTGGGCCTGAGATTGTTGGGCCAGCTGGTATTGTGTGTTGGGTTTGGATTTGGGATAATAATACAAGGGTCCATATGGTTTATTTAATAACAAGGACCAATCATGTAATATTCTGAAAGTATAGGGACTGAAATTACAACTTTTCCAAACTTATCACAAGGGTGAATTTTGCCAAGTTTCATTTACCAAGGACCATAAATGTATTTATTATCCAATTTAATACGTCCAAGGGTAATTTTGTCAATTTTGAAACTTGAGGGACCTAACATGTAATTTCTCCAAAGTTTACCATAAGGACCAATTTTGTCATTTATTAATAGTACAAGGTTAAAATTTGATAATTTTCACTTTTTTTAAATTAACCAAGGACTATATTTGACATTTTCCAAACTTGAGGGACTAAAGTTGTCATTTTGTAAATTTTAAACTTTAAAGGGTTTATTTTGACAACTTTTGAATCCCATGGACCTTAAATGACATTTTACTATTTTTTGAATTACCAGGGACTAGTTTTGACAATTTTTGAAACTTGGGGACTAAAACTGCCAATTATGCAAACTTGGTACGTTTTTCATCTGATTTTGATATTTTTGCATTTAAAACACATAAAACACTGATTTGTGATATTTTCATCATTTTGATGCATTTCTGAGTGTTTTCAGATGTTTTTGCAGTCTAGATAGTACAAAAATGATGAGTATTTAGACACTCATCAACACACATACATTTTCACATAAAACACTAAACAAGTAAAAGTGGTTTTATGATTTAGTAATACATATATACAACAACTAGTGTTTACATATTGGGAAAATATATACATAACTAGTATGTATCATAATGGGTAAAAGTTTAAGTATTTGACCCATTGACTTAATATATTGAATGTAGTTGGGTATAACCCAAAGTCCATGACCCATACCCATGAAGCATAACCCATAAACCATTGCATGACATCATGCATAAGTCATATATGGATATTATCCATGACCCATGGTTTTAACCCATGACCCATGGACTAGATGCATTGCATCTTGTAGATACATTGTATCTACTTGGATACCCATGGTCCAATGTCTAGGACCCATGACCCATAACCCATAACCCATGAACCAAAACCCATGGGCAAAGAGGAGCATCCCACGGATCCCCAGTAATACACTGGACGGATCCCTCAAGTGAGGGATCCATGGGATCTGTGAAATAGTAGCCAAAATTTCTCTATAAATAGTGAGCCATTTCTTCATTTTGGGTTGCCACTCCCACACATACTTTCCCCAAGTATTGTAACCTTCTAACCTTGGATCTTAAGGATCTCTCTATGTAGTTTGTATTTTGTTTTTGTGTGATTCTGTAGGTTCCTCTTAAACGCGAGATCACCACCTCTTGAAGTCGAGCAAGCTCAAGTCCATGAGTTGCCATACTTCGTCATCATCAAGACTACTGAGGTTCTCTTGTTGATAGTTCTTTCTTCCTCTATAGAGGTGTTGTGTCAAAGGCATTAGTGAAGGATGCCAAAAGAGTCAAGACAAAAGCATTAGTGAAAGGTGCTTAACGTTCATGTCAAATGCATTCGTGAAGAATTCCAATAGAGTCAAGACGAAGGCATTAGTGAAAGGTGCCAAACGTCCGTGTCAAAGGCATTAGTGAAGAATGCCTAGAAGTCAAGTCAAATGGCATTAGTGAAAGATGCCAAGGGCGTATAATCGATGAGGTGCAGCGATATACAAATAGAGATAGGTTGTATCCAAGGATATTGGTATCCTTGATGATGTTGTAATAAGGAGTGGGTCTCCTTTGGGATAGGTGTTGTGTAGTGTTGGGTAGTAGTTCCTTCATTGTAATGGAACTTGGTATCTAGCCTAGTACCGGATAAAGGGTAGGCGACGTTGTGATAGGTGTGGTTCTACCTTGTGGAAGAACCCGGTGGTTAGCCTAGTATCGGAAAACGAGTAGGCGACGTTGTGAAGGCTTCTCCGCCATAAGGAGTTGGTGTCGTGTAGTGTTTACGAACTCTCGAGTAGGTGACTCGGGGAGTGGAGTAGGGCAAGGAAGGTGTCCTTGTAGCCGAACCACTATAAATACTCGTCTCGTAGTTATGTGCTTCTTACTCTTTATCTTTCATTGCACATTTATATATCTATCAACGTCCAACATACATATCCAAAGAGATTGACATAAGTCGATCTAAATATTTTAAAACGAAGTTTTAATTGGTAAAACTATTAAACCCCCTTCTAGTTTTCCACAATTGGAATCAGAGCTTCGTTACCAAGTTTCTTAGAGTATGTTGTACTTTAAAAACTTGATACGATCCGTGTATGTTTGAAAACTACAAAGATGGTTTTTTTTTTTTTTTTTTTTTTTTTACTAAAGGTCATGTCTTAAAAATCATCATATTGTATAATGTTGGATAATGATAGAACGTTCTAATATTCTTCCTTCTTAAGAATTCTTCATACTTGGATTTGGGCATACTAAGAAGATCATGAAGAAATTCTCTAAATACTTCTTTCCTTAAAAAGAATATTTAGCAAATGTATGATCTTTAATAAATTAGAAATATTTTTTTGTTGTCATTTTTTTTCTTTCATGATTAAGTTTTAGTAGTATCTTTACGCTCTCTTAATAATCACTAAAGTAGTTATCTATATTGAACTCATCATCAAGAATAGTATTCTTCGTTGATTTATATAGGCAATACTAGAAACTAGTAATAATGATATCTCGGCTATTCGAGAGCCTTGATCATTACTCCTCACAAAAGGGCTATTGACATTTCATCTATGTTAATGAGTATCCATGTGAAATTTCTTACATTATGATAAAATGGGATTTTATCATAATCTTTGAAAAACTTCCCAAAGAATTATGATTTATTCATAAAAAGGGAATCTCATCAAATAGGATTAGTATAAACCATCAAAACCCCAAACCACAAGTTATAGAGCTTAAACATCGACCCTAGGAAATTTAGAACTCCCAAACAAAAATTATCAAGGAATAATTAAGCTGAATTTTTGCTGTTATGCCGGATCCCTGCGTTTGAACTAGCCTGATCCCTCATACAAGGGATCCTTAGGATCCGTGCAACAAAAGACAGCATAAGTTAGAAATGATCAATGTGGAAGTTCCACTATCACTTTCCTCTATCAAAGACTCACAAACATAAACCTAGTTACTGTTTACATGAGCAAATTGATCATTTCCTTCAAGCAAAACAATCTCTTGTGTAAGTATAATCTTCACTACATTGTTATTTCTATTCCTTGATTCCTAGGATTACAATTTTCATCTTTAGAAGTTGGGTTCAAATGGGTTTGTCATAATTTGTTACCACATTGTTTTCTAAGCTAATCAAAATCAAAGAATTAACATTGTTAATACAAATTAAACTCATTCCTTGAATTCAATGAAGATGTTTTGAGCAAAATTGTGATCAAACCCTTTAGGCTACTATTCACAATTAACACCACATTGTAGTTTTGTTGTATAGGAACAATCATGCCTAGTAACCGCCAACAAGATTATCATGATACCGCCCACTACATCCCAATGTACCATCGAAAGGAAGGCCTTAGCCCGAAGGATAGGAAAGCTTTCAAGTTGCTTGAAAAGAGGCTTTTCATGAAGGCCGTGTGGTAGAACCATCATTACTTGCTAATACCAACATCCGAGAAGTCTTTGAAGGAATTGTGATGAGTGTGTAAATACTCATCATTTTTAGTCAAATCTGAACTGCAAAACGTATAAAAATGCTCAGAAATGCATCAAAACACTGAAAATATTCCAAAATTGCATTTTATATGTTTCAGATGCAAAATGTTTAAAATCAGATGAAAAATGAGCAAAGTTTGCATAATTGGCAGTTTCAGTCCCCCAAGTTTCTAAAATTGTCAAAAATAGTCCCTGAGCCATAATTTCAAAAGAAAAATCACCAAAGGTCCTTTTTAAATCATAATTTGTCAAAATTAGTCCTTTGGTGAAAAATATAAAAAGTTTGAGAAAATTACAAGTTTGGTCCTCCAAGTTTCAAATTTGGCAAAAATGGCCCCTGGAAAATTGGAAAATGTCAGCTTTGGTCCTTGTACTTTTGGAACTTGTCAATTTCAGCCCCTGAAACATCTTTGAAGAATTGGCAGTTCTAGTCCCTACATTTTCAGAAATTGCACAAAGGTCCCTTGTTACTTAATACCCTTTAAACCTATTGGACCCTTGTCACAACTCAAATGGACCCCTGTCATAATACATTTGGACCCCCCCTTTAATAATCCTATCCAGTCAAACACTGGTCAAATAACCCCCTACGCGCCTTTTCTCTTCTCCTCAACATATAGCTGCAACTTTCCCTGCAACACACAATCCCAGCTCATATCCCACCCACCTTATCACTCCAAGCATAACAATCCAAGATACATTGATTGCATCCCTCTCATCACACTCAATCTCACTCATCTGCTTAAAACCCTTTTCCCGCCAAAACACAATGGAGGGCCAAGATGACTTCAACTCATCCAATGGCCTCAAAACCAAGTGGGATTTGCAGAGAGAGAGAGAAGAAGACATGTGGGTATAAAAAGGAAGCAATGAGAAGCAAGAAAGAGTAGTAGCTAGTTTTATAAAATTTTCTTTATGTCGTTTTTTTAATTAATGTCTTAGATTAATCAAAATGTTGTAATCTCAGTTTCTTTGTATCACTTTTAAGTTAAATTCTCATTTTAATGTGTTGTTAAGTATCAATCCAAGTCTTTACTCAAAATTCAAGTTTGCTGTTCACTGTGCACTTTTTCAGTTTCTATTTCATATGTACAAGCTTTCAGCAGCTCATTTTTAAGCTCACATAGGTTTATTCAAGCTTATTATAGCTTTGAGTAAGGCCATAGTTCAGTTTTAAGCAATCTTGTAAAATGGTCAACAAAAGTCAACTGGGCCAAGAATGGGAATGGTGATGATATTTGGTTGATGCAGAGGATGGATATGGGTTTAAATAGACTAGTTTAGATTGGTTTTGGGTTTGTTTTGGCCTGCAACAACAGCTGGACAGTTGTGAGTTGTCTATCTCATTTTTTTTATTTTCAAGCCAATTTGCATATTTTGCTTGTATCTGTTTCTGTGATCATCATTAGTGTACACTTGTTCATATAGTTTTAATTAGGTCATGTAAACTTAGAGTGATCAAGAAATCAGTTTGGATCAGTGGTAATCTCAGTTTTAGTCCATATCAGTAAAAATAAGTGGTGTTTGGAATTGCTGTCAAACTGTGCTAAGAGGATTGTTCATTGGTAGGAATCTGTTGGTTCATGCTTGTGTAGTTCATTTGAGCCCAGATCTGTCAATACTTTGTGCCTAAAAGCAGTGAAAGTCAAAATTACACCTTAAGTACCTTAGCAGCTTACTGTTGAGATTTTTGCAAGATCAAACTCTTGTTTTATGTTTAGATACCATTAGGATAGCTTGTTCTAGTCTTATTTCATCATAATATAACATCATCAGTCCTTAAATCTAGATCAAATTTCATTTAAGTCAACTTTTTAGTTTTGCTTAAAAAGTCAAAAGCTTGAAAACTCAGTTTTGGCCATAATAGGGTGATTTTTCTTGGGCTCATTTCTGAGTCAATCTCCATGAAAATTGTAGTTTTAAAAAGTCCTACTGGTCTAATTTCTTATGGTCATTTTTATAGATTTTTGTGATTTTTTTATAACCATCAAAACAGCTTGTCAAAATGGGACTAGATGCCCTGTGCAGGGCATCAAGTCTGCACAGGACTTGTCCAGGTTTTGCTGAGCTTGTGCAAAGCTCATTTGAGCTTATCTAGGTCTGAGCTTTGGGTTTTAGATAGTCAGCCAGGTCTAGCTTAGTTTCCAGCAATTGGTTTGTAGTTCCCAGCTTATCTGTTAGCTTATTAGTAGGCTGCAAGTAGGCACCCTCTCAACTGTTTTAGCTCATTTGCTCATTTCATCAAATCTTGGTATCTTGCAAATCAGAGATCAAGGCTTGTGAAAAATTGTTGCATTTGGTCAATTTTAGCTTATAGTAGCTTGTGTATCAGTGTGGTACTTGTTTTGTCCCTTTAGCTTATCAAAGTGCTTATTTCATAAGCACATTCCACATCAGTTCCATTTTTCTACACACAAGCCCCTGTTTTTCCATTTTTCCTAGCTTCCTAATATAATTTTAGAGTTTTTCTGAAATTTTCATATTTTTCCAAGCTTGTTTGCTATTTTTCTTAATTTAAATTAGTTTTTAAGCATTTTTAAATAGCATTTAATACAATTAATTAAGAAAAGGTTCAAAAAAATAATTTTTCATTTTTCTTAAGTTTAGATAAATATAAAAAGACAAAAAAATATTTTTCTAGATTTTTCTTAGTTAAATTTGTATTTTTAAATAATTTAAGTAGTTTTTAATAGTTTAAAATTCATAAAAAATCCAAAAATATTCAGAAAAATATAAAAATAGTTTTGAAAATTCTATTTTGATATTTTAGATTTTTCTAAGTCTTAATTTTATTTTTCTAGTTTTATTTCCTAATTTCTTGTATTTTAGGCTATTATTAAATAGTTAAAATTAGTTTTTAATTAATAATAATTAGAATAATAGTCATAAAAATAATTTTCTTTTTCTAATAATTTTATTTTATCATTAGGTTTGTAAAAACATCATTTTCATATTTTTAGGGTTAATATTGTGTAAGTTTCACATTTTCTGTTGTACGTTACGTAGTTTTTAATTTCAGTTTTATAAAAACATAAAAACAAAAACATCATTTTAAATATAGTGATAGCGTTTATTTAATATTTTTTATATTTTTAATTTCCTTTAATTTGCATTTAAGCCGTTGTAATTTGTTGGCTTTTTCTGTAGTTATAATCATTATCAAATCCCTTTTCCGTTCAAATTTCTCGATCACTTTACGTTTGGTAATCCATTGCATAGCTCGCTGGGACATAACGACCCGGGGAAACACTATACTCCCCAGATCTTCATTGCATTCGTGCTTAGGCAGTTTTAAGCTTATTACGGTCGGCCATTCACAAGTGGCAGGCTTGAGTGATTTAGCTTGACTGTTTGGCACGCATCAAATTTTTGGCGCCGCTGCCGGGGAGCTGTGCTAATTATCTTACGTTTAGCAGATTAGTGATTTGGATATTCACTCTTTGTTCATACCGTCCATCTGTATATGTTTATATTTTCTTATCCAAAAATACAAAAATACTCTTCTCATTCCTCTTATCCGTATGATTCTATTTCTCTTACCCCCTCGTACCGTTTGATTCTACTCTTCTTTAACCTCAAAACCGTTTAATTCTATTTCTTTAACCCTCTACATGTTTAATTCTCATGGAAGCATTAGATTATCCTCGTTGTTTCCACTGCGAAAGCCGTATGGAAGAGGATCAGCTCTGTTGTCAGAATCCGGATTGTTTATGCAAGCGATGTGGAAGGATGGGTGCAAGAAAATATTGTTATTGGTGCGAATTATCTGATAACTCTCTCGATGATTCTCCAAGTTTTTCCGACCATCCGCCACAACCCGATGAACCCGTTCAAAAACCAGAGACCATAACGGAAGTGGTGGAAATTGCTAGCTCTCAGAGCACACCACTTGTCCCACCTCCTGATTTTTCAAAATGTTCTTCGAGACTTGATAGTCATCCGGATCACCATGTTGGTTTTGTTGATTCTTTGAATAAACTGATTCCTTCTCATAACTCTCAAATGCAATCATTTATTCCTTGTGTCGGTTGTGGTGAGCCTCTCTTTGGTTCACCCTGTCGTTGGTGTACATGTGTACAATGTGGTAATGATATTCATAACGGGAGTTGTTTGTTTTGTGGTTCGAGGAATTCATTTGATTATGATCCTAATCAGAACTCATTTAACGACCCCTCAAACTTTTCCAATTACCCACCACAGCCCGACTTATCTTCATATAATCAACATATCTGTTGTGAATTTTGTGGAGGTCCTCACCAAGGATTTGAGTGTCAATCCGGAAACACGTTTGTCTATGAACAGTTTTCCAGTGATGCTCAGAACTTTGGATATGACCAATATCCATATGATTCACCAGTCCAGACTCAACAGTTTTACTGTTGTGAGTACTGTGGAGGTCCCCACTTCAGCTCTGATTGTCAAATAGGGAACCCAGTTCCTTGTAACAATCATGACTCTCACATGTTTAATGATTTCCAACCTCCACAGCACCATACGGTTCAAACTCCACCTGAGCCGTTTTCTCAAGAAATCTCCCAGGAATTTGAAACCGCAATGAAAACACTTGATGATATGATTAGTAACTTTAAGAATCAAGTAAGTGGTGAAAAGACCATGGGAGAATTGCTAGCCGAAGAGCGAGAGGCCCGCCCATCTAGGGAAGAATTATTAGTCTTAGAGCAAGCAGCTCTAAGGCGTTCCCAATTTCTTAAGGCAGCTCTTTATGATGATGACGAGGAGAGTTTTTATCCTTTTAAAGATAATATTTCTCAACTCCCTCAGTCAGTTGATATCCCAGCAGTTGAGATTTCATCTCAAACAACTGCTATCACACCCGAAGCTCCCACTCACTCTCTAAACATGGGGGACGAGCATCTTGACACTGTTCCTGAAAAGGAATCGGACGAATTCATAAAGTCTAGTGTTGAGAACCTTGTCCCAATCCCGAGAGAGTCGCAGGGAACTTCTGAGCATATGTGTGATTCTCTTTCCCCTCTTGAGTGTTCAAAAGATCATTTTGAAACTTTCTCCGATTTTAGCGAAGATTGTGCTTCTTATGGAAACATTGAGTATGTTGAGGCATCACTCCCACAGTCTGATGCTGATCCCCTTCTTGAGGAGTTCTCCGGTGAACTCACTCACATCAATCCACTCTTTGATTTCGAAGCCGATCTAGGAGAAACTGAAAGTCTCATTGATAATGATCGTTCACTCACTTCTTATCCCAGCAGTCCAATAGAGAATGTTGATCACTTTGTTCCCGAAACATTCAAAGCTACTTTCACCAATCCTCTATTTGAATTCGACTCTGAATTCACTTTAATTTCTGAGAATCCACTCTTTGATACTCAGATTGAGGATAGTGATGAGCCCACAATGGAACAAGAGTTCACAAATTCACCTCATGTGAATGATTCTCTTCATGAAGAGTTCTCCGGTGAACCCTCTCATGACATATCTCCTCCGGAACATGATCATTTCTTTGATCTTGAGGATGATATTATCTCGGAGGAAGGTGTACTCTATCATACGAGTTTGCCTATTAATGATACTACCCTCACCCTTCCTCCCGACATGTCTACATTTGAGGATGAAGAATGGATCCTGATTGTTATCAAAATCTTTCTTCCTTTCCTCAAATATCTTGTGATTTCTCTTCATCTTCACTCCTTCGGGAATGAAGACACTATCTTTGACCCCGGCATTTTCATTTATCATTTTTGAGCCGGTTCTATGTATATCTCATCGGTGTGGAACTTTCACGTACTTCAATGTTTGTCCAAACATTTTGAATGAAAGTCCGATGGAGATTGTCTCTTCCACTTACTTCCCCATGAACCAATGAATTCGGGGTCGAGTCAAGCTAGCGACTCGGTAATCAAAAAACAGTAGCTAAACATGGGTTTTCACCTATGTGGTCCACCTTAGTGTGGGGGAGTTGCCCCACATATTATATATATAAGTTTTCACAAAAAAAAAAAAAAAAAAAAAAAAATCTTTCAAATAATGGCCGTAATATTTCCCTTTTACGTTCTTTGTTTCGGCATAACCGCCGGTACTTTGAATATTGAGGGCAATATTCATTTCTAAGTGTGGGGGGGAATTCTCACGAATTTTATCATATAATTATACCACCCAATTCCCCCGTTTTTGCCGTTTTTGGCCAATTTTTTTTTTTTTTGGAGTAAGTGTTCTACACTTACTCATTTGGTTATCAGTCCGCCTTGTCTAATAAACTAAAGGATTGGCTAATCCAGGAGCAAACGGCTCTTGGTAAAGATATCTCAAATCCGTTGACGGCTTGCAATTTGCCCAAAATTGTATGGTATTCAGCTCACCATATCCTTAAAAGCCCGCAAGTTTATGGCTTGTGGTAAAGGCAGTGGAAAAACCATAATTGGTAATCGACTCACCAAAGATAATATTGATAATTTATCTAAGAGTTGGCTAGTCCAGAAGCAAACGGCTTCTGGTAAAGACAAATCAAATCCGTTGGAAGCTGGTGGTTTGCTCAAAATCACATGGTTATCGGTGTACCATGGTTCTTACTTGAACTGAAACATTTGGCTACTCCAGAAGTAATGGCTTTTGGTAAAGAGATTCAAATCCATTAAGTTTTCTCAAAAGATTGCTAGGGACTAGCAATAGTTTAGTGTGGGGGATTGATGAGTGTGTAAATACTCATCATTTTTAGTCAAATCTGAACTGCAAAACGTATAAAAATGCTCAGAAATGCATCAAAACACTGAAAATATTCCAAAATTGCATTTTATATGTTTCAGATGCAAAATGTTTAAAATCAGATGAAAAATGAGCAAAGTTTGCATAATTGGCAGTTTCAGTCCCCCAAGTTTCTAAAATTGTCAAAAATAGTCCCTGAGCCATAATTTCAAAAGAAAAATCACCAAAGGTCCTTTTAAATCATAAGTTGTCAAAATTAGTCCTTTGGTGAAAAATATAAAAGTTTGAGAAAATTACAAGTTTGGTCCTCCAAGTTTCAAATTTGGCAAAAATGGCCCCTGGAAAATTGGAAAATGTCAGCTTTGGTCCTTGTACTTTTGGAACTTGTCAATTTCAGCCCCTGAAACATCTTTGAAGAATTGTCAGTTCTAGTCCCTACATTTTCAGAAATTGCACAAAGGTCCCTTGTTACTTAATACCCTTTAAACCTATTGGACCCTTGTCACAACTCAAATGGACCCCTGTCATAATACATTTGGACCCCCCCTTTAATAATCCTATCCAGTCAAACACTGGTCAAATAACCCCCTACGCGCCTTTTTCTCTTCTCCCTCAACATATAGCCTGCAACTTTCCCTGCAACACACAATCCCAGCTCATATCCCACCCACCTTATCACTCCAAGCATAACAATCCAAGATACATTGATTGCATCCCTCTCATCACACTCAATCTCACTCATCTGCTTAAAACCCTTTTCCCGCCAAAACACAATGGAGGGCCAAGATGACTTCAACTCATCCAATGGCCTCAAAACCAAGTGGGATTTGCAGAGAGAGAGAGAAGAAGACATGTGGGTATAAAAAGGAAGCAATGAGAAGCAAGAGAGGGTAGTAGCTAGTTTTATAAAATTTTCTTTATGTCGTTTTTTTTAATTAATGTCTTAGATTAATCAAAATGTTGTAATCTCAGTTTCTTTGTATCACTTTTAAGTTAAATTCTCATTTTAATGTGTTGTTAAGTATCAATCCAAGTCTTTACTCAAAATTCAAGTTTGTTGTTCACTGTGCACTTTTTCAGTTTCTATTTCATATGTACAAGCTTTCAGCAGCTCATTTTTAAGCTCACATAGGTTTATTCAAGCTTATTATAGCTTTGAGTAAGGCCATAGTTCAGTTTTAAGCAATCTTGTAAAATGGTCAACAAAAGTCAACTGGGCCAAGAATGGGAATGGTGATGATATTTGGTTGATGCAGAGGATGGATATGGGTTTAAATAGACTAGTTTAGATTGGTTTTGGGTTTGTTTTGGCCTGCAACAACAGCTGGACAGTTGTGAGTTGTCTATCTCATTTTTTTTTATTTTCAAGCCAATTTGCATATTTTGCTTGTATCTGTTTCTGTGATCATCATTAGTGTACACTTGTTCATATAGTTTTAATTAGGTCATGTAAACTTAGAGTGATCAAGAAATCAGTTTGGATCAGTGGTAATCTCAGTTTTAGTCCATATCAGTAAAAATAAGTGGTGTTTGGAATTGCTGTCAAACTGTGCTAAGAGGATTGTTCATTGGTAGGAATCTGTTGGTTCATGCTTGTGTAGTTCATTTGAGCCCAGATCTGTCAATACTTTGTGCCTAAAAGCAGTGAAAGTCAAAATTACACCTTAAGTACCTTAGCAGCTTACTGTTGAGATTTTTGCAAGATCAAACTCTTGTTTTATGTTTAGATACCATTAGGATAGCTTGTTCTAGTCTTATTTCATCATAATATATCATCATCAGTCCTTAAATCTAGATCAAATTTCATTTAAGTCAACTTTTCAGTTTTGCTTAAAAAGTCAAAAGCTTGAAAACTCAGTTTTGGCCATAATAGGGTGATTTTTCTTGGGCTCATTTCTGAGTCAATCTCCATGAAAATTGTAGTTTTAAAAAGTCCTACTGGTCTAATTTCTTATGGTCATTTTTATAGATTTTTGTGATTTTTTTATAACCATCAAAACAGCTTGTCAAAATGGGACTAGATGCCCTGTGCAGGGCATCAAGTCTGCACAGGACTTGTCCAGGTTTTGCAGAGCTTGTGCAAAGCTCATTTGAGCTTATCTAGGTCTGAGCTTTGGGTTTTAGATAGTCAGCCAGGTCTAGCTTAGTTTCCAGCAATTGGTTTGTAGTTTCCAGCTTATCTGTTAGCTTATTAGTAGGCTGCAAGTAGGCACCCTCTCAACTGTTTTAGCTCATTTGCTCATTTCATCAAATCTTGGTATCTTGCAAATCAGAGATCAAGGCTTGTGAAAAATTGTTGCATTTGGTTAATTTTAGCTTATAGTAGCTTGTGTATCAGTGTGGTACTTGTTTTGTCCCTTTAGCTTATCAAAGTGCTTATTTCATAAGCACATTCCACATCAGTTCCATTTTTCTACACACAAGCCCCTGTTTTTCCATTTTTCCTAGCTTCCTAATATAATTTTAGAGTTTTCCTGAAATTTTCATATTTTTCCAAGCTTGTTTGCTATTTTTCTTAATTTAAATTAGTTTTTAAGCATTTTTAAATAGCATTTAATACAATTAATTAAGAAAAGGTTCAAAAAAAATAAGTTTTCATTTTTCTTAAGTTTAGATAAATATAAAAAGACAAAAAAATATTTTTCTAGATTTTTCTTAGTTAAATTTGTATTTTTAAATAATTTAAGTAGTTTTTAATAGTTTAAAATTCATAAAAAATCCAAAAATATTCAGAAAAATATAAAAATAGTTTTGAAAATTCTATTTTGATATTTTAGATTTTTCTAAGTCTTAATTTTATTTTTCTAGTTTTATTTCCTAATTTCTTGTATTTTAGGCTATTATTAAATAGTTAAAATTAGTTTTTAATTAATAATAATTAGAATAATAGTCATAAAATAATTTTCTTTTTCTAATAATTTTATTTTATCATTAGGATTGTAAAAATATCATTTTCATATTTTTAGGGTTAATATTGTGTAAGTTTCACATTTTCTGTTGTACGTTACGTAGTTTTTAATTTCAGTTTTATAAAAACATAAAAACAAAAACATCATTTTAAATATAGTGATAGCGTTTATTTAACATTTTTTATCTTTTTAATTTCCTTTAATTTGCATTTAAGCCGTTGTAATTTTTTGGCTTTTTCTGTAGTTATAATCATTATCAAATCCCTTTTCCGTTCAAATTTCTCGATCACTTTACGTTTGGTAATCCATTGCATAGCTCGCTGGGACATAACGACCCGGGGAAACACTATACTCCCTAGATCTTCATTGCATTCGTGCTTAGGCAGTTTTAAGCTTATTACGGTCGGCCATTCACAAGTGGCCGGCTTGAGTGATTTAGCTTGACTGTTTGGCACGCATCAAATTGGCTTTTATTGTCTTTTGGACATAAACGAGCAAATTTGTCCGGTGTTCGTGCTTGAATTTTACAAGACAATGAGAATCGTTAGAAATGATAACGGGACCATCTCAATAGCCTTCATCATAAATGAGCATGAGTACACCCTCTCTCTTGTTGAATTTGGAAGAATACTCCGTGTCCCATATCAAGGAGTTTGCATGTATTCCAATGAATGGTCTTTGGCGGAGCTACACGACATGGTAGTTCATCATGAAGTCTACTACATGAGAATCCCGGAAGCAACCACGGTAAGGGATAACATATTCATGGAAAGGGCATCTCCATCGAGGGTCACAAGAAATTCCAAAGTGATCTATAGGGATCCATTTCAAATGGAGCTTTCTGAAATGCTCCCGTTGTACAAGAAATGGGAAGTCATAGTAAGGGATAATGTGCTTTGCTTGGGAGGCAACAAGGATCATCCCAATGCATGCTTGAGCTTCATGATTTATTGTATTGTGACCGACACTCGCTTCAACCTAGCATACTACATGGTAAAGAGAATGGCGAGTGTGAAAAGCATGGACAAGATGGTACTCCCTTATGCAATGTTCCTATCCCGTCTAGCAAACTTCATCTTTGCTTTAGAGCCTTCTCTGTATTCCTTTGATCATAGCTTTTGCAACAAAGTCATGGTGCCGTTATCCGAGGGAAAAACTACAAGGTTCATGGTGGATGGCAAGAGACCTCACCCACCAACGGATTCATCGGATGAGCGGGAAAGATAAAGAGAAGGAGAAGGAAGTAGCAACCCCCTTGGCAACACCGATCTCGACCCTTTAGATTACATCAATCTATTGCCGGACATTCCTAGCCCATCACAAGAGTGGCAACAAACTAAAGTGATCTTCAAGTGCTTTGCTAACTTCTTGAAGAAAAAGAAGTAGAGATGGTGGGATGAAGAGTGAAGGAGATGAAGATGAGGATGAAAACGGGAGTGGAATGGAAGGAGATGGGGATGGAAGGTAAGGTCATAGGACCTTAATTTGTGAAAACAATTTAAACAATGGTTTGTAACATCTTAACAATACTTATGTAGAGTAGGAAGTAGTGTGTATGAATTGCCATGATTTGGCATTGAACACCTTAACTTAGGAACGAGTAAGATGAGATTTTACGACATCTTGAATTCATTCAAGTAGTCGTCGTCACTCATCTTTAGTTACCTTTAGTTCCCCCACACTTGCTATGCGTTATACTTGTTGTGTGCTTGCATTTAATCATTATAGAAATGACTAGGATAAGCATTTGCTAAGAGTGCAAATATTGCACAAATGCTGAGAGGCTTCTGGTCTGCAGTAGCCGGATCCCTCCAATGAGGGAACCGTAGGATCCGAGCAAACAGATACCTGATACTGATCATGTTTCATCAAATTTGTCCTCTTGATCACATAACTCTAGCCAAACATGACTCTTTAAGACTACTTAAGTCTTCCTTAAGCTTAGTAGGTCTCACACTCACTCGTGGCTAACTTAGGATCAAATTCAAAGTGTTTTTGAATTATCAACTCATAAAAACTCACCATATTTCCGCTCCAATGCTCACACATTGCACCTCACATCTCAAAACACTTAGTTTGATATTTTTATCAATTTTAGCAAATTGATTTTAGTCATTCTTATCTTAAAATAAGCTTAAAACTAGTATTTCATTTTTCTTTATTTTTTTAGGAATTTTTCAAATTTCCCTTAAGTCATCATCTGATCTCTAGGATCAATTGCCACCATTTGTCATACTCAAATCAATGAGTATCATCCTTAAGCATAGAGTTACACTATCAAAAAGTCCACTTTCCTACCCAATACCATCATTAAGTATCCTCATTCTTTGTGGTTGGACATTTAAGTCACCTATCATTTAAAACATCTAAGGAAAGTCAAAACCTAAAGATTTATAGGCTTTAGACCCTACAAGATTATAATCACTTCACCATATTTGTGTCTGACAGACGGATCCCTGGCTTATACCCAGACAGATCCCTAATGAGAGGGATCCGTGGGATCCGTGTCTACAGAATGCATATAATCAGCTTTTCTTTCAAATTTAAACCATCTTTGGTAAACTAAACACTTTTAGTTACCATTTAATGATTCCCTAGAGCTGAACAATATCATAGTTGACCTTGGTGCATGCCTAATTCCCTTAGTGGTCATGAATTTAATTCCTTAATTCAAATTCACCCTTTATAAACCAAACATTCTTGAGAGGTTAAGTCATCACTCTTACAACATTCCTAAAACTCAGTAGTTAGAAACTTCTATTACATTCTCACCATCACTATGACTAAAGCATCTAGCAACAACTCTTCAACCAAAGGTTCATCCAAAAGGAATGGTCATATGATCCATGAGATATCATCCACCGAATCATCACCCGTAAGAGGCCATAATGTTGGAATCCCACCTCAACAATCTCAATCAACAATTGCTAAGAGAACCGCAAGAATTAGTATTAGACCTCTTGTGTTAGAAAAGGGTTCATCAAGTTCTAAACCAGACGCACCTAGTTCTAGTAAAACGCCTAAGCCTTCATTCCTAGAACATAGACAACATTCCTTCACCGAACCTATTTCTCATCCAAATCTCTATTCATTAGAGCACTCACCACCGAGAACTTCCCACTCACAAACCTTCTCGTTAAATAGGGAACCACCTACATCACCAAATTATCCACCATTGGAGACAATGAACCATCAAGGTCTTGATCATACGGAGGACTCTCCATTACCACCACCTCCATTCTTAGTGGAACCTCATCCTACATTGCTCAATGTACCTCCACCATCATTTGTAGAGCCTACTCAAAACATCCAATCTCCTCCTGTCCCTAAACAAGACAATAATTGCTCTAATTGCCTAATCACCCAAGGACTTGTTCAAGAAGTACGAAATGAGTTGATTTTCATGTTTAATCATCTTTTTGAATGATTAGACCAAATCAACAAGTCTACCCATCCTTAGACTTAAGCACATTGATGCTTTATAAGCTATTGGTCACTTATTAGTATTAGTAGAAAATGTATTACATGGCTAAATCATTCTCTTACTTTTAGAGATTTAGAGATCATCTCTTATGTTTTATTGAATGAAATTTTATATGCCATATTGCTTTGAGTATATGTTTGTTGCTTAAATACATATCTCACTTTGATGTTAACATCATTTGTTACATCACCATTGCTGGATTCTGATTTCAGACAGACGGATCTCTGAGTTTGGCCTAGACGGATCCCTCTAAGGAGCGAAACATGGGATCCGTGCAATAGAAGACCTGTTTTCTACTAACTTAAGTCTTATTTGCAGGAAATTATGCATTATATACTTGTTTTCTAACCTTTGTTTTGTACATTTTTAAAATACACATGAAGACTTTGACACCCTAAGCTAGGGGGAGCTTTGTGTCAAAAAATACATTGCAAAACCATTTGCAATATAATCCTCATTTGGATTACATTTCATGACGTCCCTTTGCAAAGTTGCAATCATCAAGGGGGAGCATTATCGTCACAAAGACGAAACCATTTGCAAACATAGTTGTAATGCATTAGTTTAGAAGTTTTTCTTACTTGACGCCCTCACAAAGGGATGGACTCGTCAAGGGGGAGTTAAGACGAGAACTCTTCCCGTCACTTGCTCTCTATATTTTCTTTTCTTATCACATGTTTTTCTTAAAAACAATGTGTTAGTTTCTTTCGACGCTCTTTTTGTTTCGACAAAAAGGGGGAGAAGAGAGTAAAAACTCCAATTCAAACTTTTACGAATTTTAGTTTTTTCCTTAAAATAATTTTATGTTTTGTCATCAACAAAAAGGGGTAGAGTGTTAATACAAATAAGCCGTAAAAACGTTTATTTATATTTTACGATCTTCTAATGTTTTGTCGATAACAAACGTAAAATCATTTTAACGAAACAAATAAAATACGTAAATGGCTTGAGCCAATAGTTTACTAACACACATACGTTTTCACATAAAACAATAAACAAGTAAAAGTGGTTTTATGATTTAGTAATACATATGTACAACAACTAGTGTTTACATATTGGGCACATATATACATAACTAATATCTATCATAATGGGTAAAATAATGGGTAGAAGTTTAAGTATTTGACCCATTGACTTAATACATTGAATATAGTTGGGTATAACCCAAAGTCCATGACCCATACCCATGAAGCATAACCCATAACCCATTGCATGACATCATGCATAAGTCATATATGGATATTATCCATGACCCATGGTTTTAACCCATAACCCATGGACTAGATGCATTGCATCTTGTAGATACATTGTATCTACTTGGATACCCATGGTCCAATGTCTAGGACCCATGACCCATAACGCATGACCCATGACCCAAAACCCATGGGCAAACTGGAGCGTCCCATGGATCCCCAGTAATACACTGGACGGATCCCTCAAGTGAGGGATCCATGGAACAGTAGCCAAAATTCTTCTATAAATAGTGAGCCATTTCTTCATTTTGGGTTGCCACTCCCACACATACTTTCCCCAAGTATTGTAACCTTCTAACCTCGGATCCTAAGGATCTCTCTATGTAGTTTGTCTTTTGTTTTTGTGTGATTCTGTAGGTTCCTCTTAAACGCGAGATCACCACCTCTTGAAGTCGAGCAAGCTCAAGTCCATGAGTTACCATACTTCGTCATCATCAAGACTACTGAGGTTCTCTTGTTGATAGTTCTTTCTTCCTCTATAGAGGTGTTGTGTCAAAGGCATTAGTGAAGGATGCCGAAAGAGTCAAGACAAAAGCATTAGTGAAAGGTGCTTAACGTTCGTGTCAAATGCATTCGTGAAGAATTCCAATAGATTCAAGACGAAGGCATTAGTGAAAGGTGCAAAACGTTCGTGTCAAAGGCATTAGTGAAGAATGCCTAGAAGTCAAGTCAAATGGCATTAGTGAAAGATGCCAAGGGCGTATAATCGATGAGGTGCATCGATATACAAATAGAGATAGGTTGTATCCATGGATATTGATATCCTTGATGATGTTGTAATAAGGAGTGGGTGTCCTTTGGGATAGGTGTTGTGTAGTGTTGGGTAGTATTTCCTCCATTGTAATGGAACTCGGTATCTAGCCTAGTACCGGATAAAGGGTAGGCGACGTTGTGATAGGTGTGGTTTTACCTTGTGGAAGAACCCGGTGGTTAGCCTAGTTCCGGAAAACGAGTAGGCGACGTTGTGAAGGCTTCTCCGCCATAAGGAGTTGGTGTCGTGTAGTGTTTACGAACTCTCGAGTAGGTGACTCGGGGAGTGGAGTAGGGCAAGGAAGGTGTCCTTATAGCTGAACCACTATAAATACTCGTGCTGTGGTTATGTACTTCTTACTCTTTATCTTTCATTGCACATTTATATATCTATCTATCAACGTCCAACATACACATCCAAAGAGATTGACATAAGTCGATCTAAATATTTTAAAACGAAGTTTTAATTGGTAAAACTATTCAACCCCCTTCTATTTTTCCACATTACTGATTCATATTGCCAGTTTAGGAAGTTTTACTTTTAAAATTTATTAACCTTATTAGTGTTTTTCAAAAACTTAAAATTTTAAAAGTTTGTGACTTAGGTAATAAGAAACCCTAAATCACCGTATTCAATTTTGAAAATTTTTATTATGGAACTTTTAATATAAAATTTAATTTCCTAAATCCCCGGTTGTGACTTAAACCCTAGTTTCCATATTCATAAATCCCGAATTCCAAATTAGGTAAAATTGAATCTTTCATCAGTTTATGAAACATGATGCTTGGTCACCAAGATTCATGCATGTCGATTTTCTTGATCCCATTTAGCTAGGATCCCTAAAATCGACCCACCTAGGGTTTGGATAAACCCTAATTTATCTTTCTTGTTTGGGTAAAAAAAATATCAGGTTTTTTTTTGTGGATTGAACACCCAATAATCTCTTTTGCTATAATTTCTGTCTTCTATGTATATTTTTATAAATTGGTTTAAGTGTTCACAGAGCCAAAGCTGTACAGAACTGCAGCATCCACAAGGCCATTTGCATTAAAACTGGGCATGAAGTGAAATCTGCAAAACAAGAAAAAGTAGTATTAGTGAATAGAGCCATAACACAAGGCCACCTAACCTTATACATAATACCCAAAAATCAGGGGCCGAGCCAGGATTTGCAATTGAGGGGGGGGGGGCGAAAATTAATTTTAAAAATAATTAAAAAAATTCAAATCATAAAAGGGTTAAAAGTATAATGAATCTAAAAAACGGTTGGTTGTCTAGCCGCATTGATGGTTTCATGTACATAAACAAACAACAACAACAAAAATATTTGGTAATCGTGATCGTATTTATTTGAATATCAATGGTAAAAGTAAGAAACAACACTAACACAAAAGGTGTAAGGAAGATATTCGAAGTTAAATGTAATTATTAACAAACTAGAAAGACGTATAAAAAGCATTTAACGTATAAAATGGTCACTTGTTTCTTTTTTGTTTTGTATACAAAGATTAATTTATATGGAGTAATTTATTGGGGGAGGCTTAAAGTATATTATAACCATATTATGGGCCAGTAGTTTATATATTTACTCAACAATTGGGCTTAATGGAGGGGCCGGGCCTAGCACCCGCTAGCCACCCCCTCCCTCCGCCCCTGCCAAAAATAGAACTGTGCCCCTTTTTACAAGACACAAGGAGCAATTTGTATGGTAAATTTTCATGTGGATGATTATTAAAATTTGAAGGGCATAGAGAGAGACCAATAGGGAGTCAAAATAGGAGATTCACCAAAAATATTGAAATGGCGTAGAAGATCAACAGCAGGGTCATTGGCTTGGGTAGCCTTATTTATTAATGTAAGCTAACCTGAAGTTCTGAGTGATCACTGTCATCGCCTTGAATGGCAAGATGATCAACAACAGGATCAATAAAGATTTACCAGAGGCTTATGAACCCGGTTTAGGTATGATTAAAAGTCTTATGTATTTACTATGGACATTTACAATATGTTTTAGAAGATCTATTTAGTCAACGAACAAACACTCAGAAAGAGTTACGCCGAAATTTAACTTATATCTCTATTAATTCAGATATACCATAATACCGCCATTATAATAAAAGTTTTCAGTAGGTGAGTTGTTTTACCTTTTTATTTATTGATTTTTGTCTTATTGTATGTTCTATGTTGTTGATATGTCTTTTATAATGCGTTCATAGATGTAATTGGAGGTGTTGTTTCTTGTGGAAACATGGATGTTTATGATCACAATGGAAAAGAAAGCAAAAGGATTAATTTTGAGATGCAAGATTCAGAGTATGGTGATTCTGTTTTTGTTTCAATACCCCCCCCCCCCATGTACACTCATAAACACCTCTCAACAGCAGGATCATTAAAAACGACACCATAATACCGCCAACGGTGTTCAATAAATCAGACAGCAGCGACAAAGTAATCGTTTTGTCTTTGTCAGAATTCTGCGTGGATTTATTTGATATTTTCGGTTTTGTTCTTGATTTGCAAATAAGAAGAGAATGAGATTAAGATTATATTTTTTTGAGATGGTGGAGAAGAAGAGATGGAGTTTTGGGAGAAGAGATAAACAGGGATTTGTTAAATGACGACAGCTATATTTTTTAATGATATGATAGGCTAGGTTATGTTAAAAATAGGGATGTGTTAAATACCTAGCATACCCTTAAGATTTAAATAATACTTTTAAATTAATTTAAATGTTTATTTCCACTTGTCAAGTTTTAATTGGTACCTAAAATATATATATATATATTTATATATATATATATATATATATATATATATATATATATATATATATATATATCCCTTATAAAGCATCAATATCCCTAACCAAAACTCAACCCTCCATATTTAAGATTCAGGCATTTAAGCCTACATCAAAGCCTAAATTTACAGACACCAAACCAACATCAAACCCTAAAAAATTACCAAGCCAACAAAAAAAAACCAATACCCACGAACACCCACTATCTCACCCATTTACTTCCAATTTTTTTTTCACAATAGTTATCCTAATTCCTCCTATCATTTAGTTAATACTAACTACACGAATGTAGTCTGACTAGCAACCTCGGAATGCATCACAAAAAAAGTTCTAGAATCTATTGTACTACCAGTAGACTCACTAATCATTAAAGATGAATGCTTTTATTCCTAAAGATCTAGGGGTGAACCTCACATTTTTTGGATAGAATTTGAGTGGTATACGGTTTTTGTGCTAGTCATATAATTCCTATCCATGAGACGCTCAAATCTAAACCGGGTTCATGAGCCTCATTAGTTTAGATCTTTTTAGTCATTTTTATTAGGGTTTTGCTGATAGCCGAAAAAGATCTGTTCAGTTTGGTTCACCACGAAAATTTATAACATAGGATCTCTATTTCACACACAACTCACAAGCAACTCTTAAATTAATATCTAATTAGGTCCCACGCCCGGTCGTACTCATAACCGCATAAGGTCTCCAAGGTGAACAGCCTCTGATCAATTAACACAGAAAACGTAACACATATCTACTTTCATTAATTCGAAAAATTAGCTTGATTTTAGTTTTTAATACTCTGATTTTAGGTATGATTATGGTTAAACAAAAAGATATAACCATATAACCAAATAAGAAGCTTGCATCCAATTTATAATGTCAATCTGTATTAAGAATTTATACTAAATGTTTAGTTTTGCATTATGATTGGTACAAGAAAGACTAATCCTTACCTTACCGATTCTTATAATGAACAAAATGACATTATTGAAGTTTAGCTGTTTTCTATTGTTGATATAGGTATTTGATTGCAAACGCAGTTTGTAGGAGTTAAGTGAGATTCGTTAAATTTGTCAATCTAGTTGTTTTAAGAAAAATAAGCCAAATCCTGGGGGGCTTGATGATGTACCTAAAATTAGGTCAGATTATATCTTGTCTAAATTATTTAAAAAAAAACAATCCTTTTTTATTTATTTTAGGGGATGGGTTCGAGAAAACCTGTGAAATATGGGTTCCACTATACCAATTCACCTTCCTCAACGAGGGTATGTTAGACTTGGAACCACTACTTTTCTTTGCACCAGCAGACTTGGAACCACCGCAAATCTTAAAACTGATGGTAGTTTAGGATGAGTACAGCTAAAAAAGCATAGTGATACTTGTTAATATAAATATTGTACCGGTTTGACAAACAACTTTGCGAGGTCTTCCAACCGGTCTACGCACTTTTTCTATAGCCACTGTTGATGCTCCTTCAGAAAGGTTTGGTGATAGCTGAGTAACTATAGGATTCTTACGGGGACGTCCAGGTCGGGTTGTATTTCCTACCGTATTTGTAACTTCACCAAGAACATGAGGAATTGTTTTTGGTATATCAAACTGTGTAGGTCGGCGAGAGTCAACTTGTGGTGAAATGACGGGTACTACATCTGGCTTGCGTGGACGTCCAACTTTTCTCTTAAGTGGTGTAGGATTTCACAGCTTCAATAACTGGTATTATAACGGATGTACCTTATCTGGGATATGGTACTTTAGACAAAACGCGTCTAAGTCCTTTTTGCTCTGATTAAAACATTTTCATTATATCTTGTCTAACAGCTTAATTGTATGTTACGGCGTAACTCTTTTAATAGTTACGCCGTAACCAGATCTGGCCTATAAATACCCCACGATTTCCAGCATTTCAAAGCGTCCCATTTCACACACAGCAATCAGAGAACGTGAGAAGAAGTCGAAGAATCAGAGAACGTGGGGAGAAGAGTGAATATACTACATGATGGATGCTTGAGTTATGGTCATACGACTCTCCAACGCCTAATGTCTTCACTCACTAAGGATAACTGGGATTTACTATTTGGGATTCATTGTTTTCAAGGTATGTTTGATGAGTACTTCCAACCTCCAACGAATGTTGATCATCCAGTTTCTGAAGCTCATGCTTCGGTTCCTACTGACTCAACTGGTTCACCATCTAAGAAGTACTTCTCGGAATTCTCAAGAAACCTTATCTCCAGTTATTTCACGAGGCGTTGATAATGACTATCATGATATTGTAGTTGCACTATTGAATAATGATCCGCTCTTTGGTATTCCTCTGCCAAATCTTCACGGATTATTGTTCCTCTCATTGTGCACGCTATAAATCAACCTCATGAACATTAAGGAAAATGACTACCTCATCCGCTCGAAGACATCATTGGTAAATCTTCCAGATCAATTTACTCGATACTAAGAGAGAATCTTTATTGATCCTGCTGTTGATCCTGCTGTTGATCATCTTGCCATTCATCGTAATGAACTTTCTAAACCGGGTTCATGAGCCTCTGGTAAATCTGCTTTAAAAGCTCAATTTTTTTAAACTAACTAATCCTCTTCTTCACAATAACGGATATAATTGCGAATTTGTTTTTGAACAATAGTGTTTAGCAACGAGGGCTTAGCTTTTAAATATTAGGAGGAATACTCATATGTCCTAAAAGCGCATCATGTAGTATATTCACTCTTCTTTGACCTAATTATTCATAACTCTACAAGGTATGTAAACACCAAGGATGAGGAAGGTGAATTGGTATTCCTCCAATTGAGTTAAAATTTTGATACCTAAACAAAGGTCAAAAGCTATCATTTTTCTTTCAAAATGACCTTCACAAATCTAGGCTCTTTTCTGCGAATACCAAACGAACATCATAATTGAATGAAATAACTAAACAAAGACATAGCATGGCAAGCTAAACAAGTCAACTAGACAGATAACATAAGTTGAACCATTACCATCATCAAACAGTAGCATAAACAGAATTGTAAACATGGCAGATCAACAAGTCAGGTAAACATCAGTTACTTTGTCGAACTAACAATATAAGCATCAGAAAATACCAAACAGAAGTACAAGCATGGTAGTCACAAATAGCAAATAAGAATACTAAATGATAATCATAGTCTACGAAAATAACTGAACGAAGGTATACGTGATAAACGGATAAATCAAATGATTACATACTAGCATGGCAACCAGACGAATCAAATGGTCATATAATAGCATGGTAAGCGGATAATCAGATATTAGCATGATAACAGGTGAATCAAATAATCACATATTAACATAGTAAACAGAGGAATTATGTAATCATATACCAGCATGGTAAACAGATAGTCACATATAAATCATATAATAGCAGCGTAAACGAATGAAGTGATAATCTGAAGTATAAGCTTGGTAGTCAACCAAAATGAAATGAGAGTATGACAACCCAGATAGCTCGAAGAGAATAGCACGCCTAAAAACATGTACAACATCATAAGCCAACCAACTACATATACTTGTACACTTATATCGTACACTATACTAAAACACGAATACTATGCTTTCTTCGATAATCATTAAAGATCGTGGTCTTGACGATTCATGTGGGCAGGTGGTTTATCACACAAACTTCATGCTTTTGCATATTTTCGTTTTGCTATTGTGAAGAAGAGGATGGAAAGTACTGCTTAGAGTTTATCTGCAAGTACTGCTCTGAAAGTACTGCTTTGAAAGTACTACTTACGTGGAAAGCACTGCAGTCTTGTCAACGTACTGTTCCAACGGACAAAATATGGGGTAAAATTTAAACAACGGTAACTTTATTAATTGGGCTTTGATTTTTTGAATCCTACCTATAAATAACTACCCTACCGATTTTTACTCTCCTCTTTATACTTATCCATCTATCTCTCTCTTCTTTTATCCACAATTACTTTCATCGAACCATTCTTTCTTATACCAACACACAATGGCTAATCGTAACACTGTTAGTAAGCACAACATGTTTTGATATTACTTATACCGATGTTATACTGGAGTACAAGAATGGCCCGCTAAAAAGAATCAGCAAGATCCATAAGTCGTACATGTCGTTGCAGTTTCCGCTGATATTCATATATGGTCAGCTAGGGTATCATACAAAGCTGAAGCTAAGAACAGCGGATGAGTTCAAGATGAGTTCTGTGTGTTTGAAAGGATAATGTTCTTATATAGTTGGCTTGTTTTGGGGTTGGTGGAATGTGGGGTTCACAGTTATTGGCCTTGATTGTGGTCATAGAGCTTAGCTTTCATGATAAGGTACAATTTACACCTTTTCTTTGTCTACCAATTAATACTTTTTGATTTTGGAGGAATTGGATTCGAGCTATTTTAGTTTGTTATTGACCTTGGTACCAGAGACAATAGATCTTGAAAACTTATGGTTGATACAGATCCCTAGTTTTTGATGACCACACAAAACTCCTCAAAACCACCAAGGACTCAATATCTAACCCAATAGATAACAGATCAACGCTTGTTGATATCAATTTTGACTCTAGAAATATAACCTATAAAAACTTAGAAACCTTAATTTTTAGAAAATTAAAATTGACGTATAAAACTTGAATATAACACTATCTAAACAATATACTAACCAATTAATGGTTAAAATCACCAGATCGATTCGAGAAACCCTTTAACACATACTCTTTGAGAAGAATTCTTTGAGCTCCTCTGGACATAAAATAATAAGACAAACATACGTCGAGTTAATATAATACTGGAGGTCAAATAGTAGTAAAGCGGTATGCCCGGTGTCAATCACGATCAGAAAACTTTTAGAAAGTTCATTACGATGAATGGCAAGATGATCAACAGCAGGATCAACAGCAATATATTTTGGTTCACCACTAACTTATGGTTGTAGCAGCTGCCATTTTCGTGGAACCAAGTATATGTAATGCGACGACTACGTGGTTAAAGCTTTGTATGGCTTGCATCAGGCACCAAGAAAATGGTATGAGACCTTAACTACTTATCTTCTTGATAATGGGTTTTATAGAGGCAGAGTGGATCAGACTTTGTTCATCAAGAAAGACAAGAATGATATCTTGCTGGTTCAAGTATATGTTGATGATATTATTTTTGGCTCTACAAAGACAGAGATGTGCAAAGAGTTTGATAAGCTAATGAAGGATGAGTTCAAGATGAGTTCTATGGGTGAACTCACATTCTTTTCGCAATATAGAGATCCAGAATACATTCCGGAATTTTTGCTTTAATCAATATAAGTTAGGGTGTCGATTTAAAACTCTTTAAATTTTTTGATAATTGTTTTTCAAATCAAGAATGTCAATAAAGATTTTTGTGTTCATAAAATTGAACCCATAATCCAATAACTAATTTTGTATCCAATGTACCTGACCACAACAGCTAGCAACAGCAACATACTCCGCTTTAGTAGAAGATGTGGCCACTATGGTCTGCTTCTTGCATTGCCAAGAGATTAATCTCCTTCCCAGAAACTGACAACCCCTAGTAGTAGATTTTCTATCAAAATTGGCACCAACATAGTCACTATCACCGTAAGCTTCCAACTCAAATGGAGAATCTCTAGGATACCAAAGACCCAACTTAGGTTGTCCTTTCAGATACTTGAAGATCTTCTTGACTGCATTTAAATGGGAAGTCAAAGGAGTAACCTGATGCCTGGAACAAGCACTGACTGCAAACATAATATCAGTGTCACAATTCTCAATTTCCGGTCATTTCTCAAACTCAACATTCATCATATTAGCTCATGCATAGTTTTGCATTTCACATTAAACGCATAATTTCTTATTAAATAAACGCTATCGCGTAATTAATTATTTTGAACATTTGATCCGATACTTCCAAAAATTATCCCGATATATTTTTATACTCATATTAAGTTTATAAAAATAATATTATGTGTTTACCCGATGTTTTTAATTTATTTCGTATATAAATTGTTAAGTTTATATAATTACGACGGTTTTCTTAAATACAACCCGATAAATATTATTTCACTCAAATCTTTCAAGAAATGTATTTTTATAATTTTTATGACCTCAATATGTTTTATCTTGACCCGTTAAAATTTATTTTTATCTAACGCTACCCTAAATACTCAAATGTGTATACAAGTTACTAACTATTTTTACATAACCTTACATCTACTTATACTTACCCATTAAAAGAAAAAATAATAATAAACAAGCTAATTCAAAAACCCCCTTGTCGACACAAGGGGGGGGGGGATGACTCACTTACATTGTAAAATATCTTAGCTAAATATCACATATCTTACACACACACATTCATTTCTCCAAGTGTAAAAAGCAAAACCATTTTTCTCTCCTCTCTTCACCCAAAAACCGGCCACCATAGGATCAAGAAGGAGGATCACCAAAATATTTTCAAGACAAGTATTTTTCACTCTAGTTACACTCTTGATTAAGGTTTTGAAATAAAAACCTTGGGTGATTAGGAAAAACCTTTGTTCACTAACCTCATCAAGTTAACTAGTAAGCATCTCATACTCATCATCATCTTTCATATTTATTTTATGTTCATTACATCATATTTGAGAAAAACATGCAAGTCTTATGGAGGTTTATACCACTTTTTCATTGTTATTAAATGTTATATATATATTTCATCCTATAATTACTCCTTGAAACATATCACTTTTGGTGATGCCTAGGAACCCATGACACCCTAAGAAGGTGTATGGTAGGATTATAATAGCTTCGGAGTTGTTTTGAATTGGTTGGAATAGGTTTGGCGCGTGAAAAACTTATTTCGACAAGTTTAATTAAGGGTCTGTCCATATTTTTGAAATCTGGAAAATTCGACAGTAGTTAAATATTTTTGGCCTAGATATTTAGAAAATATACTTTAAAACGAAAACGTGGCCGCTTGAACGGGTTAAAACGGAGTTATAACGAAGAAGTTATGAATTTTTGAAGTTTGACGACGAAAACTAATAGTTCCAGAAAATTCAGCATGTTATATTAACTTTTTACGAGTCAAAAATGAGGCTTAAGCGTTATTAAATGTGTCGACTTATCAAAAATATATTAGTATACTTTAATACGAATCTAAGGATGTAGAAAACGTAGAAAACAGACTTGTAACGAATAAAATATAGTCACTCAAACTTTGCCGAAAACCACCCTTAAACAATATTTTGGACAAAAGTATCATACTTAACCTATATTTTTCTCTATGATCGAGACCTCTAGGATGAAAACTTAAATGCTAAAACTTTGAGATAATGATACAAGCTTCCCAAAACCGTTGAGTTTGTTTCCTGACACTCGACGTGCACCATTTTACGACTAGCTTTTCGAGGCCATTTAGTCACTTTCATGAAATTGTCAAGTAACATTATTTTACGACGAAAAGTTATAATTTCACAATAAATCACAAAACGATTATCGTAGGATGTTGATTCAACGTATATACTTGTAAAGTATTTTATAAACATGACGAGATGTCATAAACATATATTTCGACGATAAATTATATTTTCAAAAACGTACAAGTGGTATAGATTACATATGGATTTGCATGCACAACATTGTTTCATGACTTATATTAGAGCACATCATTCATTTTAGGTCGCGGATAGTTTCCGAGCCTCATTTTCATGCACTTCATTTTGTTAGCATATCAATCATACCAGGTGAGTTCATACCCCGCTTTTACTCGTTTAAATTCTTACAAACTCTTTGGGGGAGATACATGCTTAAATACTTGTTTTTACTCTTGCGAATACTTAAACCAATTATACAATTGTGTTACACTATACTTCTTATACTCTTTGGACATTATGTGTGGTTTATTGCGATATGTGCCTTAATGTGTTAAACTTGTTTTCAATTATGCTTCAACATACATACATTAGCAACTGGTTAACTCCTGCGGGAGCCGGCGGAGAGGTATTGATAGTACTATCGGGCTAACGCCCCCACCCTTGTGTCCCTGATGACTTGACCTGGGGTGAATATAATCCGTTATTCAATAAAACACAACAAACAATGTAGACTTGTCAAGAGGTTCAGTTGGCTGTGATTCTTTGCATTAAGTACATGTATATATCGTATGCACATATGTCCTACTTACAAACAATATTGACAATTCTATTTTAGGCAATGGGTTGTGAACACATAGGTTGTGAGTTTTGTATGGGCGGAACTCGGAACTGAATGGATTTACAATGCCTTTGCTGCATCAACATTCTTTAAATACTTTTTCAAATCATTTTCAACAAACTTATGAACTCACCAACCTTTGTGTTGACACTTTTTAGCATGTTTATCTCAGGTCGTAAGGCGATAGCATTTCATGGAGCTTTTGGGTCACATGGCATACATTGGAGTCTTGTGTTTTTATCTATTACCATTCGACATGTTTTGTAACCCTTTATGTATTATCAAACCTTGGGATCTCATGTTTTGTAAACTTCAACTTTATTTAATTGAATGGTAAACTTTCCAAAACGTCTCATTTTAGAGGTCGTTTTCTGTATCCATGTTTTGTGCTATGACGTCATACCTCAAAGACACTATCGTTCCGCTGCGATATTTTGGGGGTGTGACAGATTGGTATCAGAGACTTGGTTATAGAGAACTAGGTTGCATTTTAGTTCCTAGACTATAACCGCTTTCACGTCGATCCTTTCTTTTCCTATCGCCTTACACACTTTTCGTGCGCTTATGTTTTTTGAAAGATTTCTTCTAGACCCACCTCATTGGATAACGTAGTTTCCTTGTACCGATAGGGGAGTCCCAAAATCTAGTCAAGTCATCAAAAATATGGAGCTCAGTAATGAGCACTTATCTAACTTGATCTCGTGACAGTTCTTGTTTGATGAGACACGAGATCGAGCTAAATAAGTGTTACTATATAGTTGTATAGATTTGATGATTTTGCCCGAGGATGGGAGTTCTCTTGAGGATACTTTGGGAACTGCTGGCGACTAAACATCATCGTGACTTTAGCACCTAAAGGAATTTCCTATACACCTAGTGCGACTCTCCCTAGATACCTACCCTAAATTCCTCCTCCACCGTTTAGAATCGGATGATAGAATGGCTACCTATTTCAATAACATCAATCGCCGAGACATGTATGCTTGGTGATATGTACGCAGGAAATGAGGCAATTATAATTATGGTGGCCAACATAATTATAAATGCGTCACAACCCACGGACATATGCTTACCACGCATACGTAGATCGTGTGGCACACCTTAGAACCAATTTGTGGCGTGGGATTATGTTTGAGGACGTTAAGTATAGACATTGGGAACTCAACGGTCCTTTCCTTGCAGAGATCATGGCACCAAAGCGGGTAACACGCAGCACTAACCGAGGTGGTGCGGCAAAGGGGTGAAGGACAGTGAGCATGGAGGTAGAGAAGACGGTCGCGACGTGGGTAACAATTACAACAACGCTGGTGGAAACCCTGATTTTGCCGCCATCATCGCTCAACAACTTCAAATCTTGCTTCCCACTATTGTCACACAAGTTGGAAACCATATGAATAACTCGGGAAACCACGGGAACGGAAATGGCGACACCAACAATGTAATTGGCTGTGGCAACAATAACAACACCACCAACAACAACAACAACAACCACAACAACAACAGAACTGGATGCACGTATAAGGAATTTTCAGTATGCAAACCCGTGGAGTTTGATGGTATAGGAGGTGCTTTGGCGTATACTCGATGGGTAGAAAGACGAGTCGATCGACATCACGCAATTGTGCCGCACATCGAGGGTGAAGTATGCTGCTTGCTTGCTATCGGGAAGGCATTGACATGGTGGAACACACAGACCTACAGGCTAGGGCAGAAGCGCTATAGGTATGACATGGGACGAATTTAAGGCGTTATTGAAAGAAGAGTACTGCCCGGACAATGAAATGCAGAAACTGGAACATGAACTTTATCATCACTCTATGATAGGAGCCGGTCACGCCAGCCTACACGATCGATTCCATGAATTAGCCAGACTAGTTCCTCATATGGTTACCCCTGAGTCCAAGAGAATCTCGAGGTACATATATGGTCTTGTCCCCGAAATCCGTGGAACTGTAAAAACGACTGAGCCGTCTACAATACAAAGTGCAATACTGAGGGGGGAACCACTGACATACGAGATGGTTAGAAATGGTACTTTGAAGAGCAAAGATGATAAGAGAAGGAAGCGAGTGGGTCGAATAGGCAGATGGACGTGGTAGCAGACAACAAAAGGGCAAGAGTTTTGTGGCAACTGTACCAAACAAAGAGAGTATCGCGGTACACATCCCAAATGTGCTAAATGTGCTTATCATCATCCGAAGACCAAGCCTTGCCGCTTGTGTACAAATTACAATCGATACGGCCATTTTAAGGAGCAGTGTAAAACACAGGTAACACCGGCTAACGTGGGCAACATGAGGAATAACCAAAGGACTTGCTTTGAATGTAACAGCCGAATCACTCCGAATAATTGTCCTAAGTTAAATGGAACGCAGAGGCAACTACAGGGTAACCAACACCTAGCTTTAGCAATTGACGGAAACAATCCAAACCCTGTACTCAATATCAGTCCACCCCGAGGTCGAGCATTCTATTTAGGGACCGAGGCAGCCCGCAATGCGTAATGGTACGATGCTTTTCCTAGACCATTAAGTGATCCACTTTGTATTATTCAGATTCAGTGCGCCTCATTATATAAGAAACCTAGACGCGTAAGTTTTGGCATAAGCACTTTGACCATACACCCTGATTTCACGAAACCTAAGGGTAGACCTTTAAGTATCATCGTTTGAATCACGAGGACGTGATTCCTCTGACATGGGAAGAATGTCACAATTCTCAATTTCCGGTCATTTCTCAAACTCAACATTCATCATATTAGCTCATGTATAGTTTTGCATTTCACATTAAACGCATAATTTCTTATTGAATAAACGCTATCGCGTAATTAATTATTTTGAACATTTGATCCGATACTTCCAAAATTATCCCGATATATTTTTATACTCATATTAAGATTATAAAAATAATATTATGTGTTTACCGATGTTTTTAATTTATTTTGTATATAAATTGTTAAGTTTATATAATTACGACGGTTTTCTTAAATACAACCCGATAAATATTATTTCACTCAAATCTTTCAAGAAATGTATTTTTATAATTTTTATGACCTCAATATGTTTTATCTTGACCCGTTAAAATTTATTTTTATCTAACGCTACCCTAAATACTCAAATGTGTATACAAGTTACTAACTATTTTTACATAACCTTACATCTACTTATACTTACCCATTAAAAGAAAAAAATAAAATAAAAAATAAACTAGCTAATTCAAAAACCCCCTTGTCGACACAAGGGGGGGGGGGATGACTCACTTACATTGTAAAATATCTTAGCTAAATATCAAATATCTTACACACACACATTCATATCTCCAAGTGTAAAAGCAAAACCATTTTTCTCTCCTCTCTTCACCCAAAAACCGGCCACCATAGGATCAAGAAGGAGGATCACCAAAATATTTTCAAGACAAGTATTTTTCACTCTAGTTACACTCTTGATTAAGGTTTTGAAATAAAAACCTTGGGTGATTAGGAAAAACCTTTGTTCACTAACCACATCAAGTTAACTAGTAAGAATCTCATACTCATCATCATCTTTCATATTTATTTTATGTTCATTACATCATATTTGAGAAAACATGCAAGTCTTATGGAGGTTTATACCACTTTTTCATTGTTATTAAGTGTTATATATATATTTCATCCTGTAATTACTCCTTGAAGCATATCACTTTTGGTGATGCCTAGGAACCCATGACACCCTAAGAAGGTGTATGGTATGATTAGAATAGCTTCGGAGTTGTTTTGAATTGGTTGGAATAGGTTTGGCGCGTGAAAAACTTATTTCGACAAGTTTAATTAAGGGTCTGTCCATATTTTTGAAATCTGGAAATTAAAAAATACACTTTAAAACGAAAACGTGGCCGCTTGAACGGGTTAAAACGGAGTTATAACGAAGAAGTTATGAATTTTTGAAGTTTGACGACGAAAACTAATAATTCCAGAAAATTCAGCATGTTATATTAACTTTTTACGAGTAAAAAATGAGGCTTAAGCGTTATTAAATGTGTCGACTTTTCAAAAATATATTAGTATACTTTAATACGAATCTAAGGATGTAGAAAACGTAGAAAACGTACTTGTAACGAATAAAATATAGTCACTCAAACTTTGCCGAAAACCACCCTTAAACAATATTTTGGACAAAAGTATCATACTTAACCTATATTTTTCTCTATGATCGAGACCTCTAGGATGAAAACTTAAATGCTAAAACTTTGAGATAATGATACAAGCTTCCCAAAACCGTTGAGTTTGTTTCCTGACACTCGACGTGCACCATTTTACGACTAGCTTTTCGAGGCCGTTTAGTCACTTTCATGAAATTGTCAAGTAACATTATTTTACGACGAAAAGTTATAATTTCACAATAAATCACAAAACAATTATCGTAGGATGTTGATTCAACGTATATACTTGTAAAGTATTTTATAAACATGACGAGATGTCATAAACATATATTTCGACGATAAATTCTATTTTCAAAAACGTACAAGTGGTATAGATTACATATGGATTTGCATGCACAACATTGTTTCATGACTTATATTAGAGCACATCATTCATTTTAGGTCGCGGATAGTTTCCGAGCCTCATTTTCATGCACTTCATTTTGTTAGCATATCAATCATACCAGGTGAGTTCATACCCGCTTTTACTCGTTTAAATTCTTACAAACTCTTTGGGGGAGATACATGCTTAAATACTTGTTTTACTCTTGCGAATACTCAAACCAATTATACAATTGTGTTACACTATACTTCTTATACTCTTTGGACATTATGTGTGGTTTATTGCGATATGTGCCTTAATGTGTTAAATTTGTTTTCAATTATGCTTCAACATACATACATTAGCAAGTTAACTCTGGGGAGCGGCGGAGAGGTATTGATAGTACTATCGGTACCCCCCACCCTTTTGTCACGATGACTTGACTGGGGTGAATATAATCTGTTATTCAATAAAACACAACAAACAATGTAGACTTGTCAAGAGGTTCAGTTGGCTGTGATTCTTTGCATTAAGTACATGTATATATCGTATGCACATATGTCCTACTTACAAACAATATTGACAATTCTATTTTAGGCAATGGGTTGTGAACACATAGGTTGCGAGTTTTGTATGGCGGAACTCGGAACTGAATGGATTTACAATGCCTTTGCTGCATCAACATTCTTTAAAGACTTTTCAAATCATTTTCAACAAACTTATGAACTCACCAACCTTTGTGTTGACACTTTTTAGCATGTTTATCTCAGTTAAGTAAAGTAGCATTTCATGGAGTTTTTGGGTCACATGGCATACATTGGAGTCTTGTGTTTTTATCTATTACCATTCGACATGTTTTGTAACCCTTTATGTATTATCAAACTTTGGGATCTCATGTTTTGTAAACTTCAACTTTATTTAATCGAATGGTAAACTTTTCAAAACGTCTCATTTTAGAGGTCGTTTTCTGTATCCATGTTTTGTGCTATGACGTCATACCCCAAAGACACTATCGTTCCGTTGTGATATTTTGGGGGTGTGACAATCAGGCCTTGAAGCTGTCAAATACATGAGTGAACCAATCATAGATCTATAAAGATGAACATTGATAGCAGCATCTGGTTCATTATTTGACTTAGGCTTTGGGCTTCATAAAGAGTAGTTGCAGTCCTCACACTTTCCAAATCAAACTTCCTGAGGATGTCTTGCACATATTTCTCTTGACTGATGAATTAGCGTCTCTTTCAGGTTCTGATCCCGAATACCCTTGTATCCTCATAAAGTTGAAAACTTTAGTGTTTAGGAAACCTTAAAGATTTGACCTTTATGTGATCTAAAACCCAAAACCCTAATCTGATTACAAGAACTAAGCTTTTGTAATCACCATGATAACTCCAATTAGGGTTTTCTGCGTTTGATCCCGGATACGTAGTATCCTTATAGAATTGACTCAATTAGGGTATAGAAAAACCTAACCGGTCAAACCTATGCCTCAATATCAAACAAACCCCAATTCAAGAATCTTGACCTAGGGTTTTACATCGACACCGTCAAGGATCAAATCTTTTTGTATTTTTATTAGTAAGAACCCTAAACCCTAATAATATCAAAACACTCGAGGATAAAATCCTTGTATATTTTTACAAGGGTTTCTTGCCATGCAAGAACCCAAGATCCAAAAAACAAAAGCCAGTTGTCAAAACACGCAAAAACCCTAAATCGCATAAATTGACTCAAGTAACCTCATAACCAAATCAAGATTTGATTTTAATGGCAATGAAAGCAATTAGTAAGAATTGAAGCTACTTTATATATTATTAGGATGGCTCTGATACTACTATAGGGTTTTGGTGGTCACTCAGATGGCGTATAAAACATTCACAGAGAAAAATAAACACATAAACCCCATGCATACCAAAACCAATATCATGATATCCTAATCAGGGATATAAACTAAACCTAAACACATAATAAGGGTTTTTGTAGAATACTTACCTATTTTCTTCATCGCGTAAGCTCCTACTGTAGTCTTCTCTCAGTTGCACACACGTAATACCTTCTTCTTCGGGATTCCAACTTGATCGACCAATGTTAGGGTTTATGTAGGTCGATCAAACCTTGGGTAGCATCAAGTATCCACTGGTATTGGTAGAACTAGGGCTACGAACTTACGCAAAAGTTACGCGAGCACGAGTGGGTAAATCGAACTATAGGTCAACTAGTCAACTTAGGGATTATTTATCCTTAAAGTTAACCGAATTGGGAAATGGATGGGGAGAGAATTTCAACCAAAAAGGTTTAGGGAGGATCGAATGAAAATCTTGATTTTCCTTTGTATTTATAGGACGCAAAGGATAATTATAGAAGGATTAAGATTCATCCCTAAACTTGTAAAACAAGTTTACTAGTGTGACAAGAAGTCAAACTATATCCATTAGGAAGGGAAGAACGACCAAATAACCCTATGAGGGTTTATGTTTTATCTTTTGTTATTAATTACCCTCTAATATTTATATCTGATGAATATTAGACTTTGGGTAATTACCATTTAATTCCTCAATGAAAGTATTGGTATATTTTCATTTTCAACGAAAATACTTGCCATATTTTCATTTCCTCTTTCATTTCCAATTCTTTGTAACTCGTTTCTTATTTTTACTTGAATGTCCTGGTTAGTGTGCACCGATATAATCCTTCGACATTTTCGTAAAATCAAGTGTGAAAGCCGTTGTGTTGTTTGCACACAATCCTTTCATTTTTTGCTTCCAATAAGCTAAATATAAGCAAAGTGAAAGACAAAGAAAAACTTAATTAGATGTGTGTTTAATCTCTTCTTATTTGATATTGATACAAGGGGATGTGTTTATTTATGGCATGTGATGCCAATTTACACTTAAAAAATAAAGTATTTCTATAAGTTACAATCATAGTCCCTTGACTATATCCCGCTTACTAATTCTATCCTAATCTAGTATTATCTATATTTACATCATAACTTTGTGTTCCAACAAGCTACCTCTATGTAATGATAGACTATATTTGGATCTTTAGTGTCTTCAAGTCATATGAATCTTTAAAGCTTGAAAATGCTGAGAGTTCTGTATGAAAGCTTAGGATGACCTTATAGCACAATATTTTCTTTGAAGGTATCAACTCGGCTTTAGTCTTTAATTCTTGAACTCAAAGTCAGCATTCTCGAAGAACATTTGTAATTTTTAATCTTTTTTTACAACTTGAGTCTTTGGAAGCATGTATGAAATATTTGTCTTTAACTTCTTGATGATGAAAATACTCATGATGAACTTTATCTTGATTATAATATTTGCTTACGACGAATCTTGAATGCGATAATATTGATTGATCTTGAATTGACGAAGACTTGATCATTTGTCACTAACCTTGAATCTTCAACCTTTAGCTCCCCTTAACTAAATAATCATCTCTTGAATATTTATCAAAAACTAAATTTAGTATTTTTGACTATGCTCTCCTCAAACTAACAACCCCCCCAGTTGTAAGAAATTTTTTCATGGAATTATTTTTGAGGTAGTAGATGTTGTTGTTAAAGAACTGATCAGTTGCTAATGGCATTTTGATCTTGATTGGTTTGTTATTGAAGAGGAGATTTTGAATTTGGTGAGGAGTGTTCATTTGATATATTGAAATAATGATCTTGATCAGATTTATGCTTCATCACTTACTTCAAAAACCTTGTTGTATCCCGTGTTTATCATTTTCGGGCATCTCATCAATCTTTACCATTCTTGATCAATTCACATGAGAATCACAACCTTGAATAAAAAATGTATCTTCTTGATCAAACTACTTTTGACGCTAAAAATTTGTAGCCCTTGAGAAACAACATCATTGATGATTTTGACTTAACCACTGCTATGTATTTTTATTTTTGGATTGCTTGTGTTTTGTTTTAAATATGCAAGTACCAAAGATGATAAGTAGAAGAAGAATTAAACTTGAATGCTAAAAAGAAAATATAGAGAAGCTCTAAAGTGTTGGAATATATATACATCTCATTCTCATTCTTTTCATTATCTTCTTTTTTTTCTGTGTGTAACATCTTTTTGTCTTTCTCGTTTGTGAGTTAGATAGTTGGTTCTTGATTCTTTCTTTCTTCATGTATTTTAATTGAACTCAAAACCATTTACCACATTTGAAGTGATAGTCTGATGTTGTGAATAAAGAAACGTGTGGAGGTTGATTGTATTTATTTAAACTATTTTATGGATATTTGTATAAAATTTTACATGGTATCAAAGCCAAGTTGGCTTTGATACAAAGATCTATCAGTATGAAAAGTTGTTATTTTATTTTATTTTTTTTAAATTAGGGTTTCAACATTGTTTTGGGGATTTTGTGTTTTAAGTTCATATCTACAATCTCCTGGTTGTTAATTGTTAGATTCATTGGTTTAACCGTCATTTTTGGTTATCAATTGGTGGTCAATTGTTTTTTTCAATTTTTAGGGTTTTCTAAAAATTAGGGGTTTTCGATTTTAAGTGTTTGTGAGTGATTAACAAGTGTTAATTTGTTGTTCTTTGCTTGTATCTTTATAGATTCGAGTGATTCTTGGTTGATCTACAAAATTATGGTTTATTGTATAAAACCCTGACTCAGGAGTTGTTATTATATTTGTCTTCTTGATAAGTATTTGGTTCTAAGTATGTTATTACTGGTCTAGTTAAAGTTTTTGTTCTTTTTATTAGTTCAACGTTTGTTTTGTCACAGGTACAAATATTTTTCTATGCTACTAGGATTGTGATTAAGACATCTTGTCTCTTGATTTGAAGCTTTTTGTGTGCTCTATAACAACTCTCTCTCTCTCTCTCTCTCTCTCTCTCTCTCTCTCTCTCTCTCTCTCTCTCTCTCTCACACACACACACACACATACACACATATAGGATATTGTTTTATAAGTGTTTGCAGAATTTGGTGGTTAAGTAAATGGAATTTGTTTGTTGATTTAGAAGCTGAGGAGTTTGATTGGTGGTTTACTTGTGATTGTTCGTGTTGGCGGCTAGCAGATTTTGTTTGCAACTATTTTGGTTTCAAGGGCATATATCCTTCGATCTTAACCATCTGGTTAAGATTAAGTGTATGCTTTATTGGTTCCACTCTTATGCCTAAGTCTGTTGCTTGTCATAAGGTGTTATTTGTTTTGTCTTTGTTATTTTTCTTTTGATTTTTCAATGTGGTTAATCCAAAAAAGGAAAAACTAAACAAGAATTATGGCCAGAGGTCTTTTGAGGTTATGCTTGATCAGTTTGATCCATTATTCTTGCATAATAGTGATACAAGTGGCATTTCTTTAATCAATTTTACACTTTAAGGGACTGGAAATTATAAGGTATGGTCTGCTGCTATTACTATAGCAATACACACTAAAAAAACTTGGTTTTATAAATGGAAAAATAAAAGGCCTGATGAGGCTGGTTTTTTGGAAGAGCAATGAGATATGTGCAATTATGTCGTTCTTTCTTGGATTTTTAGATGTGTTTTATAAGATGTTCTTATGCGTCAAATATTTTCTAAGAATTCTAAAGATGTATCAGATGAAATGGAAGAAACATATAACAAAGAATATGGTTCTGTAATCTTTAATATGTATTATAAAATACATTCTTTCACTCAATCTGGTTTACTTCTCTCTGATTACTATCACAAATTCAATACATTATGGAGGAATTATGACTCCCTTGTCAATCTGCCTTAATGCACTTGTGATGGTTCCTCTGAGCTAAGAAACATAATCGGCTTATCAAGTGATGCAATTTCTTATGGGTCTTTATGAGGTTTATGCTCCCATTAGAAGCATAATTCTCACAACTAACCCTATTCCTTATGTCAAATGTACTTTTGCTACTATATCTAGAGATGAGTCTCATAGAAGTACTCCATCTCAAAATGTGTCTAAAATTGGTAACTCTGCTTTTGTTTCTAGAACAAATTCTAGAAATACTAAGCGGTCTACTAATAAAAACAATAATAACTAGTTCAGAAAGTAAAATAAACCAAACTTTATCTGCACTCATCGTAATAAGAATGGCCATGATGCTGAAAGGTGTTTTAAATTGGTTGGATATCCACCTGGGTTCGAAAAGAAAAACATAACTAATCAAAATTCTATTAGTAATAATGTGGTTTCATGTCATAAGGACAACCTGCTGGTTCATCTAATACATTCACAGATGATCAATATAAAAGGTTGATGGTTTTGATTAGTGAGAAATATGGGTCAAGTAGTATGCCTGCAAACATTGCAGGTATAAATTGTGTGATAAGTTTCTGCATTCTAGATTTTTTAATCAAAATACCAACATATGTATATATACATATACATTGGTTGGATTATTGATTCAGTGCAAGTCAACATATGACTTACATTATCCTTAACATGTTAGTTGTGGGCGTTCAAAACTTAATATGACTGTTGGTCATCTAATGGTACTAAAGCTCTTGTTACACATCTTTGGAAGTATAAAAGTGAATGATAAGATTATTATCTATGATGTCTTAGTAGTTCTTGACTATCAAGTAAGTCTGCTATTTATGTATAAACTTAACAAAGATAATAAACTTTGAGTCATTTTTGATGAAAATGTTTGTACTATACATGATTTTGTTCTAAGGATCCAAGTGAGGACTAGTAATCAAAGTAATGGATTCTATTTTCTTAATGCATGTAAAAATTAGTTACTAATAATATAGAAGTTTGTTGTTTGTCTAAATGTATATGGCATAACAGACTTGGTCATCCTTTTGACCAAGTTCTGAACACTTTAAACACAAACATGATTGTAAAATTGAGTCAAAAGATAATATATGTGATGTTTGTCATAAAACAAAACAAACAAGAGAACATTTCCTCTTAATGAATGGAAAATCTTACCAATGCTAACATCAAACCAATCTTTGAAAGTAGTTCGCTAACTTGATTTATTTAATGATTCAAATTATATGTTAACTAGTAATCCATGTGATATAGTGGTTATGTGTTTCATCGGAATTTGTTTTCAAAAACATAAGCAACATTTTCTTTATTTATTTAAGAGTATAGTCGCAATTTCCCGAACTTCACAAGATCGATACTTGGATTCTACAATCATTTTTTCGCATCATTATCACCGATAAATTGATTTGATTGTAGTATTCAACAACCCAGTGGAGATTCTCAAGCATGATTTTGAGATAAAATGATTACATGGAACAAACATCCTTCTATCTTAAGCAAAATCTCTTCACTCATGATTAATAATTTAACGGAAAAGATTGGATATTTTGGGGAAGATTGTTTGTTCATTAATTGATTCAAGTGGAAGATTGTTAACTATTCTGATATTGCCAAATTTATTCTTTTACAATGGACCATGACATCTCTACCTTTAACAAGCATTTCACCTTCAACAAAGATTTACACAATCATCCTTCAACCAACAAAGGAAGGATATCGATCAATTTTATTGGTTTCGAGGATGTTATAAGTCATGTTTGGAGGAGTATGTTAAATTAGTAAGGGGAGAATGTTCGATTTTCATGTGAGATATGGGTTATGTTATTAAGACTCTACTATGATGTGACAATAAGGAGGTTTTGGTTAAAATATACAAACCGCGATGCACACCGTACAAGCTCGCAATGCACAGGGCCTTACGAAACCCCCTTATGGGAGGGTCCAAAAAACTTGTCCCATGAGATATTGATACTTAGATTTCTATTTCACTAAAACAATTATGTGCTTTAATGATTATTCTAATGATTATAAACTCGGAGATTACGCATATTCATGATGAGCACGATAAATCATATTCATCATGAGGGAGAGAAATTTATATTGGTTCATATTTTGGAAAGAAACTTGCAATTATGAGAAGTGATGTTCCATATATCAAGATCAATTTCAAAAGATGATTTAGTGAAAAGACCTTATTTTACCAAACATCTTTAGTACAGATTTAGCTTATACATTTAGGGTATGTTTGGCAAAATAGATTGTGTTGAGAATGCTTACATTTGAAAAGATTATAAAAAATAGATTATTTTTATAAGCTACATGAAGTAACCTTTTATTTTCAGAGATTATGAAAGATTATTTCTTTAATAATCTATTATAAGTTTTAATGTCGCCAAATAAAGATTATTTTTTAAATATCTTATGTTTTGAAAAAATAAGCATAATCTCTCCATAATCTCATGTGTCAAACATATCCTTAATAGTTTTCTTATGAATAAAATCGGGTTTACTTTTGGTTTCAAGAACCACATAACACATCAAATATATTTTCCAAATTAGAAATAGTAGCTTAAAACTCTCACACATTATTATATATAACATTCATTGGGCTTAAAATGAGCAGTGTAGCGTGGGATTTTTGGACTCATTGGTAGAACCCATTAGGGTATATCTGTGTTGATACCCGTGGCTATTCATGACTACTCACATACTCTCTTTACGTTTCAGATCCGATCGGGTATAGGTGCCCTTGAAAGTTCGGCGATGTTCTGTGATGAGTGTCTAAATACTCATCATTTTTGTACCAATTAAACTGCAAAAACATCTGAAAACACTCAGAAATGCATTAAAATGATAAAAATATCACAAATAAGTGTTTTATGTGTTTTAAATGCAAAAATATCAAAATCGGTGAAAACGATATCAAGTTTGCATAATTGGCGTTTTAGTCCCCAAGTTTCAAAAGTTGTCAAACAGTCCACGGTAAAAAAATAAAAAAAAATATTATTCAAGGTCCCTGAAATATTCTAAGTTGTCAAAAATGGTCCTTGAATAAATCTTTTGTCAAATGGCGAGAATAGGTCCCTCAAGTTTTGAAATTGTCACAAATAGTCCTTGGAAAATTGAAAATGTCAAAATTGGTCCTTGTACTATTGAAGTTTGTGGAGTTTTAGTCCTTGTATTAACTTTGGGAAATTGGCGAGATTGGTCCTTCAAAAATCAGAATTACAAGTTTAGTCCTTGTATTATAAACCTACCAAGCCTTGTCAAAATCCTTTTGACCCCCTGTCACTTATACATTTTGGACCCCTGTCATCCCCATTTTGGACCCCAAGTCAAACAACAGTCAAACACCTCTTTCCCTCCACCTGTACTGTTTATCCCTCCCACCTGTCTTCCTCACCCAACTTGACTGCAACACAGGCCCCTCTCCCATCACCTTTCCCTCCCCTCATCATCACCACTACCTACCTTTCCCACTACAATAAATGCCACCCCCCCCCTAGTTGATAAAACACAGAGCCACAGGTCAAACCACTTTTCCCGCCAAATTTCATCAAACGGCTAATATCACTTCAACTCATCCATTGGTCAAGTTTAGAGGTGGGATTTGCTCAGAAGGACACGTGGAAGCTTTTTGGTGCTTAAAAGAGGAAGAGAAACAAGAGAGAAGAAAAGTCTTTAGTTTTTTAAATTTATGTATGTCGTATTTTTCTTAAAATGTCTTAAGTAGCTTTTAAATTTGTAATTTCAAGTTTTATTGTACTGAAAAGAAGTTATTTAGTTATTGTAATTCAATTTGAACCTTAAATCAAGTTTCACTTAAATTTCATATGATCATGTTTACTGTTTAAAATTTCAAATTCAAAATCTAATGTCCAAAGCTTCTAATAGCTTAGGTTAAACTCAAATAAGCCTATTCAAGCTTATTATAGCTTTGAGTGAGCTTATAAGTCATTTTCAAGCAAACTAGCCATATGGTCAACAAAAGTCAACTGCTGAGGATGATTTGAATTTGGTGATGATATTGGGTGATGCAGTGCTTGGAATGGGTTGGAATTAGCTTAGAATAGTAGTAATGGTTCTGGTTTAAGCTGCACAAATAGCTTGGGCACTTGTAAGATTGTTTCTCATTTTTCATTCAGTTGCAGTTTATGTTTGTGTTTGCAATCTGTGGTCATTAATGGTTTAAACTTGTTTAAATAGTAGTAACTAGGGTGACTAAAGTCATATTAATCATTGGTTTGTACTGGTTCAGTGATTAGCTTAATTTTAAGATCAAATCAGTTTCTACAAGAGTGTTTGGATCAGTTGACTATATTGAGCTTAAGCTCTTGTTATTGCTTGATACATGTCTACTTAGTCTTAATATTGTCCACTTGAACCATATCTGTCATCATATTGCACCTTAAAACCTTAAAAGTCAAAATCGTGTTTTAACTGTCTTAATTCATTAACTGTTAAGAGTTTGGGAAATCAAAAGCTTGTTTCATGCTTAGAAGTCACTAGAGTAGCTTGTATTAGTTTCATTATACCACAAAACATCAATATCAGTTAACAAATTAGGATTAAAGTTCACCATAGTCAAAGTTCAAGTCTGTCAAAAAGTAAAAAATACTTGAAAAATCCTGTTTTCACCCAATCTAGAAAGATTTATCATGGATTCATTCCTGGGTCAAAATCAGTAAAACTTGGGACTTTAAAACTTCAACTGGTCTAGTTTATTTTTATCATTTTTGTGGATTTTTGCCAATTTTCTATAAGCTCCAAAAAAGCTTGTCAAACAGGGCTCATTTGCCTTGTTCATGAAACTCAGCGATCTTGAGTTTTCACAGTTACCTTGAGTTTGTCAAGAGCTCATCAGAGCTTGTTTAGGTCTGGCTTTTGGATTTTAAGTACTTGGCAGTCTAGTCTAGATTCCAACTTTTGGTTTTAAGTTTTGCTTATTTGATAAGACTGTGCTTAAGCTTAAAAGTTGTGATAAAATATGTTTTTACTCTTAAGCTCTAATCATTCAAATCTGTTGAAGTTGCAATATAGAGGTTAAGGATTGTTGTAATAAGTTGTTATAGAGTACTTTTAGCATAACAAAGCTTCTGTGTTCAGTTGGTTCCCATTTGGTCCCCTTGTGCTTATTTCAAGTGCTTATTACATAAGCACTTGTACTTCAGTTTCATTTTTTCCCACATAAGCCACTGTTTTTCTAATTTTATTAGATTCATAATATTAAATTAGACTTTTCCTGAATTTTTCATATCTTTCCATAACAGTTTGCTATTTTTCTTAATTAAAAACAGTTTTTAGGAATTTTTAAATATCTTTTAATACAATTAATTCAGAAAAAGTTCAAAAAAATAATTTTTCATTTTTATTAAGTTAAGATAAATATAAAAAGTAAAAAAATTAATTTTCCAGATTTTTCATAGTTTAATTTGTAATTTTTAGTAATTTAATTAGTTTTAAATAGTTTAAAATTCATAAAAAATAGAAAAATAATCATAAAAATACAAAAATAGTTTTGCAAATTCTCTTTTGATATTTTAGATTTTTCTAAGTCATAATTTTATTTTTCAAGCTTTATTTCATATTATCTTGTATTTTAGGGTATAATTAAATAGTTAAAAATAGTTTTTAATTAATAATAATTAGATAAATAGTTATAAAAATAATTTTCTTTTTCTTAAAATTTTCTCATATCATTAGGTTTGTAAAAATATCATTTTAATATTTTTAGAATTAATACTGCTTCAGTTTCACATTTTATTTTGTATGTCACGTAGTTTTTAAATTTAAATTTGTAACAGAAAAATCAAAAACATTAGATTTTAAAAATAGTGATAGCGTTTATTTAATATAGTTTATCTTTTTAATTTCCTTTAATTTGCATTTAAGCCCCTTTAATTTACAAAACTTTTCTTTATTTATAAAATAACTCAAAATCCTTACTGATCACTATCCTTAGTGATTATTCGACATCTGATTGTGTTAAACACCATTCATCCTCCGTGGGACTTAACGACCCGGGAATCCACTGTATTCTCCTGATCTAAATTGCATTTGGTGTTTGAACTGTTTTAAGTTCCTTACGGTTGGTCATTCACAAGTGGCTAGCTTGCGTGAGAAAACTTGACGGTTTTGCACCAATCAAATTTTGGCGCCCGCATGCGAGGGGGTTTAAGCGTGTCCTAAACATTTTCAGACCCGTACTTGCACATATACCATCGTTTGTAAACAGTTTTTTTGTAAAGTTATAACAAAATCAAAAAGTTCATTAACACTTTTCCTAAAGTGTTAACAACACCAAACAAAATATAAAAAACAACAAAACAATCGTAACGTTTTCTAGCTTGTGTTTCTTTTAAGGTGATTCTTAAAGAAATACGATTTGGTTAAACGAGACGATACCAAAATATTATCAAAAGTTTTAAACCCATCAGCACATATCCATACCTACGTCTTTTCAGTGGTACTTAATATATACATAAAAATCAACCACCCATAAATCAAGGCGTTACACCTACTAACTAGGGGTGTGACCATTAATAAGTTCCCGAACAAAAGATTTAAAACTTGCCTTTGTGTCCTTGTGATTTGGTGTACCTTTTTCAAAGCAGCCATTTCATTTGTGATTATTGGTTAAGTTCACTTGTCGTTTTGCCTCGCATTTGTTTTGAAAACTGATTTTTATACTTAGTGCATGCGCACTCGTTCTTCCAGTTCTACAAGTCCACTGTCGGAGCTTGCAAATTTCCTCGTAGGCGTAGAGGGCGTTCGCTCCTTCAGGCCGTGGTGAGCGTCTACCACCACCACCACCTGCCGTAATGGCAAAAGACAAGCCGATGAATGAGCTTCTCCAAGCACCCATCGAGGGTTACGGAGATTCTATTGTTGTCCCAGCCATCGTGGCTGATACTTTTGAGCTCAAAACCGGGTTACTTAATCTGGTAACCCAAAGCCAATTCTATGGTTTTGGGCGGGATGATCCTCATGCACACATTCGATGGTTTAACAAGATTGCATCTACCATCAAGTACAAGAATGTCCCACATGAAGCCATCAAGCTTCTTCTGTTCCCATTTTCTCTAGAGGGACAAGCCCGGAATTGGCTTGAGAAACAACCCCTCGTTCCATTGAGACATGGGAAGATCTAGTCACAAAGTTTGTTAACGAATTCTATCCTCCATCCCGAACTACAAGTCTTAAGAATGAGATAATGAAATTCTCTCAAAGATTTGATGAATCATTCGGGAGGCATGGGATCGTTACAAAGAATTGCTCCGTAAGTGTCCGCATCATGGTTTTTCCGAGTTAATGCAAATGGATAATTTCTACAATGGTCCGAACGGACTAATCAAGACTCTCTTAATGCCTCCGCTGGTAGTAATTTCTTGAGCAAGACCACAAAGAAGCCTTGCAAATCATTGAAAACAAGTCCCAGTCCGCCCTTTCCGCACAAAGACCTATCGGACTCGTCGATCTTTGGACCTTCTACTCCATCTCACGTGAGTACATCTAGCACCGATGCTAAGATTGACAAACTCACGGATATTGTTCAAGCTTTGGTTCTTGCTAACAAAAAGAAAGTCACTTTCACACAGACACCATCATATGGTGAAGTGAAGAAAGTTGAAGTTTGTGTTACTTGTGGTGGTCCTCATGCATACTACAATACTGTCCCACCGATGGTAGTCCTATTGAAGCCAATGCTATAGCCGGTACTTCAAATCAAGGAGGTAATCAATACCGTCCTCAAAATGAACCAAACTACCGTGCTAACACTTATCGAGGCACCACCGGTTTTAACCGACATCCTAACCGGAATCAGAACCAACCTAGAATGAACCAAGGTTATCAAATCCAAGGTAATTTCTATCCCGGACCAAATCAAGGTTTCCAACATCAAGGGAACCTTAATCAAAACAATTTCAATCGAGGGAATCAATTTCAAGGAAATGTAAATCCTAACCAAGGAAATTTTCAACAACAAGGTCATAATCAAAACATCCGACCTCAAATTTCCCTCCGGTACCATCATCTGATGAGTTATTGAAGCAATTCATGAAATCCCAAGATGAAATGAGCAGGTTGTTGGTCGGTCGAGTCGGCCGATCTAAAGAAGTCTTTAAATGATCGACCCTCGGGCTCAGGTACTTTACCTAGCAACACGATCGCTAATCCAGAGGCGATGCAAAGGCGATTACAACCAGAAGTGGTACTTCATATGATGGACCCGCTATTCCTACTACCTCTTCTTCTTCTCTCCCAAAGGTAGTGGAAAGTGAACCGAGGCGACAAAGGACAAGGAACTTCCTACTAATACGGAGGTACCAGCAATGTCCATCCTCGGGTTGTCGAAACCCAAATCCAATCCGGAGTTGTTTTGAACCTCCGTAGCTCCCATTGAAAACCACAAATCCAAATCTTCTATTCCTTACCCATCACGTTTGAATGAGCAAAAGCTCCGCGAAAAAGCCAGTCATCAAATGGACAAATTTTTCAAATTTTCCAAGAACTACATTTTGACATAAGCTTTGCGGATGCTATCATGTTGATGCCCAAGTTTGCATCAACTCTCAAACACATGTTAAGCAACAAGGAAAAGCTGTTTGAAATGGCTAAAACTCCTCTCACGAGCGAGCTGCTCTGACGGTTATCTTGAAGAAGCTTCAGCTTGGAGATCCTGGAAAGTTCCTCTTACCTTGTGTATTTCCAGGGATGGTTGAATGCTTTGCCTTAGCCGATCTTGGTGCAAGCATAAACCTAATGCCTCATTCAGTGTGGAAGAAACTTTCTCTTCCGGACCTTACTCCTACATGCATGACTCTCGAGCTTGCGGTCGTGACAATATCCCGTCCTCTTGGAATTGCGAGGCGTATTTGTGAGTAGGAAAGTTCCATTTTCCAGGTGACTTTGTAGTTGTTGATTTCGATGCTGATCCACGGGTTCCTCTCATTGTTGGAAGAGGATTCATGAGAACGGGTCGTGCTCTCATTGATGTATTTGAGCAAGAAATCACATTACGTGTTAGTAATGAAGCTGTCACCTTTAACCTTGATCAAACTTCGAGGTACTCCGCAAACTATGATTAGAGTCGGTTAACCGCATAGATATCATTGATGTTGCTACTGAAGAGTACTCTCAAGAAGTTCTTGGTTATTCTCATAATTCGTGAGTGGGGATCCACCCATCTTCTCAACCTATCATAGCCAATTCTACTCCTTCTCTCACTCTGTTTGAAGGAAGCGACTTCATCTTGGAAGAGATTGAAGCATACTTGGCTAGTGATTCTATTCCATGGAAATTGATCACGCTCCAATTGACATCGAGGGGACATACTTCTCATTGAGAAATTGCTTAAAGATGATCACTCATCAACCCTCACACACTAGTGATGCAATTCCAGAAGAGATTAATCACCATGAGATTAATCCGGAAGGAGATATTCTTATTCTTGAGAAGTTGTTAAATCAGGACACTTCTCCTCCACTCCCTCGGTCGAGCTTCATAACAAGGAAGTCAAGTCGGTTGAGAAAAGCTGAAGAATTTCACGAGGTCGAACTTAAGGACTTACCGCCTCATCTCGAGTATGCATTTCTTGAGGGTGATGATAAATTGCTTGTCATTATTGCTCGAGATTTGAGTAAAGATGAAAAGACTGCTCTCATAAAGGTCTTGAAGTCACACAAGCAAGCAATTTCTTGGAAACTCTCCGATATTAAGGGTATCAACCATGAGTTTTGTACTCACAAAATCTTGATGGAGGATGACTTCAAGCCAGGTTCAACATCGAGAGAAGGGTGAATCCTAAGATCCATGATGTTATCAAACAGGAGGTTATCAAACTTCTTGATGCAGGATTGATTTACCCAATCTCGAGATAGTCCTTGGTTAGCCCAATTCATTGTGTTCCTAAAAAGGGTGGCATAACTGTTGTCACGAATGAAGAAAACGAGTTAATTCCAACTCGATTGGTTACGGGATGGCGTGTGTGTATTGACTATCGTAAGTTGAATGACGCCACCCGTAAAGACCATTTTCCTCTACCCTTCATGGACCAAATGCTTGAGAGATTAGGAGGGAATGAATACTATTGTTTCCTTGATGGTTTCTCAGGATATTTTCAGATCCCCATTGATCCACAGGATCAAGAGAAGACCACATTCACCGCCCATCGAGAACTTTTGCCTACAAACGTATGCCTTTTGCTTAGTATATGCGCTCGACGCGTTCCAACGATGTATGATGGCCATATTCCACGACATGATCAGGGAAACAATGGAGGTGTTTATGGATGACTTCTCGGTCATTGGGGACTCATTTGAAACATGTCTCTCCCATTTAGACAAAATGTTAAGCGGTGTGAAGACACCAACCTCTGTCTAAATTGGGAGAAGAGCCACTTTATGGTCAAACAAGGCATAGTCCTTGGCCATAAAATCTCAAAAAACGGGATTGAGGTAGATAGAGCAAAAGTTGATGTTATTGCTAAACGGCCTCATCCTACTACCGTCAAAGGTATTAGGAGTTTTCTTGGTCATGTCGGGTTTTATCGTAGATTCATTCAAGATTTTTCTAAAATCGCCCGGCCTATGACCCATCTTCTTGAAAAAGATGCTCCTTTTATCTTTTCTCTGAGTGCATGAAGCTTTTGAAACACTAAAGGAAAAGCTTACGGAAGCACCCATTCTAGTTGCCCCCGACTGGGATTTACCCTTTGAGCTCATGTGCGATGCAAGTGATTTTGCTATCGGTGAAGTCTTGGGGCAACGAAAAACAAAGCATTTTCAGCCTATCCACTACGCAAGTAAGACTATGACTGAAGCTCAAACCCATTACACCACTACGAGAAAAAGAATTATTAGGCTGTGGTGTATGCGTTTGAAATTTCGCCATACCTTATCTTGACCAAATGTGTGGTGTACACGGATCACTCGGCTCTCAAATATCTCTTTGCAAAACAAGATGCAAAGCCGATATTGCTCCGTTGGGTTCTCCTCCTACAAGAATTTGATATCATTATCACGTGATAAAAAGGGCTGAGAACCTAGGCTGATCATCTGTCCTGTCTAGAAAACCCTCACCAAGATGTTTTTGAGAAAAAGGAAATAAATGAAACATTTCCTCTCGAAACACTCAATGCGGTTTCTTTTAGGTGGAAACTCTTCTACCCCATGGTTTCTGACTTTGCAAATTACCATGCGGGTAACTTCATAGTGAAAGGGATGTCGACCCAAGAGAAGAACAAATTCTTCAAGGATGTTAAACATTACTTACGGGCGACCCTACTTATTCAAAATACATGCGGATCAAGTCATCGAGCGTGTGTGTATGGTCGGGAAGCCAACGACATTCTCAAGGCTTGCCATTCGGACCTCTTGGGGCATCATAGCCCCACGCCAAGAAGGTGTTTGATTCCGGGTTTTATTGGCCCACAATTTACAAGGATGCCCACCAATTTGTCAAAGCCTGTGATGCTTGTCAACGTCACGGGAATATCTCACAAAGAAATGAAATGCCGCAAAACGTCATTCAAGTGTGTGAGATTTTTGACATTTGGGGCATTGACTTTATGGGGCCATTTCCTTCTTCTCGCGGTAATAAGTACATACTCGTGGCCGTTGACTACTTGTCAAAATGGGTTGAAGCAAAAGCTTTACCTACCAATGATGCCCGAGTAGTTGTAAAATTTTAAATCTCTTTTGCGGTTTGGAACTCCGCGAGCTATAATCAGTGATCGTGGTACACATTTCTGCAATGATCAATTTGATCGTGTTATGCAAAAGTATGGTGTTACTCACCGTCTCTCTACGCATACCACCCCCGAACAAGTGGGCGGTGGAAGTCTCCAACCGTGGTATAAAAGAATTCTTGAAAAGGACGATGAATCGTGCCTCCTGGTCGGATAAACTGATGGCGCTCTCGGGCCTTTCGTACAGCTTACAAAACACCCATGGTGTACTCCATACAAGCTAGTTCGCGGAAGGCATGTCATCTGCCGGTTGAGCTAGAGCACAAGGCATACTGGGCCTTGAAGCATGCCAACTTCGATATTCAGAAAGCTGGTGATCACCGGAAAGTTCAAATGAATGAATTAAATGAACTCCGTGATCAAGCATACGAGAACTCTTTGATCTATTAGAAAAAGACAAAGAAGATTCATGACTCCAAAATCAAGAACAGCGTTTTCAACGTCGGTGATCGAGTCCTTCTTTTCAACTCAAGATTGAAGATTTTCGCGGGAAAACTAAAATCCGTGGTGGACCATTCACCATTACTAAAGTATTTCCATATGGAACCATTGAGTTATCTCAACCCGATGGTCCAAACTTTAAAGTGAATGGTCATCGGTTGAAGCATTACTTTGGAGGACATTCCTCCCTGGTTGTCCCGGATCTACAAACTTTCCCCATGAACCAATGAATGCCGGGATCGAGTCAAGCTAGCGACTTCGGGAATCAAAACGATAGCATGCTAGATGGGTTTTCACCTGTGTACCACCTAGTGTGGGGAGTTGCCCCCCATTGTATATAAGAGTTAAATTTCAAAATCTTGCTAAAAATAATGGCGTAGTATTTCCCTTTTGTGTTCTATGTTTCGGCATAACCGTCGGTACTTTGAATATTGAGGGCAATATTCATTTCTAGTGTCGGGGGGGAATTCTCACGAATTTTATCATGTAATTATACCGCCTAATTCCCCATTTTGGCCAAATTTTTTTGGGTAAGTGTTTTCACTTACTCGAGATTATGGTTATCATCCGCCTTGTCTAATAAACAAAAGGATTGGCTAATCCGGAGCAAACGGCTCTTGGTAAAGATATCTCAAATCCGTTGACGGCTTGCAATTTGCCCAAAATTGTATGGTATTCACCTCACCATATCCTTAAAAGTGAAGAGTTGGCTAGCCCGTAAGTTTATGGCTTGTGGTAAAGGCAGTTGGAAAACCATAATTGGTAATCGACTCACCAAAGATATATTATCTAAGAGTTGGCTAGTCGAGAAGCAAGCGGCTTCGGTAAAGACAAATCAAATCCGTTGAAAATTGGTGATTTGCTCAAAATCATTTGGTTATCGGTGTACCAAGGTTCTTACTTGAACTGAAACATTTGGCTACTCCGGAAGTAATGGCTTTTGGTAAAGAGATGAAATCCATAAATTTTTCTCAAAACATTGCTAGGGACTAGCAATATCTTAGTGTGGGGGATTGATGAGTGTCTAAATACTCATCATTTTGTACCAATTAAATGCAAAACATCTGAAAAATCTCAGAAATGCATCAAAATGATAAAAATATCACAAATAAGTGTTTTATGTGTTTTAAATGCAAAAATATCAAAATCTGGTGAAAAACGTGTCAGGAATTAGAAAATTCCATTGTGAAGAGTCGGTCACCCAAAATATTTTCTAGCATAAGTTAGCTCGTAAACTTGTCGTTATTTACGTTTTTATGTAGTTAATTTGTTAGTCAGTAGCGTAAAATAGTTTAGTGCAACACCGTGGAGGAAGGACGGGTCTTTACCTTTGTATCCACGATCCATAGAATTGGAGTGTATTTGTAAGTATATATACCCCTTCCATCCATGGAAGGGGTGGTGCTTTCAATCTAATATTCTACATTTTGTGAAGTAACTCTCTACCAAGAAAACACCCAACTCTCTAACTTTCTCTCTCTAATGGCAAACATGTATTTTGATCATCCAAGACCACCCGAATCATCAACACAATAATATTTGGATCCTAACAATTGGTACCAGAGCCAAGGTTGTTGTGCTTTGATGATTTTGATTTTGATACTTGTTTTATTCTTGTTGGTGTGCATTTGTGTGGTCGGTATATTATGGGTAAACTGTTCTAGTATCCTCTTTTGGTTTAAAACAAAAAGTCATCTAGTCATGATCAAATCTGTCTTGTGTCACTTCTTCCCAAACATCTCTTATATATATCTTTGTGACTTCGTTTGTTTACCAACTGAGAATATTGTCATATTAAGTCAAAAGTCCTTGTCTCTAGTTACAAGTCCAAAAGCATATAAGCATGGTTTTATGGGTCAAAATGGGTCAAAAGTTGCAACTTTATGATAAGTTTTACGGGTAAGTATGAAGATGGTGGAAATGTGTCGGAAAACTCATCGAAACTTAAAAAAAATCTTGCTAGCGACTTAGACACAAAACTGTCACGATTCATTGTATTGCGATGCGAGTTGGTTGAATATAGCGACTTGGTAACGGTTTGACTTTTGAGTCAAACTGATAAAGCTAGCGATTTGTTATAGACCTAGCGACTTGTTATTTAACAAGTTAAGTAGCGAGTTAGCTTAGCGACTTGGCTAGCGACTTGGCTAGCGACTTGGCTAGCGACTTGGCTAGCGACTTGGCTCAATGACTTTGTTTTGCAACTTGACTCAAGACCAGTGACTAGTAGCGACTTGGTTAAAAGAAGAGATGAAGGAAGATATGACCACGTCCACTCATAACTATTACCATATAGCCGACTCGACCTCGAGTTCAACATAAACCATCCTCGGTCCTTGAAAGCTTAAGCGTGATATACAAAGATAAACCGATCAGCAGTTCCATTCACCCACATATTCAAAATCCCATATTCAACAACATCCAACATCCAACATGTATCCACTACTCAACTCTAACAAAAATGAAAAAGTTAATAGATCTCAGCCTTCTTTTTTCGTGGTTCTCAAAAGATAACAACAAGACTAACGAGAGTCTATGTCACGAAAAGATCAAGACTCATTGTGTCTAAAAACAATTATTAAATCTCAGATTGCTTCGTGCTTGTTGTGATATAACATCATGACTGCCAAGAGTCAAACACACGAGTTCTTATCCTCATCGACTCATTTTTGAAGCTTATTCTTCAATAATTTTCCGAAATCCAATATATAAGAAATATAACTAAAAAGTTATCTTCTTTCTATCAATTCGTTCTAAGGCAATAATGCTTACAAGAGTCAAGAATATACCTACCTGGAATATGTTCTTGAAGCCGTGTCCTACACCTCTTAACCATCCCTGTGGTATTAATGAAAGACTCACAACCCTCGAGCCAACCCTGTGGCGAGGTCAGGTCATACGATTATTTGTTGTGAGTTTAGCCTTGTTTGTTTGGTGAGAATATTCTGAATATAATAAAACTTTTGGATGGGTGAATTGTATATGGGGTAGGCTGAGGAATTTGGTGAGTGGTATTAGGGTTTGTTTGAGTATGTTCTTGTGATGAGATTTGAAGCAGAAGTATTTCTTAGAGCTTTTTTCTTGAGATAGGGGCGGACATAATATTGTGTGTGATTAGGGTTTGCTTAAAGTGAGATACATTAGGGCAAGTGTGGGATTTGCTATCATTATATAACCCGATGTGTCGGGTTTGAATGGGTGATTATGTTGGATCATTTAATATGTGTTGATGGGCTGCACTCCTTGTAAAATGTACATGGGCCATATATTACATGTTGGTCTTTGAATGGGCCTTATGGATCTGGTGAAATCGTTTTGTTTCATGGATAGATTAGCAATGACATATGACGTTGTACATTGAAACACTTAGGCGAGCATTGTTAAACATGATCGTATTACAACTTATTTGGTGGACTTTTAGTGAACCGAGTACTCTGTCATTAATCAAGGAGTTACTTTCTCACTCGTGGAAATTGGACTTAATATACTTAATCGTGTATTATATCACATTTAAGTATAATTGGTATAAGTTACAAGGGATGCATGATATTCATGGTATTTGGGTTATTTATGAGCCTCGTTATTTTTAAATTGGTCTCGTGGGCATATAATGAATATAATGGACTTGGCAATATCCATTTATAAATGATTTGGGCTTTGATGTTGAGATATCACTCATAGGCATGGGCCATTTGTTGCTACAAATGAATTTCAACATGGACCAAGTTTGAGTATTCATGGGGTTTTGTTTTATGCGTTTCATTGTATTGTGAGATTTGTCGAGTCATGAAGTCGATTTGTGATGCGATTTGTGCTATGAGATTTGATAATGAGAGTTGTTGTGTTAAGCTGATTGGTACTTTGGTATATACATTTTCACGGAGAATATTATGTCACAACTCGAATTGATAGTTGAACAAGGATGACTTATGGGTTGTGGGAACGGTATCTCTTATTTGGATATGAAGTGAAGTTTTCCGACCGTTTACTTATTTCGTCTTCTTTCTTTCTACCCTTCCGTGAAGATGACTTGTTTGGGCATTTAAAGAGTGTGATAAAGACTTGGCTATTTAATTACGGTTGTGATTCTTTCTCGCAACCCACAAAGTAACTAACACTCGTGTCTCAAGCAGTAGAGGATATGTCAAGAGGTTTTGTACATTGGGTACACCGTTTATCTTTCACAAGGATTAGTACAAGTTTAAGTAACAAATCTGGGGAATTTTACTTCATGATCAAGTTTGGCATATCGGGTTTACTTCTCCATGTTGTCACTACAATGCTTGGCGAATGAGAATGCATGAATGATGTGTTTACCAAAGTGTTTATTGGATGGTTGTTGATATTGTTGATGTTGGATAATGGACCGTTGATGAACATTTGCATGTTCCCCTAAAGCGGATATTCACGAAACCAAAATTGTCATTACACATTCAAGCTAACATTGTTTACGGTTTTGTCTTGATTTTGTAAAATCCCGAGAAAGAACCTATTTCTCGGTTTAAATCATAGACTTGTAAAATCCCGTGACAATGGAAACATCGATAATTGTAAAGTGCATTTCCGGATCTATCTTACGGTTTATTCTTGGTTTTGTAAAATCCGCGAAAGAAACTATTTCTCGGTTTAAACCATAGAATTGTAAAATCCCGTATTGATGGAACCATCTTGGAAGCAGTATTTAGGGATCTTCGATCTTTGGTGTTACGGTTTCTGTTTGAAGAAGGGATAAAAATGGTGTACTTCATGAATTGGATGTGTGTTTGGATATTCGTCATGGCGGTTTGGTTATGCTTGGTTTTATGGAGTTTTGTGCTTTTAACCATGGTCGGGATGAAACCATTATCAGAGTTCACTTAAAACGTCAAAGGAGGCTAGAGTTGAGCTTTTAACAAGAAGATGTGACAACGGGGTTAATTGATTATTATCTATTTGAGGTTGAAGTGAATTATCGCGGGCGAGTGTACTTAGTATCTGAAGGTATCGGGGATGGATGGATGAAGATTCTTCAAGATCCTTGTTCGAACTTATTTTCAAAAACGAAGACTTGGAAATCTAGTTATTGTTGAGTGACTTTTACCTTTACATTTACCACTTGGGAATTGGGCTATCACCTCAAAATAACTATCACTTTAAGGACTTACGTTGTAGTGCTCAGTGTCACATTCAATTGTGGATTTTCAAGAGGTAATGTACGTCTATTACTTGATGGTTGGTTGGTTGAAGAGTATAGAGTACTTAAGAGATTCAATGGAGCATGAATTCTCGGCACCGCTCTTTGTTACATATGTGCAAGTTTAAGTCCGCGAGTTGGGTTAGTTTACTTGAGGTCAAATTTATCATATTGGGTTCTCTTCATCACTATGCGACAAATAGCCTCTTGAATGATAATGGGGTTGATTACATGTTTTGCCAAAGAGATGTTGAAAAGAGAGATTATGACGTCTGTTCACATCAGTTTCAGGCCTCGTACTCCAAAAGAAAAAGTGTAATGCGTTCGGTCGCATTATCTTCCAAAGAAGAGAAATCTTCTTATGACGTTTGAACATATCAGTTCAAGCCTCATTCTCTAAAGAAAATTAATACGTTTGATGCGCTTTATCTTGGAAGAAGAAATCTTCTTATTATGACCATTCTCACCAACATGCTTCATGCTTTTCCATGCTTCGGTCATCAAGTGGATCTTCTTCTCATGTTTTTCTCAATGGTGATCTACTACTTTGATGGTTTTCTATTTTTCACTAGCTCAATTAAAATGGCGATAGCGACATCATATGCAATTTTTGCGGGGGAGAAGTGGAAATAGACTACACATGGATGAGTTCACTTGTTTAATCAAGAATGGCAACTACGTATGCAATTCTTGAGGGGGAGAAGAAGTGTGAATTTTTTTGAGAGAAAGTGAAAGATATTATTATGAGCTCCAACTCTCTACCTTGGGAGGTAGAGAGTATTTATAGTCTTACATAATACCAACACCACAATGGATGTATCAGAGATTTTCTATTAGCTGATGATCTCAAATCTTGGCTCAACATTATTATCACGTGGATCAGTAACAAACCTCCACTTGGATTAACCAAACATGCAATGAGTGGAATCAATGACTACGAGCTTCGGAGCAAAGTACTACATCAAGAATGCAAGATCAATTGTTAATGTAATATCTGATTGTATTCAATGTCATTTTAGTATATGTTTGAGGTGACCTCCCTTAGGGGGAGATTGTTAGGAATTAGAAAAAATACAAAAATATAAAAATTGATAGGATCGTTATTTTATTGTGTTTGATGATTCGGGTGGTCTTGGGAGATCAAAATACATGTTAGCCATTAGAGAGAGAAAGTTAGAGAGTTGGGTGTTTTCTTGGTAGAGAGTTACTTCACAAATTGTAGAATATTAGATTGAAAAGCACCACCCCTTCCATGGATGGAAGGGGTATTTATACTTACAAATACACGACCTCCTATCGGCCTGTGGATCAAGTATACAGTGGGTAAAGACCCATCCTTCGTCCACGGTGTTGCTCTAAACTAAACTACGCTACAAACTAAACAAATAAACTACTTAATAACGTAACAAACGACACGTCTACGAGCTAACATATGCTAGACTTATAATTGGAGTGACCGACACTTTAACATGGAATTTTCTAATTCCTAACAATCTCCCCCTAAGGGAGGTCACCCCATGAAATACATTTTGCATCCTAGCATTCTATCATTGTCTTTAGTTCTTGAGCTCGTAGACTTGAATTCTTCAACATCTGCATCTTTGTGCTTTTTTAGCGATTCTTTAAAGTCCGCATTGAATTGTACTTTAAGTGGAGGCCTTTGAACTGATCCACATCTTTGATGATCTTCGAGCTTTCATTGAGATCATCACCCGCGACAAATCTCTCGGATCATCCATAGTTTTGTTGCCATCATGTGAAGTTGTGACTTTCGGACCGACATGCTCACACTTTTGAATCATGACATCTTTCCATCGAGTAGCGGAGCCTTCTTGGTTCATGATATTTGCGGCAGCCGAAGCATAAGCATAGTATGAAATATCGAGCCGGTTATGAAGATATGCACCACTCATGATTTCTTCAAATTAAGTGTGGATGCTGTGAGCATGCGGCTTTGGATTGACTCCTCAATTATGATGCAACCGTCAAATGTACCGCAAACAACAGTTAGCAATAAAACGCGAAAGTGTCTTTGATCACTTCGCGATTGAATACACGGCCCACGGTTCCCCGTTGATCGGTACAAGTATTACTGTGATCGGTAGGATTCCTAAGAATCTCCTTGACGAGGTTTGCGGTACTTCTAGCCGTTTCTCAAACGGAACGTCTCAAAGAAACAACACGGAGTGAACCGCGAATTGAGATTCACTGATTGATGAAAAATGATTTGAAAAACAATCGTGTATTGCATAGAGAGTTTTTGCAATACGACGAAGGTTTTATGAGGAAGATCAATTTTCATTCAAAAATACTTTTTGTATTTGAAAAGGAATACACATTCGACGTGCTAGCGAAAGAAAGAGATTCGCACATCGAACGGTTTTTCCAAAAGTAATTTTTCAACCGGAGATACTTTTGAGTTTGAAAACATGAATACACATTCGTACAAGAAAGAAGGTTTGCACATCGAACGGTTTTTCCAAAAGTATTCGTCAATTCCATTCATGGACCAAGGTTGATTCAAGATTGAATCTCCCCATCGTTTCTATCCAGTTGTCACAAGCTTGATCTTACGAAGAATCTCACATGTCACTCACAAAGAGCTTGTTTGATGTTGGCTCTAGAAGGATTTCCATCTTCATCGTGAATACTTTCATATCACTCGGATGGCAATACCACAAGGATAATGCGTAGGACTCTTAATATGTTCTTACTTTCCACATTGTGTGAAACAGCAAGTCTTCAAGAATATAGTGTCCTAATAAGATATTGTGGATGATCTCTTGGCTCTAGACTCAATCGTGCACATTTCGTTCCTATGCCGGAGACTAGGGAGAGGGTCTCCTTCTTCAATATCAACAATCTCTAAGAGAAAGTCGATAGATTATGTCGGTTCCCCGTGAGAATGAAACAAGCCCTTTTAAGAGGAACTTGAGTAGTTTGGGAAGTTTAGTGCGATCGTCCATGGGTCCATGACGTCTTGTCTTCAATACCATGTTACCTTGGTAACAACCGTAGCATATGTATTGAACGGTTACGCCCTAAGGTTGAATTATTGGAGGGCTATTTCTTTTCACCCTTTTCACATTCATTTCTTTTCATTCTTCAACCCCTTCAGTGCTTACCGAGACTTCATTACTAGAACCTTGTTGGGTTTATTCCATTACTAGCTCTATCTCAGTCCGCACTCTTCCCATATCTCACTTTTCTCCTTTTTCAATATACCTAAGGACTCTACACTATCTAGTGGATTGTCCCTGGTAGATCCCTCCGGCTCTGGCGGATCGTGGGAACTAATACCTAACCTCACCATCCTTATAACTCCATACATAAAGTAAGATGGTCGGTCTTTTGGTACAATTCATTCTTCCTTGAAACCAATCGAAAAATCATTTGGAAAAACAATCAAGGTACTTGTGATACGAGATCAAAGCATTTTGTACCTTAATAGTTTTGATCATTTAGAAATGCTCCCCCTCAACATGTGCATATGATTTAAAATTGTTTGCACATGGAGGCAAGAGTTCTTTGAAATAATTTCTTGATCACATTTTCCTTAGAAAAAGCCATTTGAATTTCTTTTGGTAAATTCTACCCCTCAATATGTGCATAGGATAAGAGAAATCATTTTAACACATAGAGGCAAGAGTTCTTTTGAAGCACATCCACGAATCACAAAGTCATTAAGAAAACCATTTGAAAACTCAATCAAGGTACTTTATAAGTCTCTTTAAAAAAACTTTTTGTACCTCGATAGTTTGCTCCCCTCAATATGTGCCGAGATTGAAAGCGTTGCTTTATATGAGAGAGCAGCACATACAATTAAATCAAAAAACGATCACCTTTTATCAAATTTCATTATTAAATCACAAATTCTCCCCGATCAAAAATATCAAACCCTTTGAGATTTTGGATCCCAAGTGATTTAATTAGGTTTAAAAAACATGGGAGAAAATGTGGCCTTGTTTAAATACTCATCTGGTTTTTGGATAAATCCTCCTCCTCAACATGTGCATTGTGTATTTGAAATCGTTTGGCACATGGAGGCGGAGTGCCTTTAAAGGACTAAAACCAATTCCATTTAAAACAGATTTGAGATTTAAATCACGATCTCTACCCCGATCAAAAATATCAAACCATTTGAGATTTGTGATCCCAACTGATTTAAATCATTTAGAAAAATTTGGGGAAAGACGTGGCAAGATTCAATTTTGAAAGATGACAAATAAGGACCATTATAAGACATTAAAGATTGTTAGTGTCAGGTATGATAGTTTTAAGAGATCTTTTAAGTAAAACAAAACAATTTCACAATCAAACAAGAACAGAAAAATTTCATTTTGAAAGACCTTGATTCTAAAGAAAAATCATACCATGACATAACATTAAATCTTTAGATCACCACTTACTATCGTACAAGACGGAACTTTTGTGAAGAAATATCGTTTGAAAATATTTTATTTTAAATCACTCTCCCCTCAATCCATGAAAGAAGTCAATAATTGAGTGACTTAGGTTTTGATAACATGAAGTCCGGTGATTTTCAAAATTTAGTTCAATTTATTTTCAAAACAATATTTTCCATTTTCAAAACAATTTTATTTTCAAAGTTTTTAGAAAAATGGTATCATCACGATTATCCTGCACAAAGATATGTTAGATGGTTGAGAAGCTTATTCTTTGTAGGGCTTGGAAGAAAACCGTCTGCATGGCAGTGAGACTTCTTCTTATGTTGCATTTTGAATGCCAACCGAGGTCAATTAAGCTCCGCTTCTTCAATCACATTAGAAAACCATCTGGCGATGCGGATGAGACCTCTTATGTTTCATTTATGCCAACTCTCCATGGAAGTCCAATTAAGCTCCGTTTCTTCATTTGTCAACCCTAAGATATTGTTACACCCTTTCCTTTCGGCATCCAATCATATTCATCTGTGGGATCGGATCGGAACATTCTTATAACAAATATACCTTCATACGTTAGTGAACACACATACAGATATATGGTGGTCGACATCACCCAAACAAGAATCGACTAATAAAAGTCAATGCAACATATCAATCGGATCATTTAAATGTATGGGAAAAATGTGTTCATCAAACTCTAATTATCTAAACCTAGCAATCATATCCTTGGCACCTAGTCCTTCAACATAGGTTAACATCATTTTTAATTAAGCATATTAGGATAATTAAGAAAGCTCGTTTAGAAGATATAGATTTGAAAACATTCTCCCCCTCAACCAATAACTCATTTTATAAAAGATTTTAAAAGTCTAAGTCATTGATTGAGTTTCCAAATTTTATAAGATCTCTGAATCGATTGTTTTAAGCAACTCATTTACCACCATTTTGAAAACACCAAATATTTTTCTAAAGAATTTTAGACGGAAAAACATTTGTGTAGGAACAGCAGTCCTTCGACATACTTTCCTATTTGAAATATTTGAAAAATTGGTTTAGCGCAACACTTTCCTTTCATGAAGAACGGGTTGCTATCTGAAATAATAGCAAGCCATAGTTTAAGCGGAAATTACAATGCGGGAAATGCTGCAAGCCATCATTTGAAGTCCGTTACTATCAAATAACCGTAAGCCATCATTTGAAAGCAGGTTACAGTGCGAAATAACTGTAAGCCACATTTTGAGACATGTTTAGAAAGGAATATTTACACCTCCTGCTCGAACTTCATCTAAAGTCCCGTTCCATTATTGAATGACATTTCTAAGACCGTAGATGTTATCGATACCAGAAGACATGTCTTGGAAAACATATTTTTGGTATTTTTAAATTTTCGGATTTTTATGGGGTTTTGGTTTTGTATTTTTCTATTTTTGTTTTGTTGGTTTTATATTTTTCTATTTGGTTTTTGAAAAAATATATACAAGGATAGAGTAGATGATATAGTTAAAGAAGATGATGATACGATACGAGATAAGGATATCGGCGAGCGTCGTAGAAGATAGAATAGTCATCTCTTAAACTTCCACCACCAAAGCATCGAGAGGCTCGAATGAGTGAAGAACATGAGCCTTTGAGAAAACGAGACTTTGGCGGCTTCCCCCAAACCGAAGTTCCATTAGATGAGCAGATTCGAAGCTCTATTTCAAGCTTGCCTTAGCCAGGTGCACAGAAAAGCACACCATTACCATAAATTATTTGCTACATTTAGAACGAAAATCGAGGATCTCCATTGAGGGTTATATCATCAATAGAAACGTAGCGTTTCATCCCACTCTTTAAATAATCTTCTCAAATTTCTTTTCTCTTGGCGTCGGAAGCAATCCATTCCAAAAGGTGTCAAGAACCACTTCCCCGTAGTTGAATTGAA
>OU343216.1:108742447-108787559 GCA_910596185.1 Chrysanthemum makinoi | reverse complement strand
TAGGACCTATTACACATGCACATGCACATGCACCACATGTGTAGCACATCCTAATAGTATATGCAAATCATGAGATTCACCTATATTGTTGCATACTAATGCAACCTGTGATTCTTCGGGAATGATGGTTCTTAACTTACTTGTTAATACAAATAAGCCGTAAAAACGTTTATTTATATTTTACGATCTTCTAATGTTTTGTCGATAACAAACGTAAAATAATTTTAACGAAACAGATAAAATACGTAAATGGCTTGAGCCAATAGTTTACTAACACACATACATTTTCACATAAAACACTAAACAAGTAAAAGTGGTTTTATGATTTAGTAATACATATGTACAACAACTAGTGTTTACATATGGGGCAAATATATACATAACTAGTATGTATCACAATGGGTAAAAGTTTAAGTATTTGACCCATTGACTTAATATATTGAATGTAGTTGGGTATAACCCAAAGTCCATGACCCATACCCATGAAGCATAACCCATAAACCATTGCATGACATCATGCATAAGTCATATATGGATGTTATCCATGACCCATGGTTTTAACCCATGACCCATGGACTAGATGCATTGCATCTTGTAGATACATTGTATCTACTTGGATACCCATGGTCCAATGTCTAGGACCCATGACCCATAACCCATAACCCATGAACCAAAACCCATGGGCAAAGAGGAGCATCCCACGGATCCCCGATCCTGGGACGGATCCCTCAAGTGAGGGATCCATGGGATCTGTGAAATAGTAGCCAAAATTCCTCTATAAATAGTGAGCCATTTCTTCATTTTGGGTTGCCACTCCCACACATACTTTCCCCAAGTATTGTAACCTTCTAACCTCGGATCCTAAGGATCTCTCTATGTAGTTTGTATTTTGTTTGTGTGATTCTGTAGGTTCCTCTTGAACGCGAGATCACCACCTCTTGAAGTCGAGCAAGCTCAAGTCCATGAGTTGCCATACTTCGTCATCATCAAGACTACTTAGGTTCTCTTGTTGATAGTTCTTTCTTCCTCTATAGAGGTGTTGTGTCAAAGGCATTAGTGAAGGATGCCAAAAGAGTCAAGACAAAAGCATTAGTGAAAGGTGCTTAACGTTCATGTCAAATGCATTCGTGAAGAATTCCAATAGAGTCAAGACGAAGGCATTAGTGAAAGGTGCCAAACGTTCGTGTCAAAGACATTAGTGAAGAATGCCTAGAAGTCAAGTCAAATGGCATTAGTGAAAGATGCCAAGGGCGTATAATCGATGAGGTGCAGCGATATACAAATAGAGATAGGTTGTATCCAAGGATATTGGTATCCTTGATGATGTTGTAATAAGGAGTGGGTCTCCTTTGGGATAGGTGTTGTGTAGTGTTGGGTAGTAGTTCCTTCATTGTAATGGAACTCGGTATCTAGCCTAGTACCGGATAAAGGGTTGGCGACGTTGTGATAGGTGTGGTTCTACCTTGTGGAAGAACCCGGTGGTTAGCCTAGTAACGGAAAACGTGTAGGCGACGTTGTGAAGGCTTCTCCGCCATAAGGAGTTGGTGTCTTGTAGTGTTTACGAACTCTCGAGTAGGTGACTCGGGGAGTGGAGTAGGGCAAGGAAGGTGTCCTTGTAGCCGAACCACTATAAATACTCGTCTCGTAGTTATGTGCTTCTTACTCTTTATCTTTCATTGCACATTTATATATCTATCTATCAACGTCCAACATACACATCCAAAGAGATTGACATAAGTCGATCTAAATATTTTAAAACGAAGTTTTAATTGGTAAAACTATTAAACCCCCCTTCTAGTTTTCCACAATTGGCATCAGAGCTCCGTTACCAAGTTTCTTAGAGTATGTTGTACTTTAAAAACTTGATACGATCCGTGTATGTTTGAAAACAACAAAGATGTTTTTTTTTTTTTACTAAAGGTCATGTTTTAAAAATCATCATATTGTATAATGTTGGATAATGATAGAACGTTCTAATATTCTTCCTTCTTAAGAATTCTTCATACTTGGATTTGGGCATACTAAGAAGATCATGAAGAAATTCTCTAAATACTTCTTTCCTTAAAAAGAATATTTAGCAAAGGTATGATCTTTAATAAATTAGAAATATTTTTTTGTTGTCATTTTGTTTCTTTCATGATTAAGTTTTAGTAGTATCTTTACGCTCTCTTAATAATCACTAAAGTAGTTATCTATATTGAACTCATCATCAAGAATAGTATTCTTCGTTGATTTATATAGGCAATACTAGAAACTAGTAATAATGATATCTCGGCTATTCGAGAGCCTTGATCATTACTCCTCACAAAAGGGCTATTGACATGTCATCTATGTTAATGAGTATCCATGTGAAATTTCTTACATTATGATAAAATGGGATTTTATCATAATGTTTGAAAAACTTCCCAAAGAATTATGATTTATTCATAAAAAGGGAACCTCATCAAATAGGATTAGTATAAACCGTCAAAACCCCAAACCACAAGTTATAGAGCTTAAACATCGACCCTAGGAAATTTAGAACTCCCAAACAAAAATTATCAAGGAATACTTAAGCTGAATTTTTTCTGTTATGCCGGATCCCTGCGTTTGAACTAGCCGGATCCCTCATACAAGGGATCCTTAGGATCCGTGCAACAAAAGACAGCATAAGTTAGAAATGATCACTGTGGAAGTTCCACTATCACTTTCCTCTATCAAAGACTCACAAACATAAACCTAGTTACTGTTTACATGAGCAAATTGATCATTTCCTTCAAGCAAAACAATCTCTTGTGTAAGTATAATCTTCACTACATTGTTATTTCTATTCCTTGATTCCTAGGATTACAATTTTCATCTTTAGAAGTTGGGTTCAAATGGGTTTGTCATAATTTGTTACCACATTGTTTTCTAAGCTAATCAAAATCAAAGAATTAACATTGTTAATACAAATTAAACTCATTCCTTGAATTCAATGAAGATGTTTTGAGCAAAATTGTGATCAAACCCTTTAGGCTACTATTCACAATTAACACCACATTGTAGTTTTGTTGTATAGGAACAATCATGCCTAGTAACCGCCAACAAGATTATCATGATACCGCCCACTACATCCCAATGTACCATCGAAAGGAAGGCCTTAGCCCGAAGGATAGGAAAGCTTTCAAGTTGCTTGAAAAGAGGCTTTTTCATGAAGGCCGTGTGGTAGAACCATCATTACTTGCTAACACCAACATCCGAGAAGTCTTTGAAGGAATTGGCTTTTATTGTCTTTTGGACATAAACGAGCAAATTTGTCCGGTGTTCGTGCTTGAATTTTACAAGACAATGAGAATCGTTAGAAATGATAATGGGACCATCTCAATAGCCTTCATCATAAATGAGCATGAGTACACCCTCTCTCTTGTTGAATTTGGAAGAATACTCCGTGTCCCATATCAAGGAGTTTGCATGTATTCCAATGAATGGTCTTTGGCAGTGCTACACGACATGGTAGATCATCATGAAGTCTACTACATGAGAATCCCGAAAGCAACCACGGTAAGGGATAACATATTCATGGAAAGGGCATCTCCATCGAGGGTCACGAGAAATTCCAAAGTGATCTATAGGGATCCATTTCAAATGGAGCTTTCTGAAATGCTCCCATTGTACAAGAAATGGGAAGTCATAGTAAGGGAGAATGTGCTTTGCTTGGGAGGCAACAAGGATCATCCCAATGCATGCTTGAGCTTCATGATTTATTGTATTGTGACCGACACTCGCTTCAACCTAGCATACTACATGGTAAAGAGAATGGCGAGTGTGAAAAGCATGGACAAGATGGTACTCCCTTATGCAATGTTCATATCCCGTCTAGCAAACTTCATCTTTGCTTTAGAGCCTTCTCTGTATTCCTTTGATCATAGCTTTTGCAACAAAGTCATGGTGCCGTTATCCGAGGGAAAAACTACAAGGTTCATGGTGGATGGCAAGAGACCTCACCCACCAACGGATTCATCGGATGAGCGGGAAAGACAAAGAGAAGGAGAAGGAAGTAGCAACCCCCTTGGCAACACCGATCTCGACCCTTTAGATTACATCAATCTATTGCCGGACATTCCTAGCCCATCACAAGAGTGGCAACAAACTAAAGTGATCTTCAAGTGCTTTGCTAACTTCTTGAAGAAAAAGAAGTAGATATGGTGGGATGAAGAGTGAAGGGGATGAAGATGAGGATGAAAACGGGAGTGGAATGGAAGGAGATGGGGATGGAAGGTAAGGTCATAGGACCTTAATTTGTGAAAACAATTTAAACAATGGTTTGTAACATCTTAACAATACTTATGTAGAGTAGGAAGTAGTGTGTATGAATTGCCATGATTTGGCATTGAACACCTTAACTTAGGAACGAGTAAGATGAGATTTTACGACATCTTGAATTCATTCAAGTAGTCGTCGTCACTCATCTTTAGTTACCTTTAGTTCCCCCACACTTGCTATGCGTTATACTTGTTGTGTGCTTGCATTTAATCATTATAGAAATGACTAGGATAAGCATTTGCTAAGAGTGCAAATATTGCACAAATGCTGAGAGGCTTCTAGTCTGCTGTAGCCGGATCCCTCCAATGAGGGAACCATGGGATCCGAGCAAACAAATACCTGATACTGATCATGTTTCATCAAATCTGTCCTCTTGATCACATAACTCTAGCCAAACATGACTCTTTAAGACTACTTAAGTCTTCCTTAAGCTCAGTAGGTCTCACACTCACTCGTGGCTAACTTAGGATCAAATTCAAAGTGTTTTTGAATTATCAACTCATAAAAACTCACCATATTTCCGCTCCAATGCTCACACATTGCACCTCACATCTCAAAACACTTAGATTGATATTTTTATCAATTTTAGCAAATTGATTTTGGTCATTCTTATCTTAAAATAAGCTTAAAACTTGTTTTTCATTTTTCTTTATTTTTTTAGGAATTTTTCAAATTTCCCTTAAGTCATCATCTGATCTCTAGGATCAATTGCCACCATTTGTCATACTCAAATCAATGAGTATCATCCTTAAGCATAGAGTTACACTATCAAAAAGTCCACTTTCCTACTCAATACCATCATTAAGTATCCTCATTCTTTGTGGTTGGACATTTAAGTCACCTATCATTTAAAACATCTAAGGAAAGTCAAAACCTAAAGATTTATAGGCTTTAGACCCTACAAGATTATAATCACTTCACCATATTTGTGTCTGACGGATCCCGGCTTATACCCGACAGATCCCTAATGAGAGGGATCCGTGGGATCCGTGTCTACAGAATGCATATAATCAGCTTTTCTTTCAAATTTAAACCATCTTTGGTAAACTAAACACTTTTAGTTACCATTTAATGATTCCCTAAAGCTGAACAATATCATAGTTGACCTTGGTGCATGCCTAATTCCCTTAGTGGTCATGAATTTAATTCCTTAATTCAAATTCACCCTTTATAAACCAAACATTCTTGAGAGGTTAAGTCATCACTCTTACCACATTCCTAAAACTCAGTAGTTAGAAACTTCTATTACCTTCTCACCATCACTATGACTAAAGCATCTAGCAACAACTCTTCAACCAAAGGTTCATCCAAAAGGAATGGTCATATGATCCATGAGATATCATCCACCGAATCATCACCCGTAAGAGGCCATAATGTTGGAATCCCACCTCAACAATCTCAATCAACACTTGCTAAGAGAACCGCAAGAATTAGTATTAGACCTCTTGGGTTAGAAAAGGGTTCATCAAGTTCTAAACCAAACGCACCTAGTTCTAGTAAAAAGCCTAAGCCTTCATTCCTAGAACATAGACAACAATCCTTCACCGAACCTATTTCTCATCCAAATCTCTATTCATTAGCGAACTCACCACCGAGAACTTCCCACTCACCAACCTTCTCGTTAAATAGGGAACCACCTACATCACCAAATTATCCACCATTGGAGAAAATGAACCATCAAGGTCTTGATCATATGGAGGACTCTCCATTACCACCACCTCCATTCTTAGTGGAACCTCATCCTACATTGCTCAATGTACCTCCACCATCATTTGTAGAGCCTACTCAAAACATCCAATCTCCTCCTGTCCCTAAACAAGACAATAATTGCTCTAATTGCCTAATCACCCAAGGACTTGTTCAAGAAGTACAAAATGAGTTGCATTTCATGTTTAATCATCTTTTTGAACGATTGGACCAAATCAACAAGTCTACCCATCCTTAGACTTAAGCACATTGATGCTTTATAAGCTATTGGTTACTTATTAGTATTAGTAGAAAATGTATTAGATGGCTAAATCATTCTCTTAGTTTTAGAGATTTAGAGATCATCTCTTATGTTTTATTGAATGAAATTTTATATGCCATATTGCTTTGAGTATATGTTTGTTGCTTAAATACATATCTCACTTTGATGTTAACATCATTTGTTACATCACCATTGCTGGATTCTGCTTTCAGACAGACGGATCTCTGAGTTTGGCCTAGACGGATCCCTCTAAGGAGCGAAACGTGGGATCCGTGCAACAGAAGATCTGTTTTCTACTAACTTAAGTCTTATTTGCAGGAAATTATGCATTATATACTTGTTTTCTAACCTTTGTTTTGTAGATTTTCAAAATACACATGAAGACTTTGACACCCTAAGCTAGGGGGAGCTTTGTGTCAAAAAATACATTGCAAAACCATTTGCAATATAATCCTCATTTGGATTACATTTCATGACGTCCCTTTGCAAAGTTGCAATCATCAAGGGGGAGCATTATCGTCACAAAGACGAAACCATTTGCAAACATAGTTGCAATGCATTAGCTTAGAAGTTTTTCTTACTTGACGCCCTCACAAAGGGATGGACTCGTCAAGGGGGACTTAAGAGGAGAACTCTTCCCGTCACTTGCTCTCTATATTTTCTTTTCTTATCACATGTTTTTCTTAAAAACAATGTGTTAGTTTCTTTTGACGCTCTTTTTGTTTCGACAAAAAAGGGGAGAAGAGAGTAAAAACTCCAATTCAAACTTTTACGAATTTTAGTTTTTTCCTTAAAATAATTTTATGTTTTGTCATCAACAAAAAGGGGTAGAGTGTTAATACAAATAAGCCGTAAAAACGTTTATTTATATTTTACGATCTTCTAATGTTTTGTCGATAACAAACGTAAAATCATTTTAACGAAACAAATAAAATACGTAAATGGCTTGAGCCAATAGTTTACTAACACACATACGTTTTCACATAAAATACTAAACAAGTAAAAGTGGTTTTATGATTTAGTAATACATATGTACAACAACTAGTGTTTACATATTGGGCACATATATACATAACTAATATATATCATAATGGGTAAAATAATGGGTAGAAGTTGAAGTATTTGACCCATTGACTTAATACATTGAATATAGTTGGGTATAACCCGAAGTCCATGACCCATACCCATGAAGCATAACCCATAACCCATTGCATGACATCATGCATAAGTCATATATGGATATTATCCATGACCCATGGTTTTAACACATGACCCATGGACTAGATGCATTGCATCTTGTAGATACATTGTATCTACTTGGATACCCATAGTCCAATGTCTAGGACCCATGACCCATAACGCATGACCCATGACCCAAAACCCATGGGCAAAGAGGAGCGTCCCATGGATCCCCAGTAATACACTGGACGGATCCCTCAAGTGAGGGATCCGTGGAACAGTAGCCAAAATTCCTCTATAAATAGTGAGCCATTTCTTCATTTTGGGTTGCCACTCCCACACATACTTTCCCCAAGTATTGTAACCTTCTAACCTCGGATCCTAAGGATCTCTCTATGTAGTTTGTCTTTTGTTTTTGTGTGATTCTGTAGGTTCCTCTTAAACGCGAGATCACCACCTCTTGAAGTCGAGCAAGCTCAAGTCCATGAGTTACCATACTTCGTCATCATCAAGACTACTGAGGTTCTCTTGTTGATAGTTCTTTCTTCCTCTATAGAGGTGTTGTGTCAAAGGCATTAGTGAAGGATGCCGAAAGAGTCAAGACAAAAGCATTAGTGAAAGGTGCTTAACGTTCGTGTCAAATGCATTCGTGAAGAATTCCAATAGAGTCAAGACGAAGGCATTAGTGAAAGGTGCCAAACGTCCGTGTCAAAGGCATTAGTGAAGAATGCCTAGAATTCAAGTCAAATGGCATTAGTGAAAGATGCCAAGGGCGTATAATCGATGAGGTGCATCGATATACAGATAGGTTGTATCCATGGATATTGATATCCTTGATGATGTTGTAATAAGGAGTGGGTCTCCTTTGGGATAGGTGTTTTGTAGTGTTGGGTAGTATTTCCTCCATTGTAATGGAACTCGATATCTAGCCTAGTACCGGATAAAGGGTAGGCGACGTTGTGATAGGTGTGGTTCTACCTTGTGGAAGAACCCGGTGGTTAGCCTAGTTCCGGAAAACGAGTAGGCGACGTTGTGAAGGCTTCTCCGCCATAAGGAGTTGGTGTCGTGTAGTGTTTACGAACTCTCGAGTAGGTGACTCGGGGAGTGGAGTAGGGCAAGGAAGGTGTCCTTGTAGCCGAACCACTATAAATACTCGTGTCGTGGTTATGTACTTCTTACTCTTTATCTTTCATTGCACATTTATATGTCTATCTATTAACGTCCAACATACACATCCAAAGAGATTGACATAAGTCGATCTAAATATTTTAAAACGAAGTTTTAATTGGTAAAACTATTCAACCCCCTTCTAGTTTTCCACATTACTGATTCATATTGCCAGTTTAGGAAGTTTTACTTTTAAAATTTATTAACCTTATTAGTGTTTTTCAAAAAATTAAAATTTTAAAAGTTTGTGACTTAGGTAATAAGAAACCCTAAATCACCATATTCAATTTTGAAATTTTTTATTATGGAACTTTTAATATAAAATTTAATTTCCTAAATCCCCGGTTGTGACTTAAACCCTAGTTTCCATATTCATAAATCCCGAATTCCAAATTAGGTAAAACTGAATCTTTCATCAGTTTATGAAACATGATGCTTGGTCACCAAGATTCATGCATGTCGATTTTCTTGATCCCATTTAGCTAGGATCCCTAAAATCGACCCACCTAGGGTTCGGATAAACCCTAATTTATCTTTCTTGTTTGGGTAAAAAATATCGGGTTTTTTATGGATTGAACACCCAATAATATCTTTTGCTATAATTTCAATCTTCTATGTATATTTTATAAATTGGTTTAAGTGTTCACAGAGCCAAAGCTGTACAGAACTGAAGCATCCACAAGGCCATTTGCATTAAAACTGGGCATGAAGTGAAATCTGCAAAACAAGAAAAAGTAGTATTAGTGAATAGAGCCATAACACAAGGCCACCTAACCTTATACATAATACCCAAAAATCAGTGGGCAGGATTTGCAATTGAGGGGGGCGAAAATTAATTTTAAAAATAATTAAAAAAATTCAAATCATAAAAGGGTTAAAAGTATAATGAATCTAAAAAACGGTTGGTTGTCTAGCCGCATTGATGGTTTCATGTACATAAACAAACAACAACAACAAAAATATTTGGTAATCGTGATCGTATTTATTTGAATATCAATGGTAAAAGTAAGAAACAACACTAACACAAAAGGTGTAAGGAAGATATTCGAAGTTAAATGTAATTATTAACAAACTAGAAAGACGTATAAAAAGCATTTAACGTATAAAATGGTCACTTGTTTCTTACTTGTTTTGTATACAAAGATTAATTAATATGGAGTAATTTATTGGGGGAGGCTTAAAGTATATTATAACCATATTATGGGCCAGTAGTTTATATATTTACTCAACAATTGGGCTTAATGGAGGGGCCGGGCCTAGCACCCGCTAGCCACCCCCTCCCTCCGCCCCTGCCAAAATGGCGTAGAAGATCAACAGCAGGGTCATTGGCTTGGGTAGCCTTATGTATTAATGTAAGCTAACCTGAAGTTCTGAGTGATCACTGGCATCGCCTTGAATGGCAAGATGATCAACAGCAGGATCAATAAATATTTACCAGAGGCTCATGAACCCGGTTTAGGTATGATTAAAAGTCTTATGTATTTACTATGGACATTTACAATATGTTTTAGAAGATCTATTTAGTCAACGAACAAACACTCAGAAAGAGTTACGCCGAAATTTAACTTATATCTCTATTAATTCAGATATACCATAATACCGCCATTATAATAAAAGTTTTCAGTAGGTGAGTTGTTTTACCTTTTTATTTATTGATTTTTGTCTTATTGTATGTTCTATGTTGTTGATATGTCTTTTATAATGCGTTCATAGATGTAATTGGAGGTGTTGTTTCTTGTGGAAACATGGATGTTTATGATCACAATGGAAAAGAAAGCAAAAGGATTGATTTTGAGATGCAAGATTCAGAGTATGGTGATTCTGTTTTTGTTTCAATACCCCCCCCCCCCATGTACACTCATAAACACCTCTCAACAGCAGGATCATTAAAAACGACACCATAATACCGCCAACGGTGTTCAATAAATCGGACAGCAGCGACAGAGTAACGTTTTGTCTTTGTCGGAATTCTGCGTGGATTTATTTGATATTTTCGGTTTTGTTCTTGATTTGCAAATAAGAAGAGAATGAGATTAAGATTATATTTTTTTGAGATGGTGGAGAAGAAGAGATGGAGTTTTGGGAGAAGAGATAAAGAGGGATTTGTTAAATGACGGCAGCTATATTTTTTAATGATATGATAGGCTAGGTTATGTTAAAAATAGGGATGTGTTAAATACCTAGCATACCCTTAAGATTTAAATAATACTTTTAAATTAATTTAAATGTTTATTTCCACTTGTCAAGTTTTAAATTAATTTAAATGTTTATTTCCTCTTGTCAAGTTTTAATTGGTACCTAATATATATATATATATATATATATATATATATATATATATATATATACTCCCTTATAAAGCATCAATATCCCCAACCAAAACCCAACTCTCCATATTTAAGATTTAGGCATTTAAGCCTATATCAAAGCCTAAATTTACACACACCAAACCAACATCAAACCCTAAAAAATTACCAAGCCAACAAAAAAAAACCAATACCCACGAACACCCACTATCTCACCCATTTACTTCCAATTTTTTTTTCACAATAGTTATCCTAATTCCTCCTATCATTTAGTTAATACTAACTACACGAATGTAGTCTCACTAGCAACCTCGGAATGCATCACAAAAAAAGTTCTAGAATCTATTGTACTACCAGTAGACTCACTAAGCATTAAAGATGAATGCTTTTATTCCTAAAGATCTAGGGGTGAACCTCACATTTTTGGGATAGAATTTGAGTGGTATACGGTTTTTGTGCTAGTCATATAATTCCTATCCATGAGACGCTCAAATCTAAACCGGGTTCATGAGCCTCATTAGTTTAGATCTTTTTAGTCATTTTTATTAGGGTTTTGCTGATAGACGAAAAATATATGTTCAGTTTGGTTCACCACGAAAATTTATAACATAGGATCTCTATTTCACACACAACTCACAAGCAACTCTTAAATTAATATCTAATTAGGTCCCACGCCCGGTCGTACTCATAACCGCATCAGGTCTCCAAGGTGAACAGCCTCTGATCAATTAATACAGAAAACGTAACACATATCTACTTTCATTAATTCGAAAAATTAGCTTGATTTTAGTTTTTAATACTGTGATTTTAGGTATGATTATGGTTAAACAAAAAGATATAACCATATAACCAAATAAGAAGCTTGCATCCAATTTATAATGTCAATCTGTATTAAGAATTTATACTAAATGTTTAGTTTTGCATTATGATTGGTACAAGAAAGACTAATCCTTACCTTACCGATTCTTATAATGAACAAAATGACATTATTGAAGTTTAGTTGTTTTCTATTGTTGATATAGGTATTTGATTGCAAACGCAGTTTGTAGGAGTTAAGTGAGATTCGTTAAATTGTCAATCTAGTTGTTTTAAGAAAAATAAGCCAAATCCTGGGGGGGCTTGATGATGTACCTAAAATTAGGTCAGATTATATCTTGTCTATATTATTTAAAAAAAAAAACAATCCTTTTTTATTTATTTTAGGGGATGGGTTCGAGAAAACCTGTGAAATATGGGTTTCACTATACCAATTCACCTTCCTCAACGAGGGTATGTTAGACTTGGAACCACTACTTTTCTTTGCACCAGCAGACTTGGAACCACTGCAAATCTTAAAACTGATGGTAGTTTAGGATGAGTACAGCTAAAAAAGCATAGTGATACTTGTTAATATAAATATTGTACCGGTTTGACAAACAACTTTGCGAGGTCTTCCAACCAGTCTACGCACTTTTTCTATAGCCACTGTTAATGCTCCTTCAGAAAGGTTTGGTGATAGCTGAGTAACTATAGGATTCTTACGGGGACGTCCAGGTCGGGTTGTATTTCCTACCGTATTTGTAACTTCACCAAGAACATGAGGAATTGTTTTTGGTATATCAAACTGTGTAGGTCGGCGAGAGTCAACTTGTGGTGAAATGACGGGTACTACATCTGGCTTGCGTGGACGTCCAACTTTTCTCTTAAGTGGTGTAGGATTTCACAGCTTCAATAACTGGTATTATAACGGATGTACCTTATCTGGGATATGGTACTTTAGACAAAACGCGTCTAAGTCCTTTTTGCTCTGATTAAAACATTTTCATTATATCTTGTCTAACAGCTTAATTGTATGTTAAGGCGTAACTCTTTTAATAGTTACGCCGTAACCAGATCTGGCCTATAAATACCCCACGATTTCCAGCATTTCAAAGCATCCCATTTCACACACAGCAATCAGACAACGTGAGAAGAAGTCGAAGAATCAGAGAACGTGGGGAGAAGAGTGAATATACTACATGATGGATGCTTGAGTTATGGTCATACGACTCTCCAACGCCTAATGTCTTCACTCACTAAGGATAACTGGGATTTACTATTTGGGATTCATTTTTTTCAAGGTATGTTTGATGAGTACTTCCAACCTCCAACGAATGTTGATCATCCAGTTTCTGAAGCTCATGCTTCGGTTACTACTGCCTCAACTGGTTCACCATCTAAGAAGTACTTCTCAGAATTCTCAAGAAACCTTATCTCCAGTTATTTCACAAGGCGTTGATAATGACTATCATGATATTGTAGTTGCACTATTGAATAATGATCCGCTCTTTGGTATTCCTCTGCCAAATCTTCACGGATTATTGTTCCTCTCATTGTGCATGCTATAAATCAACCTCATGAACATTAAGGAAAATGACTACCTCATCCACTCGAAGACATCATTGGTAAATCTTCCAGATCAATTTACTCGATACTAAGAGAGAATCTTTATTGATCATGCTGTTGATCCTGCTGTTGATCATCTTGCCATTCATCGTAATGAACTTTCTAAACAGGGTTCATGAGCCTCTGGTAAATCTACTTTAAAAGCTCAATTTTTTTAAACTAACTAATCCTCTTCTTCACAATAACGGATATAATTGCGAATTTTTTTTTGAACAATAGTGTTTAGCAACGAGGGCTTAGCTTTTGAATATTAGGAGGAATACTCATATGTCCTAAAAGCGCATCATGTAGTATATTCACTCTTCTTTGACCTAATTATTCATAACTCTACAAGGTATGTAAACACCAAGGATGAGGAAGGTGAATTGGTATTCCTCCAATTGAGTTAAAATTTTGATACCTAAACAAAGGTCAAAAGCTATCATTTTGCTTTCAAAATGACCTTCACAAATCTAGGCTCTTTTCTGCGAATACCAAACGAACATCATAATTGAATGAATTAACTAAACAAAGACATAGCATGGCAAGCTAAACAAGTCAACTAGACAGATAACATAAGTTGAACCATTACCATCATCAAACAGTAGCATAAACAGAAATGTAAACATGGCAGATCAACAAGTCAGGTAAACATCAATTACTTTGTCGAACTAACAATATAAGCATCAGAAAATACCAAACAGAAGTACAAGCATGGTAGTCACAATTAGCAAATAAGAATACTAAATGATAATCATAGCCCACGAAAATAATTGAACGAAGGTATACATGATAAATGGATAAATCAAATGATTACATACTAGCATGGCAACCAGACGAATCAAATGGTCACATAATAGCATGGTAAGCGGATAATCAGATATTAGCATGATAACAGGTGAATCAGATAATCACATATTAACATAGTAAATAGAGGAATTATGTAATCATACACCAGCATGGTAAACAGATAGTCACATATAAATCATATAATAGCAGCGTAAACGAATGAAGTGATAATCTGAAGTATAAGCTTGGTAGTCAACCAAAATGAAATGAGAGTATGACAACCCAGATAGCTCGAAGAGAATGGCACGCCTAAAAACATGTACAACATCATAAGCCAACCAACTACATATACTTGTACACTTATATCGTACACTATACTAAAACACGAATACTATGCTTTCTTAGATAATCATTAAAGATCGTGGTCTTGCCGATTCATGTGGGCAGGTGGTTTATCACACAAACTTCATGCTTTTGCATATTTTCGTTTTGCTATTGTGAAGAAGAGGATGGAAAGTATTGCTTAGAGTTTATCTGCAAGTACTGCTCTGAAAGTACTGCTTTGAAAGTACTACTTACGTGGAAAGCACTGCAGTCTTGTAAACGTACTGTTCCAACGGTCAAAATATGGGGTAAAATTTAAACAACGGTAACTTTATTAATTGGGCTTTGATTTTTTGAATCCTACCTATAAATAACTACCCTACCGATTTTTACTCTCCTCTTTATACTTATCCATCTCTCTCTCTCTTCTTTTATCCACAATCACTTTCATCGAACCATTCTTTCTTATACCAACACACAATGGCTAATCGTAACACTGTTAGTAAGCACAACATGTTTTGATATTACTTATACCGATGTTATACTGGAGTACAAGAATGGCCCGCTAAAAAGAATCAGCAAGATCCATAAGTCGTACATGTCGTTGCAGTTTCCGCTGATATTCATATATGGTCAGCCAGGGTATCATACAAAGCTGAAGCTAAGAACAGCGGATGAGTTCAAGATGAGTTCTGTGTGTTTGAAAGGAGAATGTTCTTATATAGTTGGCTTGTTTTGGGGTTGGTGGAATGTGGGGTTCACAGTTATTGGCCTTGATTGTGGTCATAGAGCTTAGCTTTCATGATAAGGTACAAGTTACACCTTTTCTTTGTCCACCAATTAATACTTTTTGATTTTGGAGGAATTGGATTCGAGCTATTTTAGTTTGTTATTGACCTTGGTACAAGAGACAATAGATCTTGAAAACTTATGGTTGATACAGATCCCTAGTTTTTGATGACCACACAAAACTCCTCAAAACCACCAAGGACTCAATATCTAACCCAATAGATAACAGATCAGCGCTTGTTGATATCAATTTTGACTCTAGAAATATAACCTATAAAAACTTAGAAACCGTAATTTTTAGAAAATTAAAATTGACGTATAAAACTTGAATATAACACTATCTAAACAATATACTAACCAATTAATGGATAAAATCACCAGATCTATTCGAGAAACCCTTTAACACATACTCTTTGAGAAGAATTCTTTGAGCTCCTCTGGACATAAAATAATAAGACAAACATATGTCGAGTTAATATAATATTGGAGGTCAAATAGTAGTAAAGCGGTATGCCCGGTGTCAATCACGATCAGAAAACTTTTAGAAAGTTCATTACGATGAATGGCAAGATGATCAACAGCAGGATCAACAACAATATATTTTGGTTCACCACTAACTTATGGTTGTAGCAGCTGCCATTTTCGTGGAACCAAGTATATGTAATGCGACGACTACATGATTAAAGCTTTGTATGGCTTGCATCAGGCACCAAGAAATGGTATGAGACCTTAACTACTTATCTTCTTGATAATGGGTTTCATAGAGGTAGAGTGGATCAGACTTAGTTCATCAAGAGAGACAAGAATGATATCTTGCTGGTTCAAGTATATGTTGATGATATTATTTTTGGCTCTACAAAGACAGAGATGTGCAAAGAGTTTGATAAGCTAATGAAGGATGAGTTCAAGATGAGTTCTATGGGTGAACTCACATTCTTTTCGCAATATAGAGATATAGAATACATTCCGGAATTTTTGCTTTAATCAATATAAGTTAGGGTGTTGATTTAAAACTCTTTAAATTTTTTGCTTATTGTTTTTCAAATCAAGAATGTCAATAAAGATTTTTGTGTTCATAAAATTGAACCCATAATCCAATAACTAATTTTGTATCCAGTGTACCTGACCACAACAGCTAGCAGCAGCAACATACTCCGCTTTAGTAGAAGATGTGGCCACTATGGTCTGCTTCTTGCATTGCCAAGAGATTAATCTCCTTCCCAGAAACTGACAACCCCTAGTAGTAGATTTTCTATCAAAATTGGCACCAGCATAGTCACTATCACCGTAAGCTTCCAACTCAAATGGAGAATCTCTAGGATACCAAAGACCCAACTTAGGTTGTCCTTTGAGATACTTGAAGATCTTCTTGACTGCATTTAAATGGGAAGTCAAAGGAGTGACCTGATGCCTGGAACAAGCACTGACTGCAAACATAATATCAGGCCTTGAAGCTGTCAAATACATGAGTGAACCAATCATAGATCTATAAAGATGAACATTGTCACACCCCCAAATTACGTGTTTTGCAGCGGAATGGAATTCCTAGGGATTGACTGTCATAGCATCACAATCACAGTTATATTGAACGACCTAAAGTGTCGTTTGGAAAATACATCGTTTGATTTAATAAAACAATCAGAGTTTACAAAGATAGGTCCCAATTGAAAATCATCTTGTGCGGAAATAAGTTGTTACAATTCAAACGATGTTTTAAAGTACATAAAACACAAGTGAGACGCGTCGTCATCACGACTCCATGAAGTCCAAATGCATGCTATGAAGTGAATGCCTTAGATACCTGAGATAAAAACATGCTAAAAAGTGTCAACACAAAGGTTGAGTGAGTTCATAGAGTTTGTGTTGAAATGTAAAGCCTTTCGAAATCGTTTATGCAGCAAAGGCATTGTAAATCGTTGAAATGTAAAGACTATCAAAATCGATTATGTAGCAAAGGCATTGTAAATCCACTCAGTTCCAAGTCCCGCCCATACAAAACTTGCAACCTGTGTGTTCACAACCCACTGCCAGAATATGTAGAGTTAATGTTCAAGTGCATGATGTCAAATGAATTCACATAATAGTGCATGGCTCAATGTATCGAAATCGTTTATGCAGCAAAGGCATTGTGAATCCACTCAGTTCCAAGTCCCGCCCATACAAAACTTGCAACCTGTGTGTTCACAACCCATTGCCAAAATGTATATAGTGTATGTTCAAATCGTTCCAAGACCATTAGTTCATGATATTACCAAGACCATTAGCTCAATGAATATACCAAGACCATTAGCTCAATGAATATACCAAGACCATTAGACCAATGAATATACCAAGACCATTAGCTCAATGAATATACCAAGACCATTAGACCAATGAATATACCAAGACCATTAGCTCAATGAATATACCAAGACCGTTAGCTCAATGATTTATGAAATAGAAATTCTAAGTATGGCAATAATGTTACTTCGCATGACTAAACATTTAGTTCGGATAAACATATAGTTTGCAAATAGTCATGAATGTAATAAAATAGTCGAGCATGTATCTCCCCCAAAACAGTTATGAAAGCAAGTAAAAGTAGGGGCTACGAAACTCACGGTAATTCATATAAGTTAAAGTACTTGTGAAAGTAAATGAAAACAGTTTGAGCATGTATCTCCCCCAAAAATAGTATAAAAACAATTAAAAGTGGGGCTATGAAAACTCACCTGTTGCAATGATTACGATGACAAAAGTGGATACACTGAAATATAGCGTGAATCTCGAAAATGACCTATTATGAATGATATGATATGTAATGAGTTGCAATGTAATGTTATGCATGCATTTCGTATGTTATTTATACCATTTGCGAGTTTTGAAAATATTACTTGTCGTCGAAAAATACTCGTTTGACGTCTTGACCCTTCAAAAATGACTTTACAAGTTTTTACGTCAAAATGTCATCCTACAATGGTTTTATAATGATTTATGGTGAAATTATCACTTTTCGTCGCAAAACAATGTCGTCGGAAATATCATGAAATTAACAAAAATGGCTTTGGAAAACTAGTCGTAAAATGGTGTATGTCGATCGTTAGAGAACGAACTCGACGGTTTTGGAAAGTTTGTATCGATATTTAGAAGTTTCAGTTCAGGAGTTTTCGTCCAAAAGGTCTCGATCATAAAGATATTAAGGGTTAAAGATAGTGATTTTGGCTAATTGTTGTGCAGAAAAATGAGTTTCGGCCAAGTTTGAACATCCGTAATTAATTTACTATAACTCCGCTTTGCAAACAGTTTGTTGTTTTGAAAAATATGGCCGGTGAACTTGATTTTACTAGAAGACATTTCGTTCCAAAAAGTTCCACAACCTCGTTAAAAACAGCCTCAAACAGGGACGTTACAGCTACCGTAACTCTTGTATCGTAAAAATAATATAGTTTTTCAGAAAATAATAGTTACGGCAATTTTATGAAAACGTGCATATCTTTGTCGTTTCAAATCCGTTTTCTACGTATAATACGTCCTTAGCTTCGTATCAAAGTATACTAATATATTTTTAACAAATCGAAATAATTTGTGAAGCTTAAGGCTCGTTTTTGACTCGTACAATATAAAAACATGTTGCTGAAATTTCTGAAAATTATATATTTCGTCGTCAAACTTGTAAAATCCATAACTTCTTCGTTATAAGTCCGTTTTATTCCGTTCAAGCGGCCACGGATTCGTTTTAAAGTATATTTTCTAAATATCAAGGCCAAAATTTCGTGCCTACTGTCGGATTTTCCAGAAAAACAAAATAAGGACAGACCACTTTTTATAATTATCGAAAATAGTTTTTCTCGGACAAAACCTATTCTAATCCCTTCAAATCAACTCCAAAGCTAATCTAATCCTACCATACACCTTCTTAGGGTGTCATGGGTTCCTAACATCATCAAGACCAAATATACCAAGGGAATAATTATAGGATGACTTTATATATATAAAACTCTAAAATCAAGGTAAAAATGGTATAAACAACACAAGTCTTGCATGTTTTTGCTCAAAAATGATGAGATGAGTATGAAATGAATATGTAAGATGAAAAATAAACATGAGATGCTTACAAGTGATATGATGAGGTGATTAGAACCAAGGATTAAACCTAAACACCCTAGGTTTTTATTTCAAAACCTAATCAAGAGTGTTATCTAGATTGTGATAAACTTGAACTTGAAAGTTTGATGATTTCTTCTTGTAAACACCTATGAGGCCGGTTTTTGCAAAAGAGAAAGGAGAGAAAAAAATCTTAACTTGATCTTGAATGATTGAATGAATTATGAAAGTGAGATGGAGTAAAATTTTCAATATGTAAGGAAGACTTTTACAAATCAATTAATGCATTTACCCTCCCCCCCATCTAGAACCGGTTTTTGGGGATCATGCTTCTCCAAGATATATATTTTTTTTATAAACTTGTGTACTTGTGTAGAATTTGATAAAAATGTATAAGTAAGTATGTAAATATTATTAACTTGTAGAGTAAATGGTAGATTTTTGGTACAAGTGAGTTTTTAATAGATCAAAATAGAATGTAATGAGATCATAAAATTTGTAAAAATACATTCCTTGTGAAATTTGAGTGATAAAATAATTATCGAGTAGTTTTTAAGAAAAACGTCGTAATAATATAAATTTAACGATTTATGTACCAAATAAATTTAAAACATTAGGAAAACTCAAAATATAGTTTATATAACTAAATGTAAGTATAAAAATGTGCCGGGATCATTTTTGAAAGTAACGGATTAAATATTTAAAATAATAACTCACGCGATAACGTTTATTAAATATAAAAATTACGCGTTAAATGTGAAATGAAATGTCATGAATGAACTAATATGATGCAAATGATGCTAATGAAATGTAGACTAATCTTAGTCCATATGAAATGTTCGTGATGATATGATCATGAATTCGCCGCTAAACCATAAAGGTTACGCGAATTTGAAACAAGTAAACCAAGTTTACGATAAATGATGAAATTGTGAAACGTAAATTGTTTTGAGAAATGACCAAAAATACGGGTTGTCACATTCGCCCATCCAAAAAGGAATTCAGTCCCTGAATTCAGTTCGTGTTGGTCTCTCGGGTTTAGGGTTTGATGTGGCAAACTTTCCCATTCCCGAGCAAAACCCTCAAAAGACTTTTTGGTAACCGATTTTTACTTAATCCCACAACTCATCAAACAAGAACTGTCATACGATTAGGCTAAATCGGTTTAGGTAACAACTTGTTTCTAGCTCGATCTTTGCAACTCATCAAACAAGAACTGTCACGCGGATCAAACTGGAAACAAGTGGTTTGAAGAAAATCTTTTGAAAATTTGGCTCGATTACGGAATTGCTTACACATATAAGCCTACTACTCCCTTCATTGCATGATTCTTCCTGAATTAGACATAGGTGATCAGGCTATGTATAATTTAGGAGTAACTATGCAATGCTTGGACTAATCGACTCATATGATGTTTGGTGTTGAGTCAACTGATGTTAAAATTGTGATAGGGAATGACAGGGCATTCTCCACGTCAAAGTGATGTGAGTATGATGGGATGGGTATTTAAAGGCATCCGTGTGACAATCGATATGAAATGAAAGTAAATAACTCGAAAAATGTACGCATAAATCGCACGCAAAGTGAACATGCACGTATGATGAAATGATGAGATGCTATGATGATGTAGTTATAGTCTAGGGTCAATGATGCAACCTAGTTCTCTATAACCGAAGCTCTGATGCCAATCTGTCACACCCCCAAATTACGTGTTTTGCAGCGGAATGGAATTCCTGGGGATTGACTGTCATAGCATCACAATCACAGTTATATTGAACGACCTAAAGTGTCGTTTGGAAAATACATCGTTTGATTTAATAAAACAATCAGAGTTTACAAAGATAGGTCCCAATTGAAAATCATCTTGTGCGGAAATAAGTTGTTACAATTCAAACGATGTTTTAAAGTACATAAAACACAAGTGAGACGCGTCGTCATCACGACTCCATGAAGTCCAAATGCATGCTATGAAGTGAATGCCTTAGATACCTGAGATAAAACATGCTAAAAGTGTCAACACAAAGGTTGAGTGAGTTCATAGAGTTTGTGTTGAAATGTAAAGCCTTTCGAAATCGTTTATGCAGCAAAGGCATTGTAAATCGTTGAAATGTAAAGACTATCAAAATCGATTATGTAGCAAAGGCATTGTAAATCCACTCAGTTCCAAGTCCCGCCCATACAAAACTTGCAACCTGTGTGTTCACAACCCACTGCCAGAATATGTAGAGTTAATGTTCAAGTGCATGATGTCAAATGAATTCACATAATAGTGCATGGCTCAATGTATCGAAATCATTTATGCAGCAAAGGCATTGTGAATCCACTCAGTTCCAAGTCCCGCCCATACAAAACTTGCAACCTGTGTGTTCACAACCCATTGCCAAAATGTATATAATGTATGTTCAAATCGTTCCAAGACCATTAGTTCATGATATTACCAAGACCATTAGCTCAATGAATATACCAAGACCATTAGCTCAATGAATATACCAAGACCATTAGACCAATGAATATACCAAGACCATTAGCTCAATGAATATAACAAGACCATTAGACCAATGAATATACCAAGACCATTAGCTCAATGAATATACCAAGACCGTTAGCTCAATGATTTATGAAATAGAAATTCTAAGTATGGCAATAATGTTACTTCGCATGACTAAACATTTAGTTCGGATAAACATATAGTTTGCAAATAGTCATGAATGTAATAAAATAGTCGAGCATGTATCTCCCCCAAAACAGTTATGAAAGCAAGTAAAAGTAGGGGCTACGAAACTCACGGTAATTCATATAAGTTAAAGTACTTGTGAAAGTAAATGAAAACAGTTTGAGCATGTATCTCCCCCAAAAATAGTATAAAAACAATTAAAAGTGGGGCTATGAAAACTCACCTGTTGCAATGATTACGATGACAAAAGTGGATACACTGAAATATAGCGTGAATCTCGAAAATGACCTATTATGAATGATATGATATGTAATGAGTTGCAATGTAATGTTATGCATGCATTTCGTATGTTATTTATACCATTTGCGAGTTTTGAAAAATATTACTTGTCGTCGAAAAATACTCGTTTGACGTCTTGACCCTTCAAAAATGACTTTACAAGTTTTTACGTCAAAATGTCATCCTACAATGGTTTTATAATGATTTATGGTGAAATTATCACTTTTCGTCGCAAAACAATGTCGTCGGAAATATCATGAAATTAACAAAAATGGCTTTGGAAAACTAGTCGTAAAATGGTGTATGTCGATCGTTAGAGAACGAACTCGACGGTTTTGGAAAGTTTGTATCGATATCTAGAAGTTTCAGTACATGAGTTTTCGTCCAAAAGGTCTCGATCATAAAGATATTAAGGGTTAAAGATAGTGATTTTGGCTAATTGTTGTGCAGAAAAATGAGTTTCGGCCAAGTTTGAACATCCGTAATTAATTTACTATAACTCCGCTTTGCAAACAGTTTGTTGTTTTGAAAAATATGGCCGGTGAACTTGATTTTACTAGAAGACATTTCGTTCCAAAAAGTTCCACAACCTCGTTAAAAACAGCCTCAAACAGGGACGTTACAGCTACCGTAACTCTTGTATCGTAAAAATAATATAGTTTTTCAGAAAATAATAGTTACGGCAAGTTTATGAAAACGTGCATATCTTTGTCGTTTCAAATCCGTTTTCTACGTATAATACGTCCTTAGCTTCGTATCGAAGTATACTAATATATTTTTAACAAATCGAAATAATTTGTGAAGCTTAAGGCTCGTTTTTGACTCGTACAAGATAAAAACATGTTGCTGAAATTTCTGAAAATTATATATTTCGTCGTCAAACTTGTAAAATCCATAACTTCTTCGTTATAACTCCGTTTTATTCCGTTCAAGCGGCCACGGATTCGTTTTAAAGTATATTTTCTAAATATCAAGGCCAAAATGTCGTGCCAACTGTCGGATTTTCCAGAAAAACAAAATAAGGACAGACCACTTTTTATAATTATCGAAAATAGTTTTTCTCGGACAAAACCTATTCTAATCCCTTCAAATCAACTCCAAAGCTAATCTAATCCTACCATACACCTTCTTAGGGTGTCATGGGTTCCTAAACATCATCAAGACCAAATATACCAAGGGAATAATTATAGGATGACTTTATATATATAAAACTCTAAAAATCAAGGTAAAATGGTATAAACAACACAAGTCTTGCATGTTTTTGCTCAAAAATGATGAGATGAGTATGAAATGAATATGTAAGATGAAAAATAAACATGAGATGCTTACAAGTGATATGATGAGGTGATTAGAACCAAGGATTAAACCTAAACACCCTAGGTTTTTATTTCAAAACCTAATCAAGAGTGTTATCTAGATTGTGATAAACTTGAACTTGAAAGTTTGATGATTTCTTCTTGTAAACACCTATGAGGCCGGTTTTTGCAAAAGAGAAAGGAGAGAAAAAAATCTTAACTTGATCTTGAATGATTGAATGAATTATGAAAGTGAGATGGAGTAAAATTTTCAATATGTAAGGAAGACTTTTACAAATCAATTAATGCATTTACCCTCCCCCCCATCTAGAACCGGTTTTTGGGGATCATGCTTCTCCAAGATATATATTTTTTTTTATAAACTTGTGTACTTGTGTAGAATTTGATAAAAATGTATAAGTAAGTATGTAAATATTATTAACTTGTAGAGTAAATGGTAGATTTTTGGTACAAGTGAGTTTTTTTATAGATCAAAATAGAATGTAATGAGATCATAAAATTTGTAAAATACATTCCTTGTGAAATTTGAGTGATAAAATAATTATCGAGTAGTTTTTAAGAAAACGTCGTAATAATATAAATTTAACGATTTATGTACCAAATAAATTTAAAACATTAGGAAAACTCAAAATATAGTTTATATAACTAAATGTAAGTATAAAAATGTGCCGGGATCATTTTTGAAAGTAACGGATTAAATATTTAAAATAATAACTCACGCGATAACGTTTATTAAATATAAAAATTACGCGTTAAATGTGAAATGAAATGTCATGAATGAACTAATATGATGCAAATGATGCTAATGAAATGTAGACTAATCTTAGTCCATATGAAATGTTCGTGATGATATGATCATGAATTCGCCGCTAAACCATAAAGGTTACGCGAATTTGAAACAAGTAAACCAAGTTTACGATAAATGATGAAATTGTGAAACGTAAATTGTTTTGAGAAATGACCAAAAATACGGGTTGTCACATTCGCCCATCCAAAAAGGAATTCAGTCCCTGAATTCAGTTCGTGTTGGTCTCTCGGGTTTAGGGTTTGATGTGGCAAACTTTCCCATTCCCGAGCAAAACCCTCAAAGACTTTTTGGTAACCGATTTTTACTTAATCCCACAACTCATCAAACAAGAACTGTCATACGATTAGGCTAAATCGGTTTAGGTAACAACTTGTTTCTAGCTCGATCTTTGCAACTCATCAAACAAGAACTGTCACGCGGATCAAACTGGAAACAAGTGGTTTGAAGAAAATCTTTTGAAAATTTGGCTCGATTACGGAATTGCTTACACATATAAGCCTACTACTCCCTTCATTGCATGATTCTTCCTGAATTAGACATAGGTGATCAGGCTATGTATAATTTAGGAGTAACTATGCAATGCTTGGACTAATCGACTCATATGATGTTTGGTGTTGAGTCAACTGATGTTAAAATTGCGATAGGGAATGACAGGGCATTCTCCACGTCAAAGTGATGTGAGTATGATGGGATGGGTATTTAAAGGCATCCGTGTGACAATCGATATGAAATGAAAGTAAATAACTCGAAAAATGTACGCATAAATCGCACGCAAAGTGAACATGCACGTATGATGAAATGATGAGATGCTATGATGATGTAGTTATAGTCTAGGGTCAATGATGCAACCTAGTTCTCTATAACCGAAGCTCTGATGCCAATCTGTCACACCCCCAATTACCTGTTTTGCAGCGGAATGGAATTCCTGGGGATTGACTGTCATAGCATCACAATCACAGTTATATTGAACGACCTAAAGTGTCGTTTGGAAAATACATCGTTTGATTTAATAAAACAATCAGAGTTTACAAAGATAGGTCCCAATTGAAAATCATCTTGTGCGGAAATAAGTTGTTACAATTCAAACGATGTTTTAAAGTACATAAAACACAAGTGAGACGCGTCGTCATCACGACTCCATGAAGTCCAAATGCATGCTATGAAGTGAATGCCTTAGATACCTGAGATAAAAACATGCTAAAAAGTGTCAACACAAAGGTTGAGTGAGTTCATAGAGTTTGTGTTGAAATGTAAAGCCTTTCGAAATCGTTTATGCAGCAAAGGCATTGTAAATCGTTGAAATGTAAAGACTATCAAAATCGATTATGTAGCAAAGGCATTGTAAATCCACTCAGTTCCAAGTCCCGCCCATACAAAACTTGCAACCTGTGTGTTCACAACCCACTGCCAGTATATGTAGAGTTAATGTTCAAGTGCATGATGTCAAATGAATTCACATAATAGTGCATGGCTCAATGTATCGAAATCGTTTATGCAGCAAAGGCATTGTGAATCCACTCAGTTCCAAGTCCCGCCCATACAAAACTTGCAACCTGTGTGTTCACAACCCATTGCCAAAATGTATATAGTGTATGTTCAAATCGTTCCAAGACCATTAGTTCATGATATTACCAAGACCATTAGCTCAATGAATATACCAAGACCATTAGCTCAATGAATATACCAAGACCATTAGACCAATGAATATACCAAGACCATTAGCTCAATGAATATAACAAGACCATTAGACCAATGAATATACCAAGACCATTAGCTCAATGAATATACCAAGACCGTTAGCTCAATGATTTATGAAATAGAAATTCTAAGTATGGCAATAATGTTACTTCGCATGACTAAACATTTAGTTCGGATAAACATATAGTTTGCAAATAGTCATGAATGTAATAAAATAGTCGAGCATGTATCTCCCCCAAAACAGTTATGAAAGCAAGTAAAAGTAGGGGCTACGAAACTCACGGTAATTCATATAAGTTAAAGTACTTGTGAAAGTAAATGAAAACAGTTTGAGCATGTATCTCCCCCAAAAATAGTATAAAAACAATTAAAAGTGGGGCTATGAAAACTCACCTGTTGCAATGATTACGATGACAAAAGTGGATACACTGAAATATAGCGTGAATCTCGAAATGACCTATTATGAATGATATGATATGTAATGAGTTGCAATGTAATGTTATGCATGCATTTCGTATGTTATTTATACCATTTGCGAGTTTTGAAAAATATTACTTGTCGTCGAAAAATACTCGTTTGACGTCTTGACCCTTCAAAAATGACTTTACAAGTTTTTACGTCAAAATGTCATCCTACAATGGTTTTATAATGATTTATGGTGAAATTATCACTTTTCGTCGCAAAACAATGTCGTCGGAAATATCATGAAATTAACAAAAATGGCTTTGGAAAACTAGTCGTAAAATGGTGTATGTCGATCGTTAGAGAACGAACTCGACGGTTTTGGAAAGTTTGTATCGATATTTAGAAGTTTCAGTTCAGGAGTTTTCGTCCAAAAGGTCTCGATCATAAAGATATTAAGGGTTAAAGATAGTGATTTTGGCTAATTGTTGTGCAGAAAAATGAGTTTCGGCCAAGTTTGAACATCCGTAATTAATTTACTATAACTCCGCTTTGCAAACAGTTTGTTGTTTTGAAAAATATGGCCGGTGAACTTGATTTTACTAGAAGACATTTCGTTCCAAAAAGTTCCACAACCTCGTTAAAAACAGCCTCAAACAGGGACGTTACAGCTACCTTAACTCTTGTATCGTAAAAATAATATAGTTTTTCAGAAAATAATAGTTACGGAAATTTTATGAAAACGTGCATATCTTTGTCGTTTCAAATCCGTTTTCTACGTATAATACGTCCTTAGCTTCGTATCAAAGTATACTAATATATTTTTAACAAATCGAAATAATTTGTGAAGCTTAAGGCTCGTTTTTGACTCGTACAAGATAAAAACATGTTGCTGAAATTTCTGAAAATTATATATTTCGTCGTCAAACTTGTAAAATCCATAACTTCTTCGTTATAACTCCGTTTTATTCCGTTCAAGCGGCCACGGATTCGTTTTAAAGTATATTTTCTAAATATCAAGGCCAAAATGTCGTACCAACTGTCGGATTTTCCAGAAAAACAAAATAAGGACAGACCACTTTTTATAATTATCGAAAATAGTTTTTCTCGGACAAAACCTATTCTAATCCCTTCAAATCAACTCCAAAGCTAATCTAATCCTACCATACACCTTCTTAGGGTGTCATGGATTCCTAAACATCATCAAGACCAAATATACCAAGGGAATAATTATAGGATGACTTTATATATATAAAACTCTAAAATCAAGGTAAAAATGGTATAAACAACACAAGTCTTGCATGTTTTTGCTCAAAAATGATGAGATGAGTATGAAATGAATATGTAAGATGAAAAATAAACATGAGATGCTTACAAGTGATATGATGAGGTGATTAGAACCAAGGATTAAACCTAAACACCCTAGGTTTTTATTTCAAAACCTTATCAAGAGTGTTATCTAGATTGTGATAAACTTGAACTTGAAAGTTTGATGATTTCTTCTTGTAAACACCTATGAGGCCGGTTTTTGCAAAAGAGAAAGGAGAGAAAAAAAATCTTAACTTGATCTTGAATGATTGAATGAATTATGAAAGTGAGATGGAGTAAAATTTTCAATATGTAAGGAAGACTTTTACAAATCAATTAATGCATTTACCCTCCCCCCCATCTAGAACCGGTTTTTGGGGATCATGCTTCTCCAAGATATATATTTTTTTATAAACTTGTGTACTTGTGTAGAATTTGATAAAAATGTATAAGTAAGTATGTAAATATTATTAACTTGTAGAGTAAATGGTAGATTTTTGGTACAAGTGAGTTTTTAATAGATCAAAATAGAATGTAATGAGATTATAAAATTTGTAAAAATACATTCCTTGTGAAATTTGAGTGATAAAATAATTATCGAGTAGTTTTTAAGAAAAACGTCGTAATAATATAAATTTAACGATTTATGTACCAAATAAATTTAAAACATTAGGAAAACTCAAAATATAGTTTATATAACTAAATGTAAGTATAAAAATGTGCCGGGATCATTTTTGAAAGTAACGGATTAAATATTTAAAATAATAACTCACGCGATAACGTTTATTAAATATAAAAATTACGCGTTAAATGTGAAATGAAATGTCATGAATGAACTAATATGATGCAAATGATGCTAATGAAATGTAGACTAATCTTAGTCCATATGAAATGTTCGTGATGATATGATCATGAATTCGCCGCTAAACCATAAAGGTTACGCGAATTTGAAACAAGTAAACCAAGTTTACGATAAATGATGAAATTGTGAAACGTAAATTGTTTTGAGAAATGACCAAAAATACGGGTTGTCACAAACATTGATAGCAGCATCTGGTTCATTATTTGACTTAGGCTTTGGGCTTCATAAGGAGTAGTTGCAGTCCTCACACTTTCCAAATCAAACTTCCTGAGGATGTCTTGCACATATTTCTCTTGACTGATGAATTAGCGTCTCTTTCAGGTTCTGATCCCGAATACCCTTGTATCCTCATAAATTTGAAAACTTCAGTGTTTAGGAAACCCTAAAGATTTGACCTTTATGTGATCTAAAACCCAAAACCCTAATCTGATTACAAGAACTAAGTTTTTGTAATCACCATGACAACTCTAATTAGGGTTTTCTGCGTTTGATCCCGAATACGTAGTATCCTTATAGAATTGACTCAATTAGGGTATAGAAAAACCTAATCGGTCAAACCTATGCCTCAATATCAAACAAACCCCAATTCAAGAATCTTGACCTAGGGTTTTACATCGACACCCTCAAGGATCAAATATTTTTGTATTTTCATTAGTAAGAACCCTAAACCCTAATAATATCAAAACACTCGAGTATAAAATCCTTGTATATTTTTACAAGGGTTTCTTGCCATGCAAGAACCCAAGATCCAAAAAACTAAAGCCAGTTGTCAAAAAACGCAAAAACCCTAAATCGCATAAATTGACTCAAGTAACCTCATAACCAAATCAAGATTTGATTTTAATGGCAATGAAAGCAATTAGTAAGAATTGAAGCTACTTTATATATTATCAGGATGGCTCTAATACTACTATAGGGTTTTGGTGGTCACTCAGATGGCGTATAAAACATTCACAGAGAAAAATAAACACATAAACCCCATGCATACCAAAACCAATATCATGATATCCTAATCAGGGATATAAACTAAACCTAAACACATAATAAGCGTTCTAACCTTTGTTTTGTAGTATTTCAATTCACACATGAAGACTTTGACATCCTAAATCTAGGGGGAGCTTTATGTCAAAGCAATACATTGCAAATTACTTGCAATACTAGATTTATTTTTCATGACTTCCTATTGCAAAGTTGCAATCATCTAGGAGGAGCACACTCGTCTCTTAGACGAAATTCTTTGCAAACTTAGTTGCAAATGATCTAGATTAGAATTACTTTCTTGACGCCCTTACATAGGGATGGACTCGTCAAGGGGGAGTAAAGACGAGATCTATTCCCGTTACTTGCTCTTTAATTTATTTTTATTTTTTTGTTTCACATGTTTTTCCTAAAAACAATGTGTTGCTTTTCTTCAAACACTTTTTGTTTCGACAAAAAGGGGGAGAAGAAAGTAAAAACTACAAATTCAAACTTTTACGAATTTTAGCTTTTCCTTAAAATAATTTTATGTTTTGTCATCAACAAAAAGGGGGAGATTGTTAATACAAATAAGCAGTAAAAACGTTTATTTATATTTTACGATCTTCTAATGTTTTGTCGATAACAAACGTAAAATCATATTAACGAAACAAATAAAATACGTAAATGGTTTGAACTAATAGTTTCTAACATATTCACATTTTCACATAAAACACTAAAACAAGTATAAGTGATTTTATGATTTAGTATTACATATGTACAACAACTAGTGTTTACATATTTGGGTAAATATGGTGGGAGAGATTGTTGACTCCGATAGTGATGTAGAAGAGGTTGTGAACATTTTTGATGAGTCAATGAACCTATTTGGTGGTGGTCATGATCGTGAAGATGATTATGATGACTATGATTATGATGACTATGCGGATCAGGTCTACGATCTTTCAGGGAATTTGGATGCTTATTATGACACGTATGGTATCAAGCTTCAAGGTCTTGGTAGGAAGTAATTTTGTTTTCATAGGAGTCTAATGTTATCTTTTGAGTAGTGGTTTATTTTCTTATATAGAGAATAGGAAGTATCTTGTTATGTAAGCTTTTCGCCTATGTAACGGGCTGAGATATGGGATTCACTCATATCCTTTGTACTTAAACGTTTTTTGGAGTAATATATTTACCGGGTCTTTGACCTTTTACCCATATTTGGGTAAATATACACATAACTAGTATGTAGTATATTGGGTAATATAAATGGGTAGAAACTTAAGTATTTGACCCATTGACCAAATACATTGAATGTAGTTGGGTAAAAACAAGTATATACTAAATGGGTAAAAACTAGCAAATGGTATTGACCCATAACCCATGGTTTTATATATACCACTTGACCAAGTTCATTGTATACTAGCAAATGATTTTGACCCATAACCCATGGCTTTATATATACCACTTGACCAAGTTCATTGTATACTAGCAAATGGTATTGACCCATAACCCATGGTTTTATATATACCACTTGACCAAGTTCATTGTATCTAGAAAGAAAACCATGGATCAACCCATGACCCATGACCCATAACCAAAAATACCCATGGGCAAAGAGGAGCGGACCACGGATCCCTAGCTTTGTGCTAGCCGGATCCCTTGTGGTAGGGATCCGTGGGATCCGGGGAACAGTAGGATTTTTCCTCTATAAATAGAGAGCCATTTCTTCCTTTCTACTCATCCCTTTACACACATACTTCCCCCAAGTATTCTAACCCTCTAACCTCATATCCAAGAGATCTATGTAGCTTTTCTCTTTTGTTTTTGTGTGATCTTCTAGGTTCCTCTTAAAGGAAAAGATCACCACATCTTGTAGACGTGCAAGCTCAAGTCCATGAGTTGCCATGCTTCGTCATTGTCAAGACAACGAAGGTTCTCTTGTTGATAGATCTATCTTTCTCCATAGATGTTGGGTTGAAGGCATTAGTGAAGAATGCCGAAAGTGTCAAGATGAAAGCATTAGTGAAAGGTGCTCATCATCCGTGTCAAAGCATTAGTGAAGAATGCTAAAGGTGTCAAGACGAAGGCATTAGTTAAGGGTGCCAAGCGTTGTGTCAAAGGCATTAGTGAAGGATGCCGAAGAATCAAATCAAGTAGCATTTGGGAAGAATGCTTAGGTCGTATAATCGATGAGGTGCATCGTTATACATATAAGTATTTGTTTATTTACAAGGATTGTGATATCCTTGATGGTGTTGTAACAAGGAGTAGATCTCCTTGATAATGGGTGTTGTGTCGTGAAGGGTAGTAGTTCCTCCATAATGGAACTAGGTACTTAGCCTAGTACCTTATAAAGGGTAGGCGACGTTGTGATAGGATTAGTTCTCCTAAGGTGTGAAAGAACTCGGTGGTTAGCCTAGCACCGTATAAAGGGTAGGCGACGTTGTGTTAGGTGTGGTTCGCCTTGGTGTGAAAGAACTCGTATTTAGCTTTGTACCGGAAAAAGGTTAAGCGACGTTGTGAAGGCTTCTCCGCCATAAGGAGATTGGTGTAGTGCTTACGAACTCTCGAGTAGGTGACTCGGGGAGTGGAGTAGGGCAAGGAAGGTGTCCTTGTAGCCGAACCACTATAAATAACTTGTGTCGTGGTGATGTGCTTCTTACTCTTTATCTTTCATTACACGTTTATATATCTATCTATCAACGTCCAACATAAACAACCAAATAGATTGACATAAGTCGATCTAAATATTTAAAAGGAAGTTTTAAATTGGTAAAACTATTCAACCCCCCCTTCTAGTTTTCCACAATTTGTATCAGAGCTTCGTTACCAAGTTTTTTTTTGTATATTGTACTTTGAAAACTTGATACGATCCATGTATGTTTGAAAACTACAAAGAAGGGAATTTCTTAAAACAAAAAGTCATGTTTTTAGAAATCATCATATGTTGGATATTGATAGATCATTCTAACATTTTCCTTTGAGAAGTCTTCATACTAGGATTTGGGTATCTTAGAAGATCATGAAGTATTTCGCGTCTATGGTTTCTATAACCATAAAAAGGGAATATAGCAAAGGATTGGGGTATCTTAGAAGATCATGAAGTATTTCGCTTCTATGGTTTCTAAAACCATAAAAAGGGGATATAGCAAAGGTATGTTTTCTTAGTTACATTTTTTTTCCAAAAACGTGCTAAATTGCTTGTGGACAAAATGGTGATATATGCTTCTATCTTATAATAAGCATAATATGAAAAGTGTTTTAGTGATTTTTTTCTTTGAAGTTTTGTTGTTAGATATCTTGTTAATCAAGCTTGAATAAAGGTAAAAATGGGTAATATAACTTCACTAAAAAGTCTACAAAGACTAAACCTTTTCGTCGGGTCAAAACGTACATTTTTGTAATTCTGTGTCAGATCCGCGGATCCCTCAGGTTACACTGGATGGATCCCTCAAGCAAGGGATCCGTGGGATCCGTGGTACAGAAGACAGTTTTTGTCTGAATTTCAAAAATTCATAACTGTTTAACCGTAAGTCGTTAGAAGTCGTGCCACCTATCGTTTTAAAGGTATTTGAGTCTACTTTCATTTAAAAATGATTTCATAAACTGATTCAAAACAATAATTTACAGAATCATTGATTTATAATAGAAAGTCATTTTTCGGTCATAACTTTTGCACAAACTTTTGATCTAATTGGAGACGGATGTTTTCGCTTTTGAATAACAATGTGTCCTCTTTTTAAAATAAGGTTTTGATTATATTTATAAAAGAAACTAATCAAGCTTGGTATACATGTTTATATTTAACACAAAGCGATGAAAAGAACTTTTGTATGCTATGCTAAATGATAAATTGTCTTCCTTACATTACTTGATTATTTGCTTATCTCAAATAGCGTTTGTGCTTGTTTGAGTGATTAACATATCTGGTTTCCTTACCTTGCTATTCATTCTCTTGCTTGTCGATCTAGTAATTTTCTACTAATCAATGTGCTACTTGAAAGAGTGTTTGGGGTAACATTTAGTTGTGTAAAAAATGTTAGTTTTATAAGTTGAAAAATGTTTAAAACATATAACACACTAAAATGGCTTTTTGATTGAGTTTATCATGTGTGCAACATAAATGTTTTATGTGCCTATATGATTTCTTGATTTCATATTTTCTTGTATCGTTTTCTAAAAACAACAAGAATGTACATCGGATCATAACATACACTTGTGTTGATGATGTACTCTCCCGTTTTCCTTTTCATGATCGCTCTCCAAGCTTCATAGTAGGATTGACAACTTGATTATTTCATCCGATATACTCAAGTAAATTATTTTGCAACGCAAATATAATTGTTCATATCCGAAAGTCCAAACTCAAAGCTTTCCAACAACATATGTTGAACTAGCTCTTCCAACCATTTTTTTGTTGTTTACCATATGGACACCTTTTAAACTTATTTTTAACATGACACCTTCGTCACCGTAGTTGTCTCAAGTATAATATTAAACGAAGCAAAGTATCATCATTGTCACTCTTCGATAGGCCATTGTAGGAATATAAATTTTCCTAACTTGAGAATGAATACTGGAGAACTTATTGCACTAGAAACTCAATTTGACCTAACGGTTGAATTGCTTCCTTGATAGAAGTTGGGTATGTGGAATCGCCCGTAAAAATGGTCGTGTTTAGCCGTAATTGAGCACCACTAGTAATAGTCTCATATTCATTCTCTCACTTGGGAAATTTTTACTCCTATGTTTTCCTAAAGTAAGTTTACAATGGAAATACTTTGCATTGTCTTAGGATTACTAATCAAACAAGTTGTAAAATTAATTTTTCCTTTAGTTAATCACAACCACTTGCCTCATCAAGCGATTATCTTGCTTTGATTGAGAAGAGCTACATGACTTCATGGACGAAGTTCATTGTATGCTAATCACCATCCGTAATGACTATACATAGTTCATTGCTTCCGTTGGCCAAAACAACCCTATTGTCTTGAACACCATCATCTACTCTGCACGCCATTGTTAATACAAATGATTTACTAATCTAGATCGTAAATCTATTTTGAGCTTCTTGAATAGTGGTTGTTAAGTTTGATAAACCTATGTGTTACTTGTGAGCTAGATCTCATTTAATTGCTTATGTGCTATTTCTACATGCTCTTAGTATGTTTTACTTGTATACATGTATGCTTACTGTAGAGATCATTAGCCTCTAAGTTCGATACTTAGAACAAACGGTCACTATTAAGTAAAACTGTCCCAGATGCCGGATCCCTAGTTTGTAACTAGCCGGATCCCTCAAGTGAAGGATCCGTGGGATCCGAGCAAATAGAAGTGGAGTCTCAATCCTTTACACCTCAAACCATGTTCCTAGACTACTTCACACTAGCTGAACTTAATACCTTAGGAACTCTTAAGTCCTTCTCAAGCTTAGTAAGCTTCATACTCATAGCTCATTAAGGATCACACTCAAAGTGCTTTTCGATCTATCGTTTCACCTAAACTCATTACTCTTCCGCTCTCTAGATCACTCATTATTTCTCACATGATCCCTCACATCTAGACTTAGAAATCTTTCAATTATGGCAAAATTGATCATAATCATCCTTACCTCAAAATTGGTCGAAATGGATCAAACTCTAGTTCTTCCACCTTAAAACCTTTAGGATCTTCTCCAAGACATTATCCTAAGTCACTATCTGATCACTAGGATCATTTAGCTCCATTTGACACTCTCAAAATTTTAGTGTCATCTTTGTTCATTCATTGGTACTCACGAAAGTTCTAATTTCTTCCATATAAGGCAATCATTAGCTACATCACTCATTGCCCTTGAACATTTAAGTACCCTTCCATTTAAAGACACTTAGGAGAACTTAAAAAAAAAGGTATAGGCTTTAGACCTTTCAAACATCACTTCTATCCTTTCCTAGCTGCTGAGAGCCGGATCCCTAGGATTAGCCTAGACGGATCCCCCATTGGTGGGAACCGTAGGATCCGGGTGACAGATTTATGTCAACTCTTGCTAGAACAATCATTTCAAACTCATCTTGCTAACTTGAACACTCCACCTCATCCTAATTAAATCCCTAGATCAGTAAAACTCTGAAGTTGACTCTTGTGCATGCTAATCATCACATTCCAAAGGATATTAGAGACTTAAGTCTTGAATGCACTTGCTAAATCCTTCCCTTTATAAGTCATCTTGCTATAATCCCTTAGTCATCGAACACAACATAATTCTTAGCATTTAGAAACCTTTTCCTTAGTCATTTCATCATGAGGAAAGCTCCTAGTGCTAACTCATCCAACCAAGAACCACCCACGAAACTTGCTCGTGTTGTACACGAAATTTCCTCAACCGAATCATCATTCGTAAGAGATAATAAGTGCTAGAATCTCACCTCAACAAAACCAATCAACAATTGCCAAGAGAACCGCAATAATTAGCATTAAACCTTTTAGGTTAGAAAAGGGATCATCTATCTATAAACCAAACGTACCTAGTTCTAGCAAAACGTCTAAACCTTCATTCCTAGAGCATGGACTACACTCCTTCACCGAGCCTCTCTCTCACCCAAATCTCTATTCATTAGAGCATTCACCACCGAGAACTTCCCAATCACCAACTAGTCCATCGTTGGAAACAAGGAACCACCAAGGACTTGATCATATTAAGGAATTTCCATTACCACCACTCTAATTCCTAGTAGAACCTCATCCTAAATTACTCAATGTACCTCCATCATCATTTGTAGAACCTCCTCAAAATATCCTATCAAGACAATAATTGCTCTAATTGTCTAATCACTACCCAAGGACTTGTTCAAGAAGTACGAAATGAGTTGCATTTCATGTTTAATCATCTTCTTGAAAGATTGGACCAAATCAACAAGTCTACTCATCCCTAGACTCAAGCACATTGTTGCCTCTTAAGCTTTGGTCACTTATTAGTTTTAGTAGAATATGGCTAAATCATTCTCTTAGTTTTTAGAGATTTGTTGATCATCTCTTATGTTTTGTTGAATGATAGTTTACTTGCCATATTGCATTGAGTATATGTTTGTTGGCTGAATACATATCTCATTTTGATGATAACATTACTTGTTACATCACCATTTCTGAATTTAATCTTCAGCTATACGGATCTCTCAAAATTGCCTAGACGGATCCCTACTAGGACGGAACCGTGGGATTCGTGAGACAGAAAACTATTTTTCTACTAACTTGGATCACATATGCAGGAAATTGTGTATTATACTTGTTTTCTAACCTTTGTTTTGTAGTTATTCAATCTACACTTGAAGCATTTGACACCCTAAAGCTAGGGGGAGCTTTGTGTCAAAACAATACATTGCAAATTACTTGCAATATTAGGATTACATTTTCCTACTAACTTGCATCACATTTGCAGGAAATTGTGAATTATACTTGCTTTCTAACCTTTGTTTTGTAGTATTTCAATTCACACATGAAGACTTTGACATCCTAAAGCTAGGGGGAGCTTTATGTCAAAGCAATACATTGCAAATTACTTGCAATACTAGATTTATTTTTCATGACTTCCCATTGCAAAGTTGCAATCATCTAGGAGGAGCACACTCGTCTCTTAGACGAAATTCTTTGCAAACTTAGTTGCAAATGATCTAGATTAGAATTACTTTCTTGACGCCCTTACATAGGGATGGACTCGTCAAGGGGGAGTAAAGACGAGATCTATTCCCGTTACTTGCTCTTTAATTTATTTTATTTTATTTTTGTTTCACATGTTTTTCCTAAAAACAATGTGTTGCTTTTCTTCAAACACTTTTTGTTTCGACAAAAAGGGGGAGAAGAAAGTAAAAACTACAAATTCAAACTTTTACGAATTTTAGCTTTTCCTTAAAATAATTTTATGTTTTGTCATCAACAAAAGGGAGAGATTGTTAATACAAATAAGCATAAAAACGTTTATTTATATTTTACGATCTTCTAATGTTTTGTCGATAACAAACGTAAAATCATATTAACGAAACAAATAAAATACGTAAATGGTTTGAACTAATAGTTTCTAACATATTCACATTTTCACATAAAACACTAAAACAAGTATAAGTGATTTTATGATTTAGTATTACATATGTACAACGACTAGTGTTTACATATTTGGGTAAATATACACATAACTAGTATGTAGTATATTGGGTAATATAAATGGGTAGAAACTTAAGTATTTGACCCATTGACCAAATACATTGAATGTAGTTGGGTAAAAACAAGTATATACTAAATGGGTAAAAACTAGCAAATGGTATTGACCCATAACCCATGGTTTTATATATACCACTTGACCAAGTTCATTGTATACTAGCAAATGGTTTTGACCCATAACCCATGGCTTTATATGTACCACTTGACCAAGTTCATTGTATACTAGCAAATGGTATTGACCCATAACCCATGGTTTTATATATACCACTTGACCAAGTTCATTGTATCTAGAAAGAAAACCATGGATCAACCCATGACCCATGACCCATAACCAAAAATACCCATGGGCAAAGAGGAGCGGACCACGGATCCCTAGCTTTGTGCTAGCCGGATCCCTTGTGGTAGGGATCCGTGGGATCCGGGGAACAGTAGGATTTTTCCTCTATAAATAGAGAGCCATTTCTTCCTTTCTACTCATCCCTTTACACACATACTTCCCCCAAGTATTCTAACCCTCTAACCTCATATCCAAGAGATCTATGTATCTTTTCTCTTTTGTTTTTGTGTGATCTTCTAGGTTCCTCTTAAAGGAAAAGATCACCACATCTTGAAGACGTGCAAGCTCAAGTCCATGAGTTGCCATGCTTCGTCATCATCAAGACAACGAAGGTTCTCTTGTTGATAGATCTATCTTTCTCCATAGATGTTGGTTTGAAGGCATTAGTGAAGAATGCCGAAAGTGTCAAGATGAAAGCATTAGTGAAAGGTGCTCATCATACGTGTCAAAGCATTAGTGAAGAATACTAAAGGTGTCAAGACGAAGGCATTAGTGAAGGGTGCCAAGCGTTGTGTCAAAGGCATTAGTGAAGGATGCCGAAGAATCAAATCAAGTAGCATTTGGGAAGAATGCTTAGGTCGTATAATCGATGAGGTGCATCGTTATACATATAAGTATTTGTTTATTTACAAGGATGGTGATATCCTTGATGGTGTTGTAACAAGGAGTAGATCTCCTTGATAATGGGTGTTGTGTCGTGAAGGGTAGTAGTTCCTCCATAATGGAACTAGGTACTTAGCCTAGTACCTTATAAAGGGTAGGCGACGTTGTGATAGGATTAGTTCTCCTAAGGTGTGAAAGAACTCGGTGGTTAGCCTAGCACCGTATAAAGGGTAGGCGACGTTGTGTTAGGTGTGGTTCGCCTTGGTGTGAAAGAACTCGGTATTTAGCTTTGTACCGGAAAAAGGTTAAGCGACGTTGTGAAGGCTTCTCCGCCATAAGGAGATTGGTGTAGTGCTTACGAACTCTTGAGTAGGTGACTCGGAGAGTGGAGTAGGGCAAGGAAGGTGTCCTTGTAGCCGAACCACTATAAATAACTTGTGTCGTGGTGATGTGCTTCTTACTCTTTATCTTTCATTACACGTTTATATATCTATCTATCAACGTCCAACATAAACAACCAAATAGATTGACATAAGTCGATCTAAATATTTAAAAGGAAGTTTTAAATTGGTAAAACTATTCAACCCCCCCTTCTAGTTTTCCACAGTGTGTTTAATCTCTTCTTATTTGATATTGATACAAGGGGATGTGTTTATTTATGGCATGTGATGCCAATTTACACTTAAAAAATAAAGTATTTCTATAAGTTACAATCATAGTCCCTTGACTATATCCCGCTTACTAATTCTATCCTAATCTAGTATTATCTATCTTTACATCATAACTTTGTGTTCCAACAAGCTACCTCTATGTAATGATAGACTATATTTGGATCTTTAGTGTCTTCAAGTCATATGAATCTTTAAAGCTTGAAAATGCTGAGAGTTCTGTATGAAAGCTTAGGATGACCTTATAGCGCAATATTTTCTTTGAAGGTATCAACTCGGCTTTAGTCTTTAATTCTTGAACTCAAAGTCAGCATTCTCGAAGAACATTTGTAATTTTTAATCTTTTTCTACAACTTGAGTCTTTGGAAGCATGTATGAAATATTTGTCTTTAACTTCTTGATGATGAAAATACTCATGATGAACTTTATCTTGATTATAATATTTGCTTACGACGAATCTTGAATGCGATAATATTGATTGATGTTGAATTGACGAAGACTTGATCATTTGTCACTAACCTTGAATCTTCACAGCTTTAGCTCCCCCTTAACTAAATAATCATCTCTTGAATATTTATCAAAAACTAAATTTAGTATTTTTTTGACTTTGCTCCTCCTCAAACTAACAACCCCCCCCCCCCCAAGTTGTAAGAAATTTTTTCATGGAATTATTTTTGAGGTAGTTGATGTTGTTGTTAAAGAACTGATCCAGATTGCTAATGGCATTTTGATCTTGATTGGTTTGTTATTGAAGAGGAGATTTTGAATTTGGTGAGGAGTGTTCATTTGATATATTGAAATAATGATCTTGATCAGATTTATGCTTCATCACTTACTTCAAAAACCTTGTTGTATCCCGTGTTTATCATTTTCGGGCATCTCATCAATCTTTACCATTCTTGATCAATTCACATGAGAATCACAACCTTGAAGAAAAAATGTATCTTCTTGATCAAACTACTTTTGATGCTAAAAATTTGTAGCCCTTGAGAAACAACATCATTGATGATTTTGACTTAACCACTGCTATGTATTTTTATTTTTGGATTGCTTGTGTTTTGTTTTAAATATGCAAGTACCAAAGATGATAAGTAGAAGAAGAATTAAACTTGAATGCTAAAAAGAAAATATAGAGAAGCTCTAAAGTGTTGGAATATATATACATCTCATTCTCATTCTTTTCATTATCTTCTTTTTTTTCTGTGTGTAACATTTTTTTGTCTTTCTCGTTTGTGAGTTAGATAGTTGGTTCTTGATTCTTTCTTTCTTCATGTATTTTAATTGAACTCAAAACCATTTACCACATTTGAAGTGATAGTCTGATGTTGTGAATAAAGAAACGTGTGGAGGTTGATTGTATTTATTTAAACTATTTTATGGATATTTGTATAAAATTTTACATGGTATCAAAGCCAAGTTGGCTTTGATACAAAGATCTATCAGTATGAAAAGTTGTTATTTTATTTTATTTTTTTTAAATTAGGGTTTCAACATTGTTTTGGGGATTTTGTGTTTTAAGTTCATATCTACAATCTCCTGGTTGTTAATTGTTAGATTCGTGGTTTAACCGTCATTTTGGTTATCAATTGGTGGTCAATTGTTTTTTTCAATTTTTAGGGTTTTCTAAAAATTAGGGGTTTTCAATTTTAAGTGTTTGTGAGTGATTAACAAGTGTTAATTTGTTGTTCTTTGCTTGTATCTTTATAGATTCGAGTGATTCTTGGTTGATCTACAAAATTATGGTTTATTGTATAAAACCCTGACTCAGGAGTTGTTATTATATTTGTCTTCTTGATAAGTATTTGGTTCTAAGTATGTTATTACTGGTCTAGTTAAAGTTTTTGTTCTTTTTATTAGTTCAAACTGTTTGTTTTTGTCACAGGTACAAATATTTTTCTATGCTACTAGGATTGTGATTAAGACATCTTGTCTCTTGATTTGAAGCTTTTTGTGTGCTCTATAACAACTCTCTCTCTCTCTCTCTCTCTCTCTCTCACACACACACACACACACATACACACATATAGGATATTGTTTTATAAGTGTTTGCAGAAATTGGTGGTTAAGTAAATGGAATTTGTTTGTTGATTTAGAAGCTGAGGAGTTTGATTGGTGGTTTACTTGTGATTGTTCGTGCTGGCGGCTAGCAGATTTTGTGTGCAACTATTTTGGTTTCAAGGGCATATATCCTTCGATCTTAACCATCTGGTTAAGATTAAGTGTATGCTTTATTGGTTCCACTCTTATGCCTAAGTCTGTTACTTGTCATAAGGTGTTATTTGTTTTGTCATTGTTATTTTTCTTTTGATTTTTCAATGTGGTTGATCCAAAAAAGGAAAAACTAAACAAGAATTATGGCCAGAGGTCTTTTGAGGTTATGCTTGATCAGTTTGATCCATTATTCTTGCATAATAGTGATACATATAACAAAGAATATGGAAGAAACATATAACAAAGAATATGGTTCTATAATCTTTAATATGTATTATAAAATACATTCTTTCACTCAATCTGGTTTACTTCTCTCTGATTACTATCACAAATTCAATACATTATGGAGGAAGTATGACTCCCTTGTCAATCTGCCTTAATGCACTTGTGATGGTTCCTCTGAGCTAAGGAAACATAATCAGCTTATCAAGCTGATGCAATTTCTTATGGGTCTTTATGAGGTTTATGCTCCCATTAGAAGCATAATTCTCACAACTAACCCTATTCCTTATGTCAAATGTACTTTTGCTACTATATCTAGAGATGAGTCTCATAGAAGTACTCCATCTCAAAATGTGTCTAAAATTGGTAACTCTGCTTTTGTTTCTAGAACAAATTCTAGAAATACTAACTGGTCTACTAATAAAAACAATAATAACTAGTTCAGAAAGTAAAATAAACCAAACTTTATTTGCACTCATCGTAATATGAATGGTCATGATGCTGAAAGGTGTTTTAAATTGGTTGGATATCCACCTGGGTTCGAAAAGAAAAACATAACTAATCAAAATTCTATTAGTAATAATGTGGTTTCATGTCATAAGGACAACCTGCTGGTTCATCTAATACATTCACAGATGATCAATATAAAAGGTTGATGGTTTTGATTAGTGAGAAATCTGGGTCAAGTAGTATGCCTGCAAACATTGCAGGTATAAATTGTGTGATAAGTTTCTGCATTCTAGATTTTTTAATCAAAATACCAACATATGTATATATACATATACATTGGTTGGATTATTGATTCTGGTGCAAGTCAACATATGACTTACATTATCCTTAACCTGTTCGTTGTGGACGTTCAAAACTTAATATGACTGTTGGTCATCTAATGGTACTAAAACTCTTGTTACACATGCTGGAAGTATAAAAGTGAATGATAAGATTATTATCTATGATGTCTTAGTAGTTCTTGACTATCAAGTAAGTCTGCTATTTGTGTATAAACTTAACAAAGATAATAAACTTAGAGTCATTTTTGATGAAAATGTTTGTACTATACATGATTCTGTTCTAAGGATCCAAGTGAGGACTAGTAATCAAAGTAATGGATTCTATTTTCTTAATGCATGTAAAAATTAGTTACTAATAATATAGAAGTTTGTTGTTTGTCTAAATGTATATGGCATAACAGACTTGGTCATCCTTTTGACCAAGTTCTGAACACTTTAAACACAAACATGATTTTAAAATTGAGTCAAAAGATAATATATGTGATGTTTGTCATAAAACAAAACAAACAAGAGAACATTTCCTCTTAATGAATGGAAAATCTTACCAATGCTAACATCAAACCAATGCTGAAAGTAGTTCGCTAACTTGATTTATTTAATGATTCAAATTATATGTTAACTAGTAATCCATGTGATATAGTGGTTATGTGTTTCATCGGAATTTGTTTTCAAAAACATAAGCGACATTTTCTTTATTTATTTAAGAGTATAGTCGCAATTTCCCGAACTTCACAAGATCGATACTTGGATTCTACAATCATTTTTTCGCATCATTATCACCGATAAATTGATTTGATTGTAGTATTCAACAACCCAGTGGAGGTTCTCAAGCATGATTTTGAAATAAAATGATTACATGGAACAAACATCCTTCTATCTTAAGCAAAATCTCTTCACTCATGATTAATAATTTAACGGAGAAGATTGGATATTTTGGAGAAGATTGTTTGTTCATTAATTGATTCAAGTGGAAGATTGTTAACTATTCTGATATTGCCAAATTTACTCTTCTACAATGGACCATGACATCTCTACCTTTAACAAGCATTTCACCTTCAACAAAGATTTACACAATCATCCTTCAACCAACAAAGGAAGGATATCGATCAATTTTATTGGTTTCGAGGATGTTATAAGTCATGTTTGGAGGAGTATGTTAAATTAGTAAGGGGAGAATGTTCGATTTTCATGTGAGATATGGGTTATGTTATTTAGACTCTACTATGATGTGACAATAAGGAGGTTTTGGTTAAAATATACAAACCGCGATGCACACCGTACAAGCTCGCAATGCACAGGGCCTTACGAAACCCCCTTATGGGAGGGTCCAAAAAACTTGTCCCATGAGATATTGATACTTAGATTTCTATTTCACTAAAACAATTATGTGCTTTAATGATTATTCTAATGATTATAAACTCGGAGATTACGCATATTCATGATGAGCACGATAAATCATATTCATCATGAGGGAGAGAAATTTATATTGGTTCATATTTTGGAAAGAAACTTGCAATTATGAGAAGTGATGTTCCATATATCAAGATCAATTTCAAAAGATGATTTAGTGAAAAGACCTTATTTTACCAAACATCTTTAGTACAGATTTAGCTTATACATTTAGGGTATGTTTGGCAAAAATAGATTGTGTTGGTACTGTTGCTGAAAAAGATTATAAAAAGAGATTATTTTTATAAGCTACATGAAGTAACCTTTTATTTTCAGAGATTATGAAAGATTATTTCTTTAATAATCTATTATAAGTTTTGTCTGCCAAATAAAGATTATTTTTTAAATATCTTATGTTTTGAAAAAATAAGCATAATCTCTCCATAATCTCATGTGTCAAACATATCCTTAATAGTTTTCTTATGAATAAAATCGGGTTTACTTTTGGTTTCAAGAACCACATAACACATCAAATATATTTTCCAAATTAGAAATAGTAGCTTAAAACTCTCACACATTATTATATATAACATTCATTGGGCTTAAAATGAACAGTGTAACGTGGGATTTTTTTTGGACTCATTGGGCGGAGCCCATTAGGGTATATCTGTGTTGATACCCGACCCGGGCTATTCATGACTACTCACATACTCTCTTTACGTTTCAGATCCGATCGGGTATAGGTGCCCTTGAAAGTTCGGCGATGTTCTGCTCCGATGAAAATGGGTTCTCTTGGTAGTACAAAACCGATTGTGAGGGGAGGGTTTTTTTTTGCGTTTGTGGATGTGAGCTTGCCATATGTTACTGCCTACAGTGGTTCATTTCTTTTGGTCAACATACCTTTTCCTGGTGGGTAGATGTGTTATCTTAGAGGTAGGTGCATCAATTATTTGTGATCAAAAATAATTGGAGCAATATAGTTTCATCTTTATTGCTGAACAATTGTACTAGATAAAGAGGGTATATGAGTGGTGATGAATAGGCCGGGTCGGGTATCATCACAGATATACCTTATCCAAGTGTCATTTTGTAGTGTCT
>OU343216.1:108668062-108738127 GCA_910596185.1 Chrysanthemum makinoi | reverse complement strand
TTTTTACTTTGAAAACAGTTAGAAACTTTGACTTTCTTGAGATTTGAATGCAATTTAAGGACTGATGTGGATATAATTTGATGAAATGAAAGTTTATCAAGCTAGTTTATCAACTTTTCAACCCATTTGATTTGTTTTGAGTGACTGATTTTAACAGTAATGTGATCAAAACAGATTCAAGCAAAATTTTGACTTTATTGTGAAACTGAGGTAAACTTTTGTTAAAATGACATCACTAGTGTTATCAGGGACAAATGCAACACAAAGCTTAGACTAACACAGTTATGAACTCAGCTTATCAAGCAATCCAAACACCCCTTCAAGACAGATATGCAGTTTATTCTAACCAAATAACAAAGGCAAGATTATTATAACTACAAAACAGACTTAGTATATTTATTTAAAGCTAATGACAGCAACTAACACTACTTTATAACAGATCTAAAAGAAATGAAAACTGCTACTTTATATAAGCTAGAATTGAAACTTAGAGCACACTTACAAGAAATCCATAGCCACAATGGCTTGCAAACCAGAAATTAGAACCACTAATCCTAACCCATATAACATCAACCTCAACCCAGATCCATCATCAAATCAAACCAATACCATTTTTGAGCAAACAGTTGACTTTTGTTGACCGAGGCCTTTTGTGAATGTAAGTGAATGTAAGTGAATGTGAGGGTGCAAGATAAGCTCACAAAAGCTATAAAAAGCTTAAATGAGCCTACTCCATTGATTCAAATAGGCTTATTGATTACTTTTAAAACAGAAATGCAAGATTAAAGGTGAAAACTTGGAATTTTTATTAATACTGAAAATGGATTACAAGAACTTGAGAATACAATAAAAACTTAAGAAAACATTTTAGAAACTACTGAAATGAAATAACAATAAGCTAATTGAAAACTAGGAATTGCACGAATTTCTTTGTGAGCCAAAGGGTTCCTTTTATAGCCACAGGAGGTCTTGGATTCTTCATCAGAAAGGCCTAGAAGCTATTTTGAGCCACTCATTCGATCCTTGTCACTTGCACCAATCAGATTGCACCATTTCATCCATAGAGGTGTTTCTGCCAATGATATTGTGCCAATTGGCCACGTGGCACCTTATCCTGACATGTCAGCTGGGTCTAGAAGGTGGAATAGATTCTTAGTACGAGGTTCTATGTTTGGGAGTTGGTAATTGGTGGTACGTAGGGTGTTTGGTTGGGGAAGGTCAGGGTAACGTTTCAGGGCGCGTTTTTGTTTTATTATATTTCAAAAGGTTAAACCGGGTTAAGTAAACCGGGTATAGTGGTTTATTCTGTAGGATAGGCGGGTAAGGATTAATAATTTGGGCGGGTTTGTTATTGGACCGGATATGGGTCATAAGATGTGGGCCGTAGAGTTATGTATTAAGTGGATTTGGATACTTGGACTAGTGTATATATATATGACTTGGATTAGACCCATTAGTAACCATAGGGACCAAACATGTATATCCGGATATTTGAGGGACCAATCATGTGAATCTGAAAATATCCTCCAAGGACCATCTTTGTCAATCTTCAATAGACCAAGGGCTAAATTTGCACTTTTTGAATCTTCAAGGGCCTCTTTTGACAAATACTGAAATTTGAGGGGCCAGTTCTGACATTTCTTCAAACTTTGATCAAATCTTCACAAATCATCCTCAGAGATTAGAAATCTTCATAAATGCATGATTCTGACCTTCCTACCACCTTAAGCTCTCTTAATCTCTCGTGCTCGGATTTATGTCTGATTTGGTTCCTTTTTGCGCGTTTTTACATATCCATACCTGCACAAGCACAAACTCAAGAAAACCACAAATATTAGCAATAAACGGCTCTTTATTGGTTATTTTGGGTCTATTTTGATAACAAAAGGTATGTGTTTTAGCACATACCAAAATACCCCAGACGAAACCATTGCCGTGTCCTCACGCAATGCAATCAACTCACGCTTCTAAAACCAAGGATTTCAATCTCTTTCTACTAAACCATTGATATGTCCAAACCGTCAAGTTATCTCACACAAGCTAGCCACTTGTGAATGACTAACCGTAAGAAACTTAAAACAGTTTAGACAAACCAATTAGAGAAGAAGTAGTCAAGGTTCCTCAAAAGAGATTAAGAAAGCCTTAATTCTAAAAACGCCCTGTTTACCTTTCAATTCTCATGTAGATATTATGATTAAGCACATTCCGGTTATGAATGACGGTTTGTTGAACTTTCATGTCGATCAATAACTCCAACATTTTTCAAACGACACGTTAGGATCACGGAGTAGAAAACACAACACAGCGTGAAGTGACCATACGGATAGAATACATCGTCCCTGATTTTTCACAAGTCCCAAACTAAGCGTAAAACCGAAATCATTGTTACATATGATTATAGATGCTAACACTACCCATGGAAGTTACTTGTGTACTTACTTTTCGTTCCCATTTTCCTATTTTCCTCTAGATTTTTTTATTTTTGTGAGAAATGAATTTCTTCAAGTTCTCGTTTCGATAACTTTTATTCCGATAAAGATACAAAGCTAAGTCGATAATTAGTTATCCGCCTTCTCTCAAGAACCATTGTCTCAAAAATGAGGTCCACATCAAGGAATTTTTATTCACTAATACTTTTGACTTTTCCATTTTCATTAATCATTTTTTTTTTTTTTTTTGCACTTATACTTTTATTTATATGAGCTGTGAACCACGGAGCTTCACGGGGTAATTCCAAGACTATAGGCTTCATGAAATGAGGATCCCGCTGGCTAGGCTAAGACCTCACTCAATCCCGGCTAAAGATCCAAGGGTCTGATCTCGACACCGCAGCTCACAACTTTACTTATTACATTTTCACTTTATCACTTATTACTTTATTTATTACGGATCCTTGATGTGTACCCAATTTTTAAAACAAAGATTCTTTTAAGAAGATAAAGAACTAACTATCGCCAAAAACTCGACATCTCTAATTATTTAGACAGATATGGGGTGAAACAATTTTGTGGGAACAAAAAGCCATAAGTACCTTCGATGGGCTCTAAAGAGAACCAACTACTCCACGTTTAGCATCTAAACTCATAAGTAACTCTATCATTTCTCGATCTCTGCAAATTTAAAATCCCAAATAATGAGATCCGCAGATGCTTAGCCGATAATTTTTAGATTATCTATGGTTAAGGGAACAAGCTAGGGCTCAACACGCCCGGTCAAGTCAGAATTCTATTCCTACTCTCACCAGCGGAAAGTCAACAAGGTGTCAAAACATATATTAACTTAGCAAATGCTTCGTCTAATGAAATAAAGTTATGCATATTTAAAGTCACTCAGGGAAACTTGCAAAATCTTGGCCTTGTGAGCTAGAATTCGCATTTTATAGCTTCCTATCTAAGAGACTAGCAAACTTTTCAATCAAAAAGACTTAACAAAAGCTTACAAAAATTTTTAAATTTTTCTCATTTTTGCACAATTTTTCATTTTCTAAGGAAAACGGGGTTGCGAGAGAAACACGAATTAAATAACAAGCAAGGCGGTCAAATCAAATCAAAGATTACCCTACCCCAGACGAGAACGAAACATTGTCCTCAATGTTTAAAGCAAGGGTATCACGAAAATCTAAAAGCCGTTTATTAAGTATGCTAGAAGATAAACGTTAGTCGATAAGATTAGGATATCGGATTTCCATCAGCAACGATCATGAAACTCGAGTAGAGAAAATGACAAACTTCGAGCACGAGAGTCTTCATATCGGAAAATCCTACACATAACATCACAAACAACCAAACCTAGAAATCGAAAAGGCATACCCCTTCGCGCACTTATTAGAAAATAGAAAGAAGATAGATGGATAAGCATGGGGTGCCTCCCATTAAGCGCTACTGTTTTGGTTACCGAAGTCGCTAGCTTGACTCGATCCCCGAATTCATGTGTCCATGGGGAAGAAAGTTTGGAGATCCGGGACAACCATAGATGGAATGTCCCCTCCGAAATAATGTTTCACACGATGCCCATTCACCTTGAAATTGGGCCATCTGGGCTGAGAAAGCTCCACCGTTCCATACGGGAAAACTTGAGTGATGGTGAATGGTCCTGACCAACGGGATTTGAGTTTGCCCGAGAATATCTTTAATCGAGAGTTAAAGAGGAGAACTTGATCACCAACGTTAAAAACGCGGTTTTTGATTTTAGCATCATGAATCCTCTTAGTCTTTTCTTTGAAAATCAAAGAATTCTCGTAGGCCTGATCCCTAAGCTCGTTTAATTCATTCAATTGAACTTTTCGGTGATCACCCGCGGTCTTAAGATCGAAGTTAGCATGTTTCAAGGCCCCGAATGCCTTATGTTCGAGCTCGATGGGCAAGTGACAAGCTTTTCCATACACCAATTTAATGGGGTGCACCCGATGGGTGTCTTGTATGCGGTGCGGAAAGCCCATAATGCATCATCTAACTTATCGTCCCATGAAGCTCGATTTTCTCCTACGTTCTTTCTAAAATCCTTTTAAACCACGATTCGAGACCTCAACTTGTCCGCTGTTATGGGTGATACGCGGTAGAAAGACGATGGGTAACTCCATATTTAGCCATAACTTTAGCAAATTGTTCATTACAGAAATGGGTACCGCGATCATTGATGATAGCACGAGGTGCTCTGAATCGGGAAAACAAATTCTTCAAGAACTTAACAACCACTCGGGCCATCTGGGGAGCGCCTTTGCTTCAACCCATTTGGACAAGTAGTCGACGGCCACGAGGATATACTTATTTCCTTTAGATGATGGAAATGGCCCCATAAAATCGATGCCCCACGCGTCAAAAATCTCACAGACTTGAATAGCATTTTGTGGCATTTCATCCTTCTGTGAAATTTTCCCTTGACGTTGGCAAGAATCACAAGATTTGACTAAATCATGAGCATCTCGATATATGGTAGGCCAATAGAATCCGGAATCAAAAACCTTCTTAGCGTGTAGCTTGCACCATGATGGCCACCAGTGGGTCCGTTATGGCAAGCATTAAGAATATCAATAGCCTCTTGGCCATGAACACACCGCCGGATTACTTGATCCGCACAAGTCTTAAACAAGTAGGGTCGCCCCGTAAATAATGCTTAACATCTTTGAAAAACTTGTTCTTTTGTTGGGACGACATCCCTTTCACGATGAAATTGCCCGCATGGTAATTTGCAAAATCGGCAAACCATGAGGTGTTCGGGTCTCTCTTAGCAACCATCCCAAGTGTCTCAAGAGGAAATGTTTCCGTAATCTCCTTTTTCTCGAGCACACTTTGATGGGGATTCTCAAGTCTAGAAAGATGATCGGCAGCAAGGTTCTCCGCTCCTTTTTGTCAAGAATAGTAACATCAAACTCTTGAAGGAGGAGAACCCACCGAAGTAATCGTGGCTTAGCATCTTGCTTTGACAAAAGATACTTGAGGCGTAATGGTCGGTATACACTATGGTCTTCGACAAGACAAGGTAGGGTCGAAATTTCTCAAAAGCATAAACAACGGCCAATAATTCCTTTTCAGTAGTCGGATAATTGTGTTGGGCCTCAGACAATGTCTTACTCGCATAGTGTATGGGTTGAAAATGTTTCGACTTACGTTGCCCCAAGACCGCCCCAATTGCGTAATCACTTGCATCACACATGAGTTCAAAGGGCAAATCCCAGTCCGGGGCAACTAAGATCGGTGCCTCGTTAATTTCTTTTGAGAATGTTAAACGCTTCAACACATTCGTTGGTGAAGATAAACAGAGCATCCTTTTCAAGGAGATGGGTCAGAGGGCGGGCTATCTTAGAGAAATCTTGGATGAAACGGCGATAGAAACTCGCATGACCCAAAAAACTCCGAATACCTTTGACGGTAGTGGGATGAGGGAGTTTAGCTATAACGTCGACTTTAGCTCGGTCGACCTCAATCCCAGATTTTGAAATCTTATGGCCGAGGACAATGCCCTCTCGAACCATGAAATGGCACTTCTCCCAATTCAAGACCAAGTTGGTGTCTTCACACCTTTTGAGCATGTGGTCTAGATGAGAGAGGCAAGAAGTGAAAGAATCTCCATAAACCGAGAAATCATCCATAAAAACTTCCATAGACTTTTCGATCATGTCATGAAAAGTAGCCATCATGCACCTTGGAACGCACGAGCATTGCATAACCCAAAAGGCATGCGTCGGTAAGCAAAAGTTCCATAAGGGCATGTGAAAGTGGTTTTCCCCTGATCCTTCGGATCGATCGGGATTTGAAAATAACCGGAGAAACCATCGAGAAAGCAATAGAACTCATTTCCCGCTAAACGCTCGAGCATCTGATCCATAAAAGGTAGCGGAAATGGTCCTTACGAGTAGCATCGTTCAACTTTCGTATAATCAATACACACCCTCCATCCGTGACGAGGCGGTGGAAATCAACTCATTTTCATCGTTAGCAATGACGGTCATTCCTCCCTTCTTAGGGACACAATGGATAGGGCTAACCCATGAGCTATCGGAGATGGGATAAATGATTCCGGCGTCGAGGAGTTTAAGAACTTCCTTTTTGATAACATCATGAATCTTTGGGTTAACCCTACGTTGTTGTTGAATCACGGGTTTACAATCATCCTCCATTAGAATTTTGTGGGTACAGAAACGAGGATTGATTCCTTTGATGTCAGAAATTTGCCAAGCAATTGCATTTTTGTGTTTTCGTAGGACATCCAAAAGTGCGGTTTTCTCCTCATCTTTCAAGTTTTTAGCAATGATGACAGGAAATTTGTTCGGTTTCTCAAGAAAAGCGTATTCAAGATGAGGAGGTAAATCCTTGAGCTCGGGCTCCAGAGGATTTTCATGAGACGTTTGTACTTCTTTGATTTCTTCAATCGTAATTTCTTTCGGAGGGAGTGATGGTAATGGATCTTCGTTCAACAATTGTTCAAGATAAAGGATATCTTCCTCCGAATCATAAACACCATCATCAATTCCCGGTGGAATCGATTCATCATCAGCAAGAAACTCATCGATCTCTTCCAAAATGAAGTCACCTCCCTCGAACGGAGTGAGAGAAGGGGAAGAATCGGCAATAATAGGCTCAGAAGATGGTTCAATATTTTCAGAAGGAATGGTGGGATTGCCACCCATAAAATCAAGAACTTCTTGAGCATACTCCTCCGTAGCAATATCGAGAACGCCGATTCGATTAATAGAAGCATCATCATAGTTGGAGGAGTATCTCAAAGGATGGTTAATATTAAATGAGACGGTTTCCTTGTTAGATCGTAAAGTGATTTCTCCTTCATAAACATCAATCATTGCACGACCCGTTCTTAGGAAAGGCCTCCCGAGAATAAGAGGTACTCGGGTCAAGCATCAAAGTCAACGACAATGAAGTCGGCGGGAAAATGCAGTGGTCCTACTTTCACATAGACGTCCTCGGCGATTCCTCTCGAAATAGAGGTTGAACGGTCCGCGAGTTCAAGAGTCATCTTAGTAGGAGTGAGTTCCAGGAGAGAAAGTTTGTTATAAATCGAAAGAGGCATTAAGTTAATACTCGCACCAAGATCGCCAAGGCGGGCATTTCACTATTCTCGAAACTCACAAGGTATAAGAAATTTGCCGGGTCTCCTAACTTTTCTGAAGTTTCTTGAGGAGCACCGCCGAGCAATTCTCATTCAACGGTGTTTTTGCTATTTCTGCCAACTTTTCCTTATTACTCACTAAATTCTTGATCATAGCAGCAAATTTCGGCATGAGGAGTAAAGCATCGGTGAAACTGATGTTAAAATTCAAGGATTGAACGATTTCATCAAATTTCTCCATTTGGTTTTCGGTTTTATCATGAAGCTTTTGATTATGAAGTCTTGAAGGATAAGGTAGTGAAGGTTTAAGAGTAGTCTTCGGAACATCGGGTTCCGGAATCGGAGTCCTGAACGACCGAGGTGGTACGGGTGCGGGTTGCACATTTTCTTCAATAACCTCGGTATCTTGTTCCTCCTCCCTTATCAGCGGAGTAGGAGACGAGGGTCCATCAATAGCCTTACCACTTCGTGTGGTTATAGCTTTCAACTCACCCTTCGGGTTGGGAATAGTATCACTCGAAAGAGAACCCGAAGATGAGGGTTGGCTGACCTTACACAACACAAAGATTCAACATGTTTTCGAGTTTATTCTGTGAAGTCTCCAATTTGTTGTTCTGAAGTTGAATCTCATTCCTAAACTCATTGCTTTGTCTAGTTAACGAAGATTGAAACTCGTTCCTCAAACTTGTAATCTGATTTTGCATAGTGTTGATGGTAGAATTGGTGCGTTGAACGTAAGTTGTGAATTCATTTGGAGGCAAAGGTGAAGCTTGATAGCTTGGGTTGTGATACACTTGATTGTAGTTAGCTCCTTGGTTTGGGTATTGATTTGGTGGAGCTTTGAATTGGTTTTGAACATTTGGTCCACAAACTTGATTCTGATTAAAACGATTCTGATTGTTCGATGGAGAAAATCCCGGAGGTACCATTTGATTACTAACACGAGGATTCGATTCAACTTGAGAACGGTATTGTTACCCCGGTTAGGGCATTAGCATTGAAAGGATGTCCATCGGTGGCGGTACAATTGTAGTAGGCATGCGGGCCACCACAAGTAGTACAGTCGCTTTCCACCGCTTTGACTTGAGCGGGTGGAGAAGAATTAATCTTAACCAAAGCCTGGATCATATCCGTAAGCTTATCAATCTTAACATCGGTGCTAGACGATTCGTGAGACGAAGACGATGGTGTATCATTCACTCGGGCAGCAACCGATTTGCTACGTGATGACCGAACTTTAGATTTGTTCTCAATAATGGACAAGGCATCTCTCGTTGATCGGGTCAACAAATTACCACCCGCGGCGGCATTGAGAGAGTCTTGATCGTTCTCATTCAAACCATTATAAAACGTATCAAGTTGGTGCAACTCAGAAAAACCATGATGGGGACATTGCCTAAGCAAATCTTTGAATCTGTCCCATGCCTCACTAAATGATTCATCAAATCTTTGTGTGAATTTTGTTATTTCATTTTTAAGGCTTGTTGCTTTAGACGGTGGGAAGAATTTCGCTCACGAATTTTGATACTAAATTCTCCCATGTGGTTATCGATCGAGGGGTAGTTTTTCGAGCCAAATCCGGGCGGCCCCCTCGAGTGAAAATGGAAAGAGTAGTAGCTTGATAGCCTCTTCCGGAACGTTACGGTACTTGATCGTAGACGTGAGCTTGTTGAATCGTCGGAGATGAGAGTGAGGATCGCCCTCTCAAATCCAGTAAAATTGGCTCGATGATACCAAGTTGATCGCCATGTTTAAGCTCAAAGTTATCGGCTAACGATTGCCGGACGACGATGGCTTCTCCATAACCCTCGGTGGGTGCTTGGAGTTGCTCTAGCATAGATCGGTTGTCCTCCGCCATTTCGATGATGGGTGGGGTTTGATTAGTTCAATCTCGGTTCGACTAAGGGAGCACGCCTATTTCGCCTTCGCGGAATTGTAGCGCTTCACGTGTCGGCCTCTAGTTATTAGAACGAAAAGCATGCACTTTCAAAACCAAGGCAATTAAAACGAACGGTATTCGAAAACAAAGTGAACTTAACCAATAATCCCAAGTGAATAAATCACCTCTATAAGACAAACGCACAAGCGAGCGGATAAGCTTTTTTAGGTCATTAAGCTTATTAAAACCCGCTTCTTTACACCGCAATTTAATGTCGAACGTCCTTATACCCACCACACAGTTTGTTTATCCGATAGAAATAAATAAATCCACAAGCGACACAAAGGCAAGTTTTTGATCTTTAGTTCGGGAACTTATTAATGATAACACCTCCGTTGAGAATGTTATATAATTGATGTCTTCTATTTATTAGCAAAAACACAAGAGAAAATCTTTTTGTATTTTTAATATGATATATATATATACAAAAGAAAAAGGAAAATATTTTTTACTTTTTTATTTATAGAAAAATAGTAACTTCACGAATGAAGGATCTCGAGTCACTAATCGTCAAACCTCAAACGATATTGTCGTGACACAACCTCCCCGGCAGCGGCGCCAAAATTTGATTCTCAATGTCAACAAGCAACGTCAAGCTTACTCACACAAGCTAGCCACTTATGAATGACTAACCGTAAGAAACTTAAAACGGCTCGGACACTGATTCTTTGATAATGAAGGCTTAGGGGTTATGTGTATGGATAAAAACCTCAATATCGATATCAAAAATAATCACGAAGATAGATTCAAATTCCTTTAGGAAAAAGAATAATAAATCAAATCCCGTGTGTGATTGTGTATACAGATTAGACAACCCGAATCGTTTTCCCAACGAGGCGTGAATTGCCAACGTCGTTCTTGGTTTGGAATTTAATGCTCGATGTTTTGATTTGTTGGATTTTATTAATTAAATTACGGGAATGGGGAAAGTAATTAAGGGAATCTATTTTACGGGAAATCCTAAGTGCGAATATAACTAAAACGTAATTAATAAAACGTAATTAAAAATGCAACTACGTCTAAATTATACCCTAAGAAATGCCTAAATTTACTTTTATACTAAAAATGATATGCAAAAACTAATTTAGAATTAAAACTATTTTTGGATTTTCTCGATTTTATTTAAATTAAAAACTAATTTTTAACTATTTAAACTAAATTAAAATACTAAAAATTATGAAATTTGAGGAGAAAAATATGAAACTATTTTTATTAAATCTAAAATATCATAAGAGACTTTTCAAAACTATTTTTTTATTTTTCAGATTAATTTTCTATTTTCTACTAATTTAAAACTATTTTAATCTAATTTAAATTGTGAAAAATGCCAAATAAAAGGGGAAAAATATGGAAAAATCTTTTTTATGCTTTTTATATTTTTCTTAAACTGAGAAAATTGAAAAATTATTTTTTTGAACTTTTTCTTAATTAATTGCAATTAAAGCTACTTAAAAGTGATTAAAACTATTTTAAATCTAGAAAAATAGCAAACAGTGACCAAAATTAATGAAAAATTCAGGAAAATGCTAAAATGCTATTCTGGTCCTAGGAAAAATGTCAAATATGATGATTATATGTAAGAAATCAGAGCTGCAGTGTTATTTGAATCTACATAAGCACTTTTAAATAAGCAAAACTACAAATTAAGCCACCAAACTTCTATTTAAGCAAGATTACAACAAATAAGCTAATATAGGCTAAATCCAACTACTCCTATCCTCAAATAAGCAGATGCATAAGATTATAAGCTAACTGATTTCTACAGCAAACAGTGAAACAGGTCTGATGTTTGAGCTTATGCACTAGCTTATCAGAAAAGCTTTAGCCAAAAACAGATATGTGGCCTTGAAGACCACCTAGCAGACTACACCTAAACCAAAAATCAGACCCTAATAAGCTTTATTGAACTCAGTGCAACCTCTGCAAGTTCCTGATAAAACAGTGTATTTGACATGTTTTGACTTTGAAAAACAGTTAGAAACTTTGACTTTCTTGAGATTTGAATGCAATTTAAGGACTGATGTGGATATAATTTGATGAAATGAAAGTTTATCAAGCTAGTTTATCAACTTTTCAACCCATTTGATTTGTTTTGAGTGACTGATTTTAACAGTAATGTGATCAAAACAGATTCAAGCAAAATTTTGACTTTATTGTGAAACTGAGGTAAACTTTTGTTAAAATGACATTACTAGTATTATCAGGGACAAATGCAACACAAAGCTTAGACTAACACAGTTATGAACTCAGTTTTATCAAGCAATCCAAACACCCCCTTCAAGACAGATATGCAATTTATTCTAACCAAATAACAAAGGCAAGATTATTACAACTACAAAACAGACTTAGTATATTTATTTAAAGCTAATGACAGCAAATAACACTACTTTATAACAGATCTAAAAGAAATGAAAACTGCTACTTTATATAAGCTAGAATTGAAACTTAGAGCACACTTACAAGAAATCCATAGCCACAATGGCTTGCAAACCAGAAATTAGAACCACTAATCCTAACCCATATAACATCAACCTCAACCCAGATCCATCATCAAATCAAACCAATACCATTTTTGAGCAAACAGTTGACTTTTGTTGACCGAGGCCTTTTGTGAATGTAAGTGAATGTGAGGGTGCAAGATAAGCTCACAAAAGCTATAAAAAGCTTAACTGAGCCTACTCCATTGATTCAAATAGGCTTATTGATTACTTTTAAAACAGAAATGCAAGATTAAAGGTGAAAACTTGGAATTTTTATTAATACTGAAAATGGATTACAAGAACTTGAGAATACAATAAAAACTTAAGAAAACATTTTAGAAACTACTGAAATGAAATAACAATAAGCTAATTGAAAACTAGGAATTGCACGAATTTCTTTGTGAGCCAAAGGGTTCCTTTTATAGCCACAGGAGGTCTTGGATTCTTCATCAGAAAGGCCTAGAAGCTATTTTGAGCCACTCATTCAATCCTTGTCACTTGCACCAATCAGATTGCACCATTTCATCCATAAAGGTGTTTCGGCCAATGATATTGTGCCAATTGGCCACGTGGCACCTTATCCTGACATGTCAGCTGGGTCTAGAAGGTGGAATAGATTCTTAGTACGAGGTTCTATGTTTGGGAGTTGGTAATTGGTGGTGTACGGGTGTGTTTGGTTGGGGAATAAGGGCAGGGTACGTTTGGGGCGCGTTTGTGTTTGTTTATTATATTTCAAAAGGTTAAACCGGGTTAAGTAAACCGGGTATAGTGGTTTATTCGGGTAGGATAGGCGGGTAAGGATTAATAATTTGGGCGGGTTTGTTATTGGACCGGATATGGGTCATAAGATGTTGGGCCGAGAGTTTATGTATTAAGTGGATTTGGATACTTGGACTAGTGTATATATATATGACTTGGATTAGACCCATTAGTAACCATAGGGACCAAACATGTATATCCGGATATTTGAGGGACCAATCATGTGAATCTGAAAATATCCTCCAAGGACTATCTTTGTCAATCTTCAATAGACCAAGGGCTAAATTTGCACTTTTTGAATCTTCAAGGGCCTCTTTTGACAAATACTGAAACTTGAGGGGCCAGTTCTGACATTTCTTCAAACTTTGATCAAATCTTCACAAATCATCCTCAGAGATTAGAAATCTTCATAAATGCATAATTCTGACCTTCCGGCTCAGCTTAAGCTCTCTTAATCTCTCGTGCTCGGATTTATGTCTGATTTGGCTCCTTTTCGCGTGTTTTTACATATCCATACCTGCACAAGCACAAACTCAAGAAAACAGCAAATATTAGCAATAAACGGCTCTTACTTGGTTATTTTGGGTCAGTTTTGATAACAAAAAGGTATGTGTTTTAGCACATACTAGGTCCCAATATAAAAACATCGTTTTCTGTGTAAAACACTTCTTTAGAAATTTCTACGACCATTTACCACCTCTTGCCTTGCATCCATGATCACAAATTAAGCACCTAAGAAAATATGCTAAAAAGGTCAGCTAAAAGCTGGTGAGTTCATAGGTTTAAATTAAAACAGTAGGTATGGACCAGAGTAAAGACATATAATCATTACCAAGAATATTATGATATATGGATGAAAGTCTATTACGTTAGCTCTAAGTTCATGCAACCGATACTACGACAGTTTCTGTATGCTAAATGAAATCATACAATATAGGGGCCCATAGCGAGTGTTTTGTCCCTCAACACTCGGTTCCGACATGGTATACGTTTCGCCTTGGCCTAAGCATGGCCAACCGAACGGAGGAGTCACCCTCAATAGATCTATTTATAACATTCGCGTTTCCCATTGGGGAATTGACGGTTCATGAAAAGGGCATTCTCTAGGGACATAAGGGCTTAGGCTAAACCACGTAATACTAATCATGCAATAGTTTAGGTCCATGAAAAGGTTTTGCATATTTCTCACCCCAAAATGTATAAAACAGTTTATCCAGTAAAATAGGGGCTATGAAAACTCACCTTGGCAAATGTGCAATCCAAATGTGGGATTTAGTGGTTGTTGTGAAGTGGCACCGACACGCGACCTAGAAAAGGAGGGCAATGTTTTAGTTCATTGTTTTAAGTACTACATACTTAAAATGGTTCGATTGTTCTTACAATTGTATTATTACCAAACGTAAGTTTGTAAAATTGTTAATATAGTTTTACTAGTAAGTATACAAAGTATATATATATATATATACTTTTCATGTTGACACCATGACGATATTAAAATTCAATGATTGGTTTGAAAACAGTTACGTTATTCTTTTAGTAAGTATATAATGTGTATATACTTATTTAAGTTGACACATTGTAGTAGTGTAAAAAAAAATTCAATGTTAGTCTATTTATTTTCTAATTGTCTTTAGAAAATAGTCATTTAAATACTGGAGACTTCCAACTTTGTTATTTGATAAAATGAGATGGTAGTCACTATTTTTTTATCATCAGTTTGTTCTCAACATTTATTGTTTACGGCTAGTAGATTACTTGACATAGTTGTGTTTATTCGAACACATTTGTCCTTACATCTTGACGTAAAAATTTTTAAGTAGATCATGCTGGTATGCACATGTTTCATGTATTAACACCTTTACACTCGTTTACTTGTAGATACGTATATGTTTATATCTAAGTTAGAAGATTTTGGATATATGGGAACGAGCTTATTTATCTTTGGACAACGGGTTTACGTTCGAGTTTCCTGACTTGGTACGATGGGATCATGTAAATAGTCACTTTGATGCCACAAAGGTGTGGCCCGTCTTCGTTTATCAGACTTGGGCTCAGGCCCGAAGTGGGTTCTACATATGGAAAAAGGCTTTAGCCCACGGATGTGTTTATGAAGAAATTCTTGGGCTTTGGCCCAAGTAATTCATGAAAGTTGCTACAAAATTCACTGATGTTGTATTCCATTGTTAAAAATTCTTGTTGTACATTCTGACGAAGGAATTGTTTGAACTAAGGAAATAATATGGGGCACGTCTAAACACAAGGAGGTGGTTGAGAGTTTCGGGTTCGACACTAATGCGTCTAATGCCAATCAGTCTTGAGCCATTGTTACCATATAGGAGTACTTGGAGACAATATGTTAACTTAATATGCTAGATCAAAGAAACGATAAAACGTACACTAGTCGAGTGCTACTCAACTAGGCCTTATCTCGACATTTTTTTTTGTCTTCTAATGATTCATGACTTGTTTTTCATGACAATTTCACTCGCTCACATTTCATTTTCATACATCTCCTTGTCCCGAAAACTATTGTTAACAAGGATTTATAAGGTGAAGTTTCTTTTGATGTGGAGTTTGTTGATGGACAACCCATGGTATAAATATCATCGGGTGTGAACACCAAAAGCTCACCGTTGAGTCGATTTATGACTCGATGCTAACCAAGATAACATTTTATAACTGAAGGTTATGGACTTAAATTGATTTCGAGATACCAAGTTTTACACTTCACTTTGAGTACTACTCAAAACTTCACTACTAGTATTCCTTACTCTCGACAAGATCAGGTGCACACACTAGCGACAAGGCAATCCTAACATGACCAGGTAAATTTTCAAAGTGACACTTTCGTTTATCATAACACAAGATTTTGACAACGGTTTAGGAGATGTCTCGCATAACACCTTTCATTATAAAATCGCCAATAGTAGATTGGACAACAACAAGTTTCAGATTTTATTTCCATGTGACTCGAAATTTTTATAAATCTTAACTTCTAGTTTTCTTGCTTTTCATTTCCCTTGACAGAAAACCAACACAACACCCAAATGACATATTATTTTCGACATGAAGTAATTAAAAGAATTAAACACGGCAAAACTTTATGATATTATTTGGTACAAGTTATTAACTTAACAATATAACAACAACAAAAGAACATTACAACAGGGAAAATTCATAACCTCAACTCAAGGATGACGCGTGAGGACGAGAATGGCTTCTTGGTTTCAGACCAAATGAGACTTGAATTAGCTCCTACACACCTCCAATTGCAAAACTCCCAAATCAATTTTTGAAAGCCCTAACTTTTACAAACCCTAATTTTTGGTAAACACTTGATGAAAAACTGAGTTTGAAGCTTTTGCAATTCGACTAGAGATATAGGAGTTTATTGAGGAGGAGTTTGGTTAACTTTCTTTTCTTGGGTCTTGGTTTGAAGCCAAATTCAGCTATCTTCCAAAAGCTAAGAACATCTTGGACTTTTGGCTCAAACTAAATATGTGTGAAGATATGATTCCCTTGAACGATTTTTCTCTGATTTCCCTTGGATTCGTATGAGATGTAGCGAGAGTATCAAAGAGAGATTTCTGAAGCAAGAACTTTCACGAATTTGGTAAGATAGAGAAGGGTAGGGTGGGATATCATGTTGCGCTTTCCTTCTTTGGGAGATTCGATCTAGGTGAGTAGCTAAGAGTAGAGGTTGAAGATGAGATCTGCAAATCTTATTTTTCTCTGCTTTGTTTTCTTTTGTCGTGAGTGGGAAGAGAGACAAAGAGATAATACTTCAAAGTTTTATAAAATGTTCTCTTGTAAAGGTAATATAAGTAAAAGAGAATTATGTAAGTAAAAGTATATGTATATGTAACGTATACTTAGGAAATATTTGTGTACATGTACTTGTGTTACACTTATATTTTAATTGTGTTTGAGTATTATAAAATTTTTATTTAAGTGATAGTGTGTTAAATATTTTGTGTCCCGCGATATTAAATTGTGACCGAAGTATCAATGTTTGATAGCTTTTATAACGTAGTATCTTATTGTTACGCCCTGAAATATTTTGATTTTTGTAATATTCCATATCACGGACTTTTGTCGTTTGTTTTATCAAGTCCTTATCATAGTGTCGGTACGCTGCAGTCGGTCACTGGGGTAAACGAGATAACCTCTCGTCTTACAATTTCATCATAAGACAAAATGAAATGAAATATTCATAAATAGATATGAATGCAAAAGTGAAGCAATAGTCTACAGATGCGAAAGTTAACTACTCAAATGATCAGGTAAAGCTTATGCATGCTTAACGACTTATGCTTAGCAATAATAAATTACAAATTATCAGTTAAATTTTAGTGAAAATTTACCGTGTGTCACATCCTCCCCGCCTTAGAAGGGAAAACCGTCCTCGGTTTTCAGTAAGAATTATTTGCTGAAGTAGAGAAAAGGTGTGGGTATTTACACTCGAATTGGTCTTCACGTTCCAACGTGTATTCTGGACCTCTTTGAGAGTTCCAACGGATTTCGACGTTAGGAATGCGGCTTTGCTAAAACCGTTTGATTTCTTGATTCAATATTTCATTTGGGTTCCTTGACACAATTTAATCTTTTGTCGATTTGGATTTCTTTTCACTGAAATGACGAGAGTTTCGTCAGAAAGGCAATTCTTCGAGTTTCATATGCGTAACACGTTATGCAAGGAGTTGATTTCTAGGGAAATTTTCGGGTTAGTAGGCTACCGACCCGATTCTCGTGTAAATTTTGACGGGTTTAAAGTAACGAGGATTTAGCTTTTTACATTTCCCAAAATGGATTACGCCTTTCTATGGCGTTACAAATCCCTAGTATGAAGGGTGGTTCTCCGAGTTGTTCGTACCAGACTATTTGTGCACCACGTATAGTCCTGATGGTAACCCGAGTTGGTAATCTACTAGCTCGATCTTGAAGAGGATCTGATTAATCCTACGAAATAAGGTTGTGCCCTTGTGTTCTGTTAAAATGGGTTATGCTTTTCGGAGGTGAAGCCTCAACCTAACTTTCTCGTCGACTTGAACTTCAAGCGGCATTTAGTCCTATATTTATTGACCTTGACGATCAGAGTTGTTTGCATTCTGCCTCTGGTCTGCACACTATTATCAATAGTTCTCGATAACGGCTTGGCGCCATTGGGTTGGTTCCTTGCCGGTCTCTGTTCTGAACACGATTGACTTGCGCTTTTGACCATATGGTGTCTTATGAGGTGGTCTTTTGTTGCAAGGGGATTCGGTTAAGGCAATTTTCCTACTCTATTCACCTCCCGAAACATGTTACTCATGCTTGAAGTATAACTTCTATAGCTTGAACGCTCCTTCCATTTAGTTCATCAGTCGGGAGACGGTAGGTGGCACTCATTTCCAGATGGATTCTCATTAACTTTGGAGTAGTCTTCGAAAGTTTGATGTGAATGGTTATCGCTATTTGGAATAATGAGAATTGAATGCTATGACTCATAGCGTTTTGCTTCAAGCAAACCGTGTAAGCTTGTCTAGGTTACCGTCCTCTTTGTTTGGTGGGGATAGGTGAATTTGGTGAGATGATCAATTATTACTCAGGTAGAGTTATAATCAATAGGGGTCTTTGGTGACTTGGTACTAGAGTCCATTGTTATGCGTTTCCATTTCTATCTGGAAATTTTGGTTTGTACAGGTAGGTTTGATGATTTCTGATTGCTTTGAGTTTTCCTTTTCGAACATGCTAAGTATTGTTTGACATAGGTCAAATACCCCTCTTCATGTCCGGGTACTCAGAATAGCTTTCTGGATCAAGGTGCATTTTTCCGGTCACTAGATAAGTATTACTCCTGGCCTTAATGAGGTTCAAACATGATAGAATTACAAATCCCTTCATGGTGTGGGTTTTAACATTGGTTCTTGGGGTTAAGATTCCCTTCGGTCTTTTACGGACTCCATTTCACCTTTAGGTATGTCGTAAGAGTTTTATTTAGTCGATTCTTCCTTTGAGTGCTACTACTTGAGTTTCAAGGTCAAATGGGAGGGCGAACTAAATCTTTCGTTTTCCCAATGATCTGGCTCTTAAAAGGTTTAGTTTGCTAGATGTTGTGTATAGTATATGCGGTTATGACTGCTGTTACCTGGGAGAGTACGAATGTTGTAATTGAACTTATGTAGCGACTCCAATTATTGGTGTCGTCACATGGTCAACTTCCTTTTTGTTTCCGTACATTCCGCAGGGCCTTGTGGTTAGTGTACACTGTACTTCCTTGATGCAGTAGGGATAACATTTCTAGGTTTTCCTAGTGGGATCATGTCAGGTTCCAATTCTAATTTTGCATGCGTTATGCTTCTCATGGATCTTGGGCGCTGAGTATTCTATACCGTTATTTTCCTTTTGGATCAGGATAGCTTCCAATTCGTGTAAAGCATCTCCCTTGAATGGTAGAGTCTCTGTCATACTCAGGTATGTCTAAAACAAGTGTATCACATGATTTTTCCTTGCGCGAAGGTTTTGTTTGGGTTAACCTAGGTGTATGATGATCTATTCCTTTCTTGGTTCAGTGTAGGTGATAGGATACTATGTATGAATCGGCATATCCGAGGCGTCAGTCCTCAAGGCCCAGTTTACAGGAGTTAATTCATCGTCGAAGATTCAAACGTTTCACATTCGTTTCCTTAGTAGAAGATTTCTTCTCTTAGGTGGCACGGTTTATTCTATTCCCGTGTAATGTGAAATGTATGGCATTTTAAGGTGGGGTGTCGAAGCGAGATATGAACTTTACTATTTCGTGATAGTGAGTTAAGCGCTTCCTTTAACATGACCGGGTAAGAATTTCAAGAATTTAACCATGCCCGTGACGCATTACCCCTCCCATTATACATAGGTGATCGCTATGTATATTGGGGACCGTGACGGTTGTTTGGTATAATCTAAATCTTGGTGTACTTACTCTTTGGTCAGCGGAAATGTTGGAAGAGTTCATGTGCGAAGTTTTGGTGCGATGGTTTATAAGGTCTGTTAGGCCGACCAATTGCCGCATGGCCTATAGTTCGTTTGACCGAGATGTGTGAATAAATTAAATGTTGGATTCGTGATTTTTGGCGAGATAATAGTTTGAGTTGGTCTTATTGTTATTGATAATAATACCTTTGAAATTTTTGGAATGTGGGTTTTTCTAAAACAACCCGTTGGGTGATACTAATTTGTCAGAAGACTAGTCGAACACCCAAGATGACGTTCTCTTGTCTTCGGAGGAATCTTTTCATCGAGACAAGATAGTTGAAGTCCTTAATGATATGGTGAATACGGTCATGGAGAGGACATATATATCAAGATAACACGATAACAATAATGATACATTACTAGGGGAAAGGTTCAGTACATTAAGGTTTTCATAGAGAAGTACTTTAAAGTAGACTATGACTTGGAAGTTAAACTAAGCTTTATTACAACCAGCATCTCTAGCTAACTTAGTTTCTTCCATGGTGTTCGTTGGGAGCCTGAACAATTCTTCACACTTTCTCCAGGAAATTGTTTTGACAATTGTGCCTTCATGCTCTGACCCTCCCTATTCGGGCACATGCTTTTGATGTGGTCTTTCTTTCCACATCCATGACATGTCATTGTTTCCCGATAGAGTTGCTTACAATCTTCTATCTCATGCCCAACTCTTTTACACATTCCACAAGGTATAGGGCATTTTCCATAGTGGTAATATGGGCATCTATTACACTTGGGTTTTGTCCCGGCATACCTTACTTCCCGCTTGTTTTTAGTAGTCTTAACCTCATCCGTCCATTGACGTTTGCTTGATTGTTGCATTTGATCTTCCTCACCATCATATTCCCAGTTCCTTTTGCTACCACAGTACCCCATTTCTTTGCTTCGGGAGGACTTTGTCAATCCAGAGTCGCACCAGAGCTTCTTGAGTGACAGTGGGCGCGAATGCAACAACGTTCTTCCGAGTTTCGGGATGACATCCCCAAGAGTATGCTTCGAGTCTCTTTTCCTCGGGTCCTATCATATTAGGACATAGTTGGGTTAGTTAGTTGAAAGCGATTGGTGTACCCCTCGAGGTCATTCCCTATCATAGTTAGTCCATAAAGTTCTCTTTCCATCATCCACAGTTCATTTCTTGAGCAGATTCTCGCAATCATCATTTTTCTGGTGTCACCCACCCCAAGTGAGTAAGCGCGTCTATTCCCACTAATCGGACATAAATGTCCCACCATGTGAGGGTTTGGTGTCGAAAGGTGCAAGTAGCATACTTGACCTTACAATTGTCCGCGCAACTCCGCTCATGAAAATTGTCTCTATCCTTTCTAGCCATTTTGCCAAACTTCTAGCTCCTTCAGTCCCCTCAAATGCTGGTGGTGTAAAGTTTCTGAATTCTTGGTAAGAGAAATTTCGTGTTGTAGGCGTCTTACCAACAACTTCTTCCCTGTTCCCCTGGATGAGGTTGTTGATGTTGTGATTGGTTTGGTAGTTAGCACTGGGCAGAACTTGTTTGCTAACAGATTTCTCAATGGTGGTTGTGTTCATGTTCTGCTTTACTGGAAACATTTTCCTTCAACCACAAGAAATGACAACAATGAGTTTTCTATGAGTGTGAGGACCATGGTGGAGATCCATAAGGTTACAACGTATACTACTTCTCAATTAAGTATTTTCTAGGTTATGTTGACTGGATATCTCGTAGACTTAGTTTATTATAATGATGTTAAGAAAACGGAGGTTGGTTGGAGTGAGTTTAACACAAGGTTATAATCCACAAGACGTTGTTTATTATGCGTAGTCGTTCATCACCATAAGCTTGATTACATTCTAAGAAGATTTCTGGCTCATAGGCCGATACACAACATGCGTTCATTGACTCGCTCTAGTTTGTCACACAACAAAACTACTACAAGCGTTTTTATGAAATCACTCATTACAACGTCTAACATAATTGTAAGGTGAAATTTAAGCATTTCCCAGCGCTATCCCGGGTTGACTTTGTTGAGTTGCCTTCCATTCTTCTAACTCTCTGAGCTGAGCCTCCATTCCGCAAATTTATTGTTGACCTCATTTGTCCTACTTTCCATAGTACGTCTTTGAAATTCTACAACACCCTCCGGATACCCCTGTCTCCGTAATGCTATTATAGTAACGGTCTCCAACCGTCGTCTACTTTCAATCTCTGTGAGACGTCCCTGGGTGTCTCCTGGAGTTTACAGAGCACACCTTTCAATGTGGTCTTCAAGACGGGCAATTACTTCGTTTAACTTCTCACGGGTTCCCTATTAATCGTCCCAACATCGTTGTAGCATTCCTTGAGTGTTTCGCCAAGTGCTTGTAGTCCTTCCACCACTTCATCAATCCCTTCAATCCTCTCTTCTGGTAGTATCCCCAGATGATCCGATATCTCTTCTATTTGTTCCTCATGGCGTGTTATGCGCGCCATAACTGTGTCAAGAGTTGGTGGTCTAGCATCGCCTCCAAGTTTCCCCAACTTCGAACAAACTAGGAGGTGGTATATCAGAAGGTGATGGTGATGATGCAGAGAGAGCATTCTCTTGCTAGCAGTATCTCCCAACGAGGAGTAGATCTCTTTGGTGTCTTGGAGTGGGAGTATTGGAACGTAGGTATAGTATCGACGGTAGTGATGATTTGGAAGTGAGCAGTGTGGAGTGTGGGTAGTACCTCCTGTGAACTTGATACACTACCCTGCATTTGGGTTTCCAGTCAGATCGAGTGAGTTGAGAAGGGATGGGATGCTCAGCAGGTGACAAACTTTCGTTGTGCTATCGCATCCAGCTTCAGAGTGAGGGGAAGGCATGGTCTGTGACAAGACGGTGCATATGTGTAAGTATATGTAAAAAATATACTTATGATAGATATGGAGTAGTGGATTAATAATTAGGCAATGTGTCATGCAATCATGTCTAAATGAACTCTAAGTAATGTGCTAAGTAAGGCAAGTGGCAACTCGGGACGGCGTAGAGTGATGTTTTTGTAAAAAGTAGTTATAGTTTAGGATTTATATGTACCTAGTTCTCTATAACCTAGGCTCTGATGCCAATCTGTAACACCCCAAATTTGGTTTAGCGGAAGCATACGTGTTATTTGGGAGCGTTACTTAAATTGGTGAATCATAACTCAAGTAATACTGAACGGAATACATACTCCGTTTAATTTTATAAAATATTTTGAAACATTATTTTACAACATTGTTTGGATAAATGGGCACATCCCCAAAAATTTTGTGGTCCCAATATAAAATATCGTTTCTGTGTAAAACACTTCTTTAGAAATTTCTACGACCATTTACCACCTCTTGCCTTGCATCCATGATCACAAATTAAGCACCTGAGAAAAATATGCTAAAAGGTCACTAAAAGTGGTGAGTTCATAGGTTTAAATTAAAACAGTAGGTATGGACCAGAGTAAAGACATATAATCATTACCAAGAATATAATGATATATGGATGAAAGTCTATTACGTTAGCTCTAAGTTCATGCAACCGCTACTACGACAGTTTCTGGCGCTAAATGAAATCATACAATATAGAGGCCCATAGCGAGTGTTTTGTCCCTCAACACTCGATTCCGACATGGTATACGTTTCGCCTTGGCCTAAGCATGGCCAACCGAACGGAGGAGTCACCCTCAATAGATCTACTTATAACATTCGCGTTTCCCAATGGGGAATTGACGGTTCATGAAAAATGGCATTCTCTAGGGACATAAGGGCTTAGGCTAAACCACGTAATAGTAATCATGCAATATTTTAGGTCCATGAAAAGGGTTTGCATATTTCTCACCCCAAAATGTATAAAACAGTTTATCAAGTAAAATAGGGGCTATGAAAACTCACCTTGGCAAATGTGCAGTCCAAATGTGGGATTTAGTGGTTGTTGTGAAGTGGCACCGACACGCGACCTAGATAAGGAGGGCAATGTTTTAGTTCATTGTTTTAAGTACTACATACTTAAAATGGTTCGATTGTTCTTACAATTGTATTATTACCAAACGTAAGTTTGTAAAATTGTTAATATAGTTTTACAAGTAAGTATACAAAGTATATATATATATATACTTTTCATGTTGACACCATGACGATATTAAAATTCAATGCTTGGTTTGAAAACAGTTACGTTATTCTTTTAGTAAGTATATAATGTGTATATACTTATTTAAGTTGACACATTGTAGTAGTGTAAAAAAAAATTTAATGTTAGTCTATTTATTTTCTAATTGTCTTTAGAAAATAGTCATTTAAATACTGGAGACTTCCAACTTTGTTATTTGATAAAATGAGATGGTAGTCACTATTTGTTTATCATCAGTTTGTTCTCAACATTTATTGTTTGCGGCTAGTAGATTACTTGACATAGTTGTGTTTATTTGAACACATTTGTCCTTACATCTTGACGTAAAAATTTTTAAGTAGATCATGCTGGTATGCACATGTTTCTTGTATTAACACCTTTACACTCGTTAACTTGTGGATACATATATGTTTATATCTAAGTTAGAAGATTTTGGATATACGGGAACGAGCTTATTTATCTTTGGACAACGGGTTTACGTTCGAGTTTCCTGACTTGGTACGATGGGATCATGTAAATAGTCACTTTGATGCCACAGTGGGTGTGGCCGGTCTTGCTTATCAGACTTGGGCTCAGGCCCGAAGTGGGTTCTACATATGGAAAAAGGCTTTAGCCCACGGATGTGTTTATGAAGAAATTCTTGGGCTTTGGCCCAAGTAATTCATGAAAGTTGCTACAAAATTCACTGATGTTGTATTCCATTGTTAAAAATTCTTGTTGTACATTCTGACGAAGGAATTGTTTGAACTAAGGAAATAATATGGGGCACGTCTAAACACAAGGAGGTGGTTAAGAGGTTCGGGTTCGACACTAATGCGTCTAATGCCAATTAGTCTTGAGCCATTGTTACCATATAGGAGTACTTGGAGACAACATGTTAACTTAATATGCTAGATCAAAGAAACGATAAAATGTACACTACTCGAGTGCTACTCAACTCGGCCTTATCTCGACATTTTTTTTTGTCTTCTAATGATTCATGGCTTGTTTTTCATGACAATTTCACTCGCTCACATTTCATTTTCATACATCTCCTAGTCCCGAAAACTATTGTTAACAAGGATTTATAAGGTGAAGTTTCTTTTGATGTGGAGTTTGTCGACGGACAACCCATGGTATAAATATCATCGGGTGTGAACACCAAAAGCTCACCGTTGAGTCGATTAACGACTCGATGCTAACCAAGATAACATTTTATAACTGAAGGTTATGGACTTAAATTGATTTCGAGATACCAAGTTTTACACTTCACTTTGAGTACTACTCAAAACGTCACTACTAGTATTCCTTACTCTCGACAAGATCAGGTGCACACACTAGCGACAAGGCAATCCTAACATGACCAGGTAAATTTTCAAAGTGACACTTTCGTTTATCATAACACAAGATTTTGACAACGGTTTAGGAGATGTCTCGCATAACACCTTTCATTATAAAATCGCCAATAGTAGATTGGACAACAACAAGTTTCAGATTTTATTTCCATGTGACTCAAAATTTTTATAAATCTTAACTTCTAGTTTTCTTGCTGTTCATTTCCCTTGACAGAAAACCAACACAACACCCAAATGACATATTATTTTCGACATGAAGTAATTAAAAGAATTAAACACGGCAAAACTTTATGATATTATTTGGTACAAGTTATTAACTTAACAATATAACAACAACAAAAGAACATTACAACAGGGAAAATTCATAACCTCAACTCAAGGATGACGCGTGAGGACGAGAATGGCTTCTTGGTTTCGGACCAAATGAGACTTGAATTAGCTCCTACACACCTCCAATTGCAAAACCCCCAAATCAATTTTTGAAAGCCCTAACTTTTACAAACCCTAATTTTTGGTAAACACTTGATGAAAAACTGAGTTTGAAGCTTTTGCAATTCGACTAGAGATATAGGAGTTTATTGAGGAGGAGTTTGGTTAACTTTCTTCTCTTGGGTCTTGGTTTGAAGCCAAATTCGGCTATCTTCCAAAAGCTAAGAACATCTTGGACTTTTGGCTCAAACTAAATATGTGTGAAGATATGATTCCCTTGAACGATTTTTCTCTGATTTCCTTGGATTCGATGAGATGTAGCGAGAGTATCAAAGAGAGATTTGTGAAGCAAGAACTTTCACGAATTTGGTAAGATAGAGAAGGGTAGGGTGGGATATCATGTTGCGTTTACCTTCTTTGGGAGATTCGATCTAGGTGAGTAGCTAAGAGTAGAGGTTGAAGATGAGATCTGCAAATCTTATTTTTCTCTGCTTTTGTTTTCTTTTTGTCGTGAGTGGGAAGAGAGACAAAGAGATAATACTTCAAAGTTTTATAAAATGTTCTCTTGTAAAGGTAATATAAGTAAAAGAGAATTATGTAAGTAAAAGTATATGTATATGTAATGTATACTTAGAAATATTTGTGTACATGTACTTGTGTTACACTTATATTTTAATTGTGTTTGAGTATTATAAAATTTTTATTTAAGTGATAGTGTGTTAAATATTTTGTGTCCCGTGATATTAAATTGTGACCGAAGTATCAATGTTTGATAGCTTTATAACGAGTATCTTATTGTTACGCTGGCCTGAAATATTTTGATTTTGTAATATTCCATATCACGGACTTTTGTCGTTTGTTTTATCAAGTCCTTGTCATAGTGTCGGTACGCGTGCAGTGTCGGTCACTGGGGTAAACGAGATAACCTCTCGTCTTACAATTTCATCATAAGACAAAATGAAATGAAATATTCATAAAATGATATGAATGCAAAAGTGATGCAATAGTCTACAGTATGCGAGTTAACTACTCAAATGATCAGGTAAAGCTTATGCATGCTTAATGACTTATGCTTAGTAATAATAAATTACAAATTATCAGTTAAATTTTAGTGAAAATTTACCGTGTGTCACATCCTCCCCGCCTTAGAAGGGAAAACCGTCCTCGGTTTTCAGTTAGAATTATTTGCTGAAGTAGAGAAAAGGTGTGGGTATTTACACTCGAATTGGTCTTCATGTTCCAACGTGTATTCTGGACCTCTTTGAGAGTTCCAACGGATTTCGACGTTAGGAATGCGGCTTTGCTAAAACCGTTTGATTTCTTGATTCAATATTTCATTTGGGATCCTTGACACAATTTAATCTTTTGTCGATTTGGATTTCTTTTCATTGAAATGACGAGAGTCTCGTCGGAAAGGCAATTCTTCGAGTTTCATATGCGTAACACGTTATGCAAGGAGTTGAGTTCTAGGGAAATTTTCGGGTTAGTAGGCTACCGACCGATTCTCGTGTAAATTTTGACAGGTTTAAAGTAACGAGGATTTAGCTTTTTACATTTCCCAAAATGGATTACGCCTTTCTATGCGCTACAAATCCCTAGTATGAAGGGTGGTTCTCCGAGTTGTTCGTATCGCATATTTGTGCACCACGATAGTCCTCGATGGTAACCCGAAGTTGGTAATCTACTAGCTCGATCTTGAAGAGGATCTGATTAATCCTACGAAATAAGGTTGTGCCCTTGTGTTCTGTTAAAATGGGTTATGCTTTTCGGATGTGAAGCCTCAACCTAACTTTCTCGTCGACTTGAACTTCAAGCGGCATTTAGTCCTATATTTATTGACCTTGACGATCAGAGTTGTTTGCATTCTGCCTCTGGTCTGCACACTATTATCAATAGTTCTCGATAACGGCTTGGCGCCATTGGGTTGGTTCCTTGCCGTCTCGGTTCTGAACACGATTGACTTGCGCTTTTGACCATATGGTGTCTTATGAGGTGGTCTTTTGTTGCAAGGGGATTCGGTTAAGGCAATTTTCCTACTCTATTCACCTCCCGAAACATGTTACTCATGCTTGAAGTATAACTTCTATAGCTTGAACGGTCCTTCCATTTAGTTCATCAGTCGGGAGACGGTAGGTGGCACTCATTTCCAGATGGATTCTCATGAGCTTTGGAGTAGTCTTCTAAAGTTTGATGTGAATGGTTATCGCTATTTGGAATAATGAGAATTGAATGCTATGACTCATAGCGTTTTGCTTCAAGCAAACCGTGTAAGCTTGTCTAGGTTACCGTCCTCTTTGTTCGGTGGGGATAGGTGGATTTGGTGAGATGATCAATTATTACTCAGGTAGAGTTATAATCAATAGGGGTCTTTGGTGACTTGGTACTAGAGTCTATTGTTATGCGTTTCCATTTCTATCTGGAAATTTTGGTTTGTACAGGTAGGTTTGATGATTTCTGATTGCTTTGAGTTTTCCTTTTCGAACATGCTAAGTATTGTTTGACATAGGTCAAATACCAGCCTTCATGTCTGGTACTCAATAGCTTTCGATCAAGGTGCATTTTGCCGGTCACTAGATAAGTATTACTCCTGGCCTTAATGAGGTTCAAACATGATAGAATTACAAATCCCTTCATGGTGTGGGTTTTAACATTGGTTCTTGGGGTTAAGATTCCTTCGGTCTTTTACGGACTCCATTTCACCTTTAGGTATGTCGTAAGAGTTTTATTTAGTCGATTCTTCCTTTGAGTGCTACTACTTGAGTTTCAAGGTGTAAATGGGAGGCGAACTAAATCTTTCGCTTTCCCAATGATCGGCTCTTAAAAGGTTTAGTTTGCTAGATGTTGTGTATAGTATATGCGGTTATGACCGTTTTGCCCTGGGAGAGTACGAATGTTGTAATTGAACTTATGTTGCGACTCCAATTATTGGTGTCGTCACATGGTCAACTTCCTTTTTGTTTCCGTACATTCCGCAGGGCCTTGTGGTTAGTGTACACTTATGCATGCTTAACGACTTATGCTTAGCAATAATAAATTACAAATTATCAGTTAAATTTTAGTGAAAATTTACCGTGTGTCACATCTACCGCAATTCAAAACTACTGAAACAAGGGTAGCTACAAACAAACTATGCATGCATACACTTAGAAATAATTATACGGAAGCAATGTAAACGCAAACAAAATAATTAAGGAATCATAACTAGGCCATCAGCTAAGGTGCTTAGCCGCTCATATTAACTATAACAATCGATTCAATGTTTAACATTACGAAATACATGAATTGAAAGTAAAGAAAAGATGAAATGATAATGCTTATCGTAGGAGAGTGATTTCTCCCTTGGAGATAGCTCCATATGCTCCTCTAGATCTGCCTTCGACTTCTACTCACGTTCAATTTGTGTTGTGTGTGAAATGGGATGATTTGAAATGCTGGAAATCGTGGGGTATTTATAGTCCAGATCTGGTTACGGCGTAACTAATTATAAGAGTTACGCTGTAACATACAATTCTTCGTAATTTACACTAATAATGCTGGTTACGGCGTAACTATGAAAGGGGTTACGCCGTATCTTCAATAATTCTTGGTTACGCCGTAATTGATGCAAGAGTTACGGCGTAGCTTGCAGCGGCACGGAACCTCATTTGACCTAGTTGGTTTCACCGTAATCTTTGGGAGAGTTACGTACTAATCTTCTGTTGAGTTGGTTTTCTGAGCCACGCCTTAGTTACGGCGTAATGTGAGAAAGGAGTTACGCCGTAAGTGCTTCAAAATGAGCATACTATGATATATCTTCAATAAATCTCCAAATCCGCGTCTCTTTAGCTCCAATGCTCGTAATTTACCTGAAAGTGAAATATAAAGGAAAACAAGCGTAAATCCATATAAATGATATAAAATACGAGCATTATCGGGGGAAATTGACACTTAATATTCAGGATTATTTGATGTTATCAAATATCCCCCCACTTGAACTCTACTTGCCCTCAAGTAGACCTTATTAGATAGATTCCTAAAAAGATATCTCCCATTACTTGAAAATATAAGTTTGCAAATCCCTTATGCTAGAATAAAACAAAGTCAAACACCTCACGAAATGGGAATAAAACACTCAAATCTCTCAACTATTCTAAGTGTCAATTTCGGGGTGATAACTCATTGCACAGTCATAGCATGGATTCTATCATAAGCTTGGCGGTTACACAAATCTCGACCACTAGAGTTAAGAAAAAACAATTCTCGAAGGCAATATGGGTAGACACGACAAAGGTTAAGGGTGATTTGTCATTACTAACATGTCACGGAGAAGTGCACAAAATCAATGATACATGACCAAATCCATGGCCAAGATACCAAATATTGCTCGCTGCATCACCTAGACATGCTTCATGACTAAGGGTAGGATAAGACATGGGATAATATTGGTGTAAAAAAAATCAAGCAAATAGTCTAAATCTGCAACTAAGTCCGCACCACTTACCATTCGCCCAAAGTTCAAGTTTCGAAGTCAAGAAACCGGATCATGATACAATCAGGTAGATGTGCCATTAGAGAACGTCATGATGGGCACACTTCCAACTTCAATCTTCAAATGTGACCGAGGTAGCCTCCTCGATACTAAATCTATATTAAGCTCATAAAAATAGTGCTTATAATATTGCACTTTACAATCAAAAGAATAACTATTTTTTTTCAACATAACATAATAACATAACATCCCCCCACTTGAGATGAACAATATGAGAATTTGGCGGGTCTTCAATGATCTTTAAGGATATGTCGTCGACGAGTGTGTGATTCCTGAACCTTTCCACTTGAACCTTGAACTTAGGCAAATGATGACTTCCCAATTACAAATAAAGACTACAGGGTAGGCTAAGGTGTAATGGTGTATCGAAACAATATGTTGGGTGAACAAAATGAAAGGAATGGCTCAGAAGGGTGTATCTAGGGGTATCTTGCACTAAAGGTGAGTGCAACAAAGGGTTTAACATGGGGGTCGAGAAGTCGAGGTGACTAATCGATAGACACACAATGGTAGGCTATTTGGGTGATAATTCTATAATACTGCCTTCTTAAACTGAAAGTCCAAATACATTGAGCTAACTCAACATACCTCGTCTATGGTCTCGAAATGATGTAAAGGCCAAGTTCTAAAGTTTACAAGCTACCGGCACACTCATAATTTGGTGGATTTGGGGTAAATATTTGGAAACGGATAAGGCTAATCTCACCATATAATATCAAGGGTTATAATGTGCTCGGCTAAGGTCAAATCCAGTTAGGCGAAGAAAAACATGTCAAAATTTTAAAAATGGCACAATTTTTCAAAATAAACTAGAAAAATGAGGGCAATAAAGTTCAAGAGACAATTCTACTTCCGTCCCCCCACTTGAATTGTACAAAGTCCCTTTTGTACTAAGCATTAAATAAAGGTGAAGAGAAAAGTAGAATTAGAGCGAGAACGTCCATGAAATTTGCTCCAAAAAGAAAGAAGGCCCACAAAAGAGTCGTGCCTTCGCATAAATATCCACGAGCAAACTTCAATCCCTGAAATCACACTACCGACAAGCATAATTCTAAAAAGAAAAGGAAAAAATGAAAAAGAAATCTAACTCACTTTCGTAGGAATCACGGTTTCATTTAGCGTATGCAACAAGCCTTTTAAACCACTTGGTGTCCCAAGTGTACGAGTGTAGTCTCGTGAGGGTTTACAGGGAACATACCCACAAAGTTTATTTGAAAACTAATACAAGGTTATTGTGTTTAAAATGAAAGGAGTGTTACAGAGGGTAGTTACGTCGTAACTCCCATAAGGAGTTACGCCATAATTAAGCAAAACCTGACAGGGGTGTGGTTACGGCGTAACCCTTACTTGGGGTTACGCCGTAATTGGTAATGCTTCTGAGTAGTTCTGCTGCACTAAGGTCTGTTACGGCGTAACCAAGATAGTGAGTTACGCCGTAACTCTGGTCGGATCAGAATGCTGCAGCAACAACTTTTCTTCATTTTCCTGCAAAAATGGTTAAAAACACAAAACACAACAGAAAGGAAATAAAACAAATGAAAGGGATAATTCGGGTTGTCTCCCGAAAGAGCACTTTTCTTTATTTACGAGTCTTTAAGTTAGACTCAGTGCCTCGAGGCTTTATGGTGGCCTTTGGACTTGACCAACTTCCTCCATGTTCTTCATTAAATTATGTCTGACCCAAGCGACGTTGGTAGCAGTGCAGAGGTACTCTTTAGTCTCGATCTTCCGAATTTTGCAAAATTTTACGTCCGGCCCCAAATGGTATCTAGTGAACTCGTACTTCTCGGCTATAATTGGTGGCGGTCTCTTATACGGAATGCCAAGAAGTTTGCACCTTCTTTTCTCATATGCTTCATCATCGGGGTCAATGAACCCATCTTCACCTTGTAGTTCAAGGTAATCTATATCATCATCATCGGAATCGGTATCTTTAAGCCATTTATTTTCTAGCAATGTTTGCATTCCTCTTTTTCATTCCTCGATGAATCCTTGGTATCATTATCCGATTCTTCATTTGGAGCTTTTTCACTTGGTTCGTCTTTACTCATACATCCATTCCAGATCTTCTCCTTGGTTAGCGCATCTATCTTTCCGAATTTGATTTTGACCCAATTGTCGAATCCTAAATCGTCTAGCCAAGGCAATTCTGTTCTTTCCGAGTCATTAGTTGAGGTCCATAGGAACTCATCTTCCGTAATTAGTAAGGGCCTATAGCAATGCTTGATGGGTGGTCCTTCCACTTCGTTAATCGAGAATTTGGCTAATATTTCTTCATCGTTAAGTGCAGTCCACATGTATCTGTCATCATTAATCCTCTCCTTATCGACTCCTCCATCGCAGGCCTCGTTCTGAGGGTCGCATGAGGCCCATAGATTATAACACTCTACATCGACAATTGCAATAGCCTTACACTAGTGATTCTTCCTTTTAGAGTTGTCTATTTCGGGAGACTTGGTATGTCTCGTATCCTGGTTACGCCGTAACTCCAATGTTTTTTTACGGCATAACTCTCTTCTGCCATCAGCATCGTTGTCTTTATTAGACTCATCGGTGGATTTGTCATTTTCAGAAAACACGACTTTACATACTGTTTATTTGTTCTTTTGTGCCTCATGTATTTTTGTACTCGTCGCCAAGCTTCCCAATCATAGTTTCCAAGTTTTTAGTGATAATGCGAATGGCTAGAAAGGCTCTTGTTTGTATTATCTTGGAAGTTTTTCAGCCAATCTTCTTGCTCTTTCTGTCTCTTAGTTGAATCTACTGGGTACTTGTTAATTATTTCCTCCAAGTTAGCTCTTCTTTCACCACGATCGTAATATGGGGAAGGTCCTCCACGATAGCCATTACCATTACGATTGTCCCCATAAAACGGTCGATTTTCTCCATATTTAGCTTCTTCGATCATTTTCTCTTCGTTAACGTTAAGACAATTCTTAGTGAGATGTCCTCCCCCACAGCTTTAGCAACCTACTTGGATGGCATGAATAGTTTCTTTGATTTTGAGCATATCTCGACCCAGATTCTCTAGCTTGTTAGTGATGGCTTCAATTCCGTCAAGATTTTCTCCTTGGTTTCTTTTGCTTCCTCCATCGTGCCATTTCTGGGAATGATCAGCCATTTTTTGGATGGCTTCAATTGCAAGAGTAGGATTCATGCTCGGAATTGGTCCTTGGTAGTCCAACATCTATCTTGTAGTCACGTTGATTCCTTTGTAGAAGATGTTGACCTTTTGCTGGTTGTTTAGATCATGTGTAGGACACTTGTAGAGGAAATCGTTGTATCTATCCCAGGCTTGATACAAAGTTTCATCATCTTCTTGCTTGAAATTATGGATCTCGACGGAGGACAATACCTCTGGATGAAGTGCTTCTTTAGTAGAGCCCATGTATCAACTGCCCAGGCGGGCAATCTTTCGATCCATCTTCTTGCAGCCCCAGTAAGAGTCATGGGGAACACTCTTAGCATAACAGCGTCATGAGACACACCCGGAATGTTGAAAAGGCTTGCGATATACAAGACATTCTCAACCTGCTCATACGCATCTTCGTCCCTGTTTCCTGAAAAAGGGTTAGCACGAAGGTCCCTCATAAATTGGTCTTTAATCTCGAAACGGACATTAGCTCCAATTGCCGGTCTTAAGAGCCCTGACCCTTATTCTTCTCTTGTCAACGCCAAGTATTCCTCAAGAGTGAGGTCATCAGTGTTAACAACTTCCATTGTACCTGAAATTTGAAAAGAGATCGTGAGAATTTGAGAAAATTTTAAAACAAAACTAAAATGAAAGACTTAATAGAAATCCTAATATAACTCCCCGGCAGCGGTGCCAAAAAACTTGATGCAGGTTTTACTGACCATGTTTTAATATTTATAATTACTCGTTATACATGTGGTCTACCCTAATGCACTAACGGGCAGTGTACCCGGTCGTGTGTAGTATAGTATTTCGGTAAAATCGAGGTCGTCCCAAGAGCTATGTGTGCGGATTTAAACTAAGTCTAGGTGTCACATATTTTAATATAATTTCGATATAATTAACTATTAAAGCAAATAAAGGCGAAGGATGTGATCAATAGAGGAAAGGAGTGCTAACCTAATTATTCATCCTAACTAGTTATGTTTATGTGTAATTACTTCTAATTACTTCAGATGGGGTCAAAGTCGCTAGGATAGCATTTAGTCAGTTCGTCCTAACCGATCAGCAAAGGGTCCCACTGGATAAATCAGGTGCCCCGTCATAAGTCCAGTTGTTCTTAGTCCCCTAAGCCAAGTCATTAAGTACCGCTACATGCTAGATTCATAATAGTGAGTACCCGGGCGCTAGAAACTTAAACACTCACCCCTTACTTCTTAAGTTCATCCAAATGGTAGGTGATCAGTTGGTCAAATTGCACAAGTAGAAAGGGTCGTCAGTTGGTCATATCTTACCCTTCCCGTCTCAGTCTACTTACTTAGGGTCAGTTGGTCATATCCCCTAAGTAACTAGCCTCTACCGCCATTCAAAACTACCGAAACAAGGGTAGCTACCAACAAACTATGCATGCATACACTTAAAAATAATTATACGGAAGCAATGTAAACGCAAACAAAACAATTAAGGAATCATAACTAGGCCAGCACCTAAGGTGCTTAGCTGCTCATATTAACTATAACAATCGATTCAATGTTTAACATTACGAAATAAAATGAATTGAAAGTAAAGAAAAGATAAAATGCTAATGCTTATCATAGGGGAGTGATTTCTCCCTTAGGGATAGCTCTGTATACTCCTCTAGATCTGCCTTCGACTTCTACTCACGTTCACTTTGTGTTGTGTGTGAAATGGGATGATTTGAAATGCTGGAAATCGTGGGGTATTTATAGGCCAGATCTGGTTACGGTGTAACTAATTATAAGAGTTACGCCGTAACATACAAATCTTCATAATTTTCACTAATAATGCTGGTTACGGCGTAACTATGAAAGGGGTTACGCCGTATCTTCAATAAATCTTGCTTACGCCGTACTTGATGCAAGAGTTACGGCGTAGCTTGCACAGCGGAACCTCATTTGACCTAGTTGGTTACGTAATCTTTGGGAGAGTACTTCGTAATCTTCGTTGAGTTGGTTTTTCTGAGCCACGCCTTAGTTACGGCGTAATATGAGAGAGGAGTTACACCGTAACTGCTTCAAAATGAGCATACTATGATATATCTTCAATAAATCTCCAAATCCGCGTCTCTTTTGCTCCAATGCTCGTAATTTACCTAAAAGTGAAATATAAAGGAAAACAAGCGTAAATCCATATAAATGATATAAAATACGAGCATTATCGGGGGAAATTGACACTTAATATTCAGGACTATTTGAAGTTATCACCAAATTTTGAGGTGAATCAGCTATCTCGATCAGATATGATAGAGATCGGTACACCGTGACGAGAAACAATCTCCTTGATGTACAAACGAGCGAGTGTAATAATCTCGTCGTTCTCTTTGATAGGCAGAAAATGAGCGGATTTCATCAGACGGTCTACAATAACCCGAATGGTGTCAAAACCATTAGAAGTTCTCGGTAACTTTGTGATGAAATCCATGGTGATCCTTTCCCATTTCCATACGGGAAGTTTCGGTTGGGTTAAAAATCCTGATGGCTTTTGATGCTCTGCTTTGACTCTCAAACATGTCAAGCATTTACTGGCATATTCGGCGATATCAGCCTTCATGTTTGGCCACCAGTATAAAAGCTTTAGATCTTGATACATCTTGTTGGGACCAGGATGTATGGAATACTTTGATTTATGTGGTTCGTGCATGATGAGTTCTCGGATACCTCCGTAGAGTGGAATCCAACTTCGATCTTTGTCTTGTCATTGGTAATTTGTGTAATAAACCATAAGAAATATTTGTTTGGGGAATTTTAGCACCAAATTTAAAATTTTTTATGACATTTACGAGTTAAACTTTAGTCTTAATAAAGCGTCTCATGGATAGGAATTATATGACTATCACAAAAACCGTTTACCACTCAAATTCTACCCCAAAAATGTGAGGTTCGCCCCTAGATCTTTAGGAATAAAAGCGTTCATCTTTAATGCTTAGTGAGTGTACCAGTAGTATAATAGATTCTAGAACTTGTTTCGTGATGCATTCCGAGATCGCTAGTGAGACTACACTTGTGTAGTTAGGATTAACTAAATGATAAGAGACATTAGGATAACCCTTGTTTTAAACTTGTATTATAATTACCTCTTCCACATCGGTTGAGTAATTTACCCCACACCCTTGCAATGTACTCATCTTTAGTACACGATACCCCAAGTTAACCCCCCAAATCCTATCCTTTTCATGGTTCTCGTGATGTTTCGGTTTTCCTGAATATCAATGAAGAGCATTGTTTACAATCCACCCCCAAATGTTACACCTAAATCGCCTTAGCCTACCTTGTATGCACTCATCTTTAGTGCATTATTGTTATCACTACTAAACCCTTGGTTCACTTATCTAGTTACTTGCATGGTTGCTAAGTCGAGTCATATCTTTTGTCCGCATAGGACTTCTGTCGATCCTGGGCCATCTTAAGCCTTTCTTTGATCTGATCAATCTTTTCATTCGTCTGTTGGACAACATCAGAACTGGCTAATTCTCTTTGCCCAATCTCACCCCAACATATAGGAGTTCGACATTTCCTTCCATACAACATCTCGTATGGAGGAATCTTAATACTAGAGTGGTAACTGTTATTGTACGAGAATTCTGCTAGCGCTAAGTACTTATCCCAACTACCACCGAAGTCGATAGTACAGGCTCGAAGCATATCTTCTAGTGTCTGAATGGTCCTTTAACTCTGACCATCTGTCTGCGGATGATAAGCTATGCTAAAATGGACACGAGTACCTAGATTCTCTTGGAATTTCTGCCAGAATCTAGAAGTAAATCTAATATCTCTATCTGATACTATTGAGACTAGTACTCCATGTTAGCCACTACTTCGCGAAAATATAAGTCCGCGAGGGCTTCTGAGGACATTGATTCCTTAATAGGAAGGAAAATCGCACTCTTTTTTAAATGATCTACAATCACCCAGATAGCATCATTCTGACGCGGTGTCTTGGGTAATTTCGTGATAAGATCCATAGTAATCCTTTCCCATTTCGACATAGGAATCTCGAGAGGTTGTAGCTTACCATAAGTTTGTTGATGTTCTGTCTTAACTTGGAGACAAGTAAGACACTGCTCGACATATTTTACAATGCTCTTTTCATACCTGGCCACCAATAATCTGGTTTAAGATTATAATACATCTTGGTGGCACATGGGTGATGGAATATTTTGACTTATGAGCGTCATCAAGCAACAATTTTTTGAGCTCTTTATCATTCGATATCCATATTCTACGAAAGCGTATTCTAAGCCCTCGTTAGTCCACAACTAAGTTGTGCACCTGACCCACGAGTCATTCTGAATTTACATCGCCATTTTCCCATGCTTCATGATGAACTAATTTAATATGCTCATAAAAGTCTGGGGTAATCACCATCTGAAGTGATTTGACTAATAAAGAGTCATGCCTTGTCTTATGACTCAAGGCATCTGCTACAACGTTGGCTTTCCCTGGATGATAAAGGATTTCACAATCATATTCCTTGACTAGATCTAACCAACGTCGTTGCCTCATATTGAGGTCACGCTGATCAAAAAAGTATTTGAGACTTTTATGGTCGGTAAAGATCTTGATCTTTACACCGTAAAGGTAATGCCTCCACAGTTATAAGGAAAGGATTATTACCGCTAGCTCTAATGTTTCTTAAGTTGTCTAGAGGCATAGGTGATGACTTGACCTCTCTGCATAAGAACACAGCCGAGGCCATTAGAAGATGCATCACAATAAACTTCGAGGTCATCATTGCCTTCTGGCAATACTAAGACTGGAGCCTGACTTAACTTCTGTTTAAGAGTCTGGAAGGCGACTTCCTGATCCTCATCCCATTCGAATTTTGCATTCTTGCGGGTGAGCTTAGTAATCAAAGAAGCAATCTTTGCAAAATCTTGGATAAAATGGCGGTAGTAACCCGCAAGTACAAGAAACGATCTAATTTCTGTGGGAGTTTTGGGTTGCTCCCAATTCATGATGGAACTGATTTTAGCTGGATCTATTTTAATTCCTTCACTGTTTATGACATGCCCGAGAAATTGAACTTCTCGGAGCCAGAACTCACACTTCGAGAACTTAGCATAAAGCTTTTCTCGTCTTAAAATGCTGAGGACTTGGCGCAAGTGGGTTTCCTGATCACTAGCTGATTTGGAATAAATGAGGATGTAGAAAACTAGAAGGGAGGGTTGAATAGTTTTGCCGATTTTAACTTCGTTTCAAAAGCTTTAGATTCGATGTTATGTGAAATCGTGTGGATGGAGAGAAAGTATAGATCTATAAGTAATGCAAGTAAAGAAAACTGATAAGATCGTTTATAAGCTCGTTTATGAGCTCTAGGGGATAACAATAACAACGATTATAATGCACAGCGGAATAAACTAATCAATTCTTTGTTATTGAACAAGGTTTTCATTCACTAACACTAACTAATCTTAGACGTTTATAGGAACACGTCTAGATAACTAAACTAATAACCTAGGCGTTTACAAGACTATACGCCTAGGACACACACACCTTTAAGTCGACTACATTATGGAAGACTTAATTAAAACTACACCCCATGTCCTCTTTATATACTAGAGGATTAGGGACTAACAAATAAAACTTCTTTTGCAAGCAAGTCCTTCCATCTTTTTGTAGGTTTTCTTCTTGTCATATTAAGTCCCTCTTGTTTCATTCTTTTTTTCTTATCAACTCAAACGTATAATTCCCAACAATCTTCCCCTAGTTGATAATGACAAAACCATTCTTGAACGAACTTCCCTAGACGAAGTAGAGAAATTGAGATTAGGGATCTCACCATGAATGAAACAAGTATGTCTTCCTTTGTCTTCCCCTTAATCCATGACATGCCACTCAAACATCTCTTCCCTTTTTTGTTATTATCCAAATAGGGAACGTATGCAAACTTGATCTTGACCACCACGAACCAATATCATACTTCCAATCTAAGCCATCCAATGTTTAGAATTGCCCTCCATGAAGAACACTAAAATGCTTACTAAAAATGAATCCAAAACAGTAGTGTGGAAAACTAGAATGGGGGGGAGGTTGAATAGTTTTGCTGATTTTAAGTTGATTTCAAAAACTTTTAGATTCGATATTATGTGAAATCGTATGGATGTTGAGAATGTATAGATCTAATGATAATGCAAGCAAATAGATAAAGTTAAGGGATAGAAATGACACAACCGATTTATAGTGGTTCGGCTACAAGGACACCTTCCTTGCCCTACTCCACTCCCCGAGTCACCTACTCGAGAGTTCAAGCACTATGTCAACAAACTCCTTCACTTGGCGGAGAAGCCTTCACAACGTTGATTACACTTTTTCCGGTACAAAGCTAGATACCGAGTCCGTAGCACGGTGGACCAAACCAACACAACTATTACACAACAAATATGTGAAATATCAAATACAAGATCTTCGCTACAGAAATCTTGCGGAGTGACAAATCAATCAAGGACCCCTTGCTTGGATGACTTGTAGAATGCTCGTGATCTCGCCTTAGAGAAGGACCTATATGAGGATCACAAATAGAAAGAAAGAAGAACAACTCTCTAGATCAAGTGATCTATATGTTAGAAGAGAATGAGAGTGTATGAGAGATTTAGTAAGAAGAGGGGTGAGTTAGAATGAAGAAATGGCTCTCTATTTATAGGCAAATTTCTCCTCTGTTCCACGGATCCCACGGATCCCTTCCACTTGGGATCCGCTAGTGTAATCCTAGGGATCCGTGGTACGCTCCTCTTTGCCCATGGGTTTTTGGTTATGGGTCATGGGTTATGGGTTGGTCCATGGGTTTTCTCTAGATTCAATGTATCTAAGTATACATTGTATCAAGTCTTCATTGGTATGGGTTTAAGATCCATGGGTTATGGTCCATGGGTTATGGTTTTTACCCATCCTAATAAACTATTACAACAAATGCTTAATTATTACATTTTTGTATTTAAATGGCTATATGTAAATGCTTTACAAAAATAACATGTATCCTTATAATTTTACTTAAGATAACATTACATTTGTTATCAACAAAACACAAAGAGATCGCAAAATATTAATAAACATTTTTACGGTTTATTTGTATTAACAATCTCCCCCTTTTTGTTGATGACAAAACATAATGTTATGATGAGTAAAACTTAAGAATAGATGTAAGTTTTGAAAGCCCCTAAGTTTTACTTCTTCTCCCCCTTTTTGTCAAAACAAAAAGTTAACCCTTGGAAGAAATAAACAAACTCCTAACTCCCCCTTGACGGTAGATCCCCCTTGTTTGGGCGCCAAGAGAAGAAAAATAAAAATTCCTATAAAAAAAGAAAGGTTAGTAACATGCTTATATAATCTTGTGGTTGTCGAGAATCAAGATTAGGAGCCAAGGTATGTAAACAAGGCCTTGTAATAAAACAACAAATTGTAGTGGTATGTATGCCACTTACAAGCATGTAAAAATAAGAACAAGACTTGTTCTTGAAAATGACTTCAAAAGAAAAATAATACTAAAGGTAGAAAAAGTAGTAGTAGTGATTCCTTCCATGCTTGCATAAGGTTATGGATGGAGATTTTGATGAGTAATGGTATTGATGCGATCAAGGATGAGGTTGAGTTTGAAACGCATTTCTTCCCTAACTTCTATTGCAATTTCCCTAGTGGATTGGCAATGTTCACAATGTAAATGATGTGGGTAATGAGTGCGGAAGTTTTCCGGGTTGTTTTGATTTGAGTTTTGCGGAAGTTGTGGTGGAAAAATAGGAAAATATGGATCACAATCCGGAATGTTAATAAGTAGTGGTGGAAAAGAACCTAGATGTTCTTGTAATGTGATGGGAGCTAATGGTGGTGATGTTTCATGATCTTGAAAGATAGTATTTGGAGATGTGGGGGGTGTTGAAAAGACCAATTCTTTTTCTTTAGGTTGGTTAGATCTTGTTGGAGTCTTAAGGAGTTCCAAAAGAGTTATTTTAGGTGGTGATGAAGTTGGTGTACTTATTGGTGATGAGGGTGGTGCTATAATGGAAGCATCTTGTGGTGAGTTATTTGTTGAGGATGAACCATTTGAGGTTGGTTTTGCTAAACAACAAGATCGGATACTAATCCGTGCGGATATCCTAGCATTTGATTGTGGTATTTTGGATGGTGGAAGTACAAAAGTTTGGATATCATGATTGTTTGTACTAGATGATTCTCCTAAAGGGTTTTTGGATGACATGATGAAGTGTGTTTGTGAGAAGGAGATTGAGTATGCAAGCATTTTGGGAGTTTTATATATAGAAAAACAAAGCATTGTAATGAATGCTTGACCCAAAATGTGGATTAAAATCTAATGATTAGATATGAATTCAAGGCATGTGATCATGAGAACACAAGCATTAAAGAGCATACTCCCAAAAATGAAGCAAATGTGGATTTTTCATCCAAAGTGAAAAAAATTAGAAGTTGAAAATAGCTTCTGTTACACGGATCCCACGGATCCTTCCCTTGAGGGATCCGTCCAGCATGAAAGTTGGGATCCGTGGGTCCTGGTGTTTCAGGCAAACACAAAATTTTCCTTTTGGAAACATTTTTGCCTAGTGTGTGCCTATATGCAAACTATTTGAAGTTGCGGTTATCTCGACCCCTCAAAAAGGAATAGAAAATAAACTAGAAGTGTAAAAGCATCCTATTGAGATAACCCGAAAACACATATTTAGTACATGAGTACGTAATTTTGTGTTATCAATGCTCCTAATTCATTGTTGCTTAAATGAATGTACCCGAAAACACATATTAGTTATGTGTCCCCTTCAGCATTCAAAAGACATGAGATGCAATGAAAACGGGTTTTTACTTTGTATTAATAATGAAAAAGCGATTTGTCCTAGACGTGAGAAATTGCTTTTGTGAAATTGATACGAGAAGGTATCATCCTTTTAGAAAACATTGTGAAAGTAGGTTTTCTTTGAAAATGTGTATATGAAAAAATAAGAAAGCTATAAGTGGAAAACTCATCTTGGTTTTGAAAATTCCCGTATTGTTTGTGAGTTGTGCGTGAAATAGAAATCCTAGACTCAAAAAGAAGAAGGCTAGTGTTTACATACCTTGTAGAGTCAATTAAATTACGACGTTTGTTCCATTAGACCAAGACCAAGACGAAGTAGGTTGAATTGTTCCCGCTTCAACGGTTTGGTGAGGACGTCGGCTATGTTGTCTTCGGATGCTACCTTCTCAATAGAGATGTTCCCCTTTGAACATTGTCTCTTAGGAAGTGATGACGAATCTCTATATGCTTTGTGCGAGAATGCAATACCGGATTCTTGCTTAGATCGATTGCACCTTTGTTGTCACATAGGATGGCTATGTTGCTTAGATGGATGTCGTAGTCTACTAACGCTTGTTTCATCCATAGTGCTAGTTGGCATGCTTTGCTGCGGAGACGCACTCGGCTTCGGTTGTTGATATTGCAAGTGCCGTTTGTTTCTTAGAAAACCATGATGTTAAACAACATCCCATAAAAGTACATACCCCACTTGTACTTTTCTATCAACGTAATCACCTGCATGGTCAGAATCTGCATATACAATTGTTTCTACCCCCGTGCCCTTAGGATACCATAATCCTAATTGTGTTGTACCCTTAATATATCTAAATATCCTTTTTACGGCTTCTAGGTGTGATATTTTGGGGTCTTCTTGAAACCTAGCACATAAGCAAACACTAAACATGATATCCGGCCTACTTGCCGTGAGGTAGAGAAGGCTACCTATCATGCCACGATATTTAGTATTATCTACGGATTCTCCGTCCTCGTCTTTTGTGAGTTTGGTGTCGGATGACATTGGAGTCCTAATTGGTTTTGACTCTTCTAGACCGAATTTCTTTAACATCTCCTTGATGTATTTAGATTGATTAAAGAAGATACCATCTTCTACTTGTTTTATTTGTAGACCAAGAAAGAAACTAAGTTCTCCCATCATACTCATCTCGAAATCGTCATGCATGATTTTAGAGAAATCATCACACATGTCTTGACAAGTGGATCCGAATATAATATCATCTACATATATTTGTACTATGATTATATGTGACTCTCTTTCCTTAGTAAAAAGTGTGTTGTCAACTAACCCCATGGTGTAGTTGTGTTTAACTAGAAATGACTTGAGTCTATCATACCAAGCTTTTGGAGCTTGTTTAAGACCATAAAGGGCTTTCTTTAATTTATACACATGTTTGGGTTTTTCAAAATCAATGAAGCCCGGAGGTTGAGCTACATATACTTCTTCATTTATGACACCATTTAGAAAAGCGCTTTTGACATCCATTTGATAAAGCTTTAGATCATTAGCACAAGCATACACAAGAAGTATTCTTATAGACTCTAATCTAGCCACGGGGGCGTAGGTCTCATCAAAGTCTATTCCCTCTTGTTGGTTATACCCTTGAGCAACGAGTCTAGCCTTGTTCCTAGACACTACTCCGTTTGCATCTAATTTGTTTTTATAAACCCATTTGGTTCCTATTATGGTTTGATTACTAGGTGGAGGGACAAGTGTCCAAACATCATTAGAAACAAATTGATTTAGTTCTTCTTGCATAGCCATTACCCAACTTTCATCTTTTATGGCTTCTTGTGTATTCTTAGGTTCTAAGGTTGAAACGAAACAAAACAAGCTACTTTGGTTTTGAACTTGAGATCTTAATGTTCGTTCGTTTAGTTTTCCTATGACTTTATCTACGGGGTGATCTTTGGACTCTTTAATGTTTACTATTTCATCACTTAGAGGTTCTTCTTCTTCACTTATCTTTTTCTTTATTACTATGGCTTCACTTTCTATAATCTCGTCATCGACAAGAGGTGGAGAGGGTTTGGGTGGACTTTCATCAAATTTTATATTTAATGACTCTTCTACCTTCATTGTTTCTTTGTTTAATATGACGTAAGCTTTGCTATTTGGCGAATAACCTAAAAAGATACCTTCGGTTGATTTAGGATCAAATTTTGTAAGGTAATCTTTAGTGTTAAGAATAAAACATTTACTACCAAAGACTCTAAAATGATTTAACGTAGGCTTTTTGCCTCGAAGTAACTCATATGGAGTTTTTCCTAAGATTAGTCTAATCAAGACTCGATTGAGTATATACGTTGAAGTATCAACGGCATTACACCAAAATTTTTGAGGTTTGGATTGTTCATTAAGCATGGTTCGACTCATTTCTTGTAGAGTTCTATTCTTTCTTTCTACTACCCCATTCGATTGTGGAGTGCGTGGAGCCGAGAAGTTGTGAGTAATACCATTAGCGTCACAAAAGCTCCGAATTGCACTTCATTATCGAATTCCCTACCATGATCCGTCCTAATAGACACTATGGGACTTCCTAGTTGTCTTTGGATCTTTTTGCTTAATATTTCAAAATAGTTAAAGGTTTCCGTTTTGTTCTTTAAAATTTTGTCCATGTATACCTAGAGTAGTCATCCACTATTACCAAAGTGTAGTAGTTGCCTCCATAACTTTGGATAGCGGATGGACCAAATAAATCCATATGTAGTAATTCTAGACACCTAGTTGTGGACACCATGTTTTTAGCTTTATGACTCGAATGAGCTTGTTTTCCTACATTACAAGCATCACAAAATGATGTTCATATTTTAACTTAGGTAGATCTCTTACTAGATCTTTGGATGATAGCGATTGAAGAAGTCGCATGTTGGCGTGACCCAATCTTCGATGCCATAAGGTCAAAGTATCATCCATAGAGGTAAGACATAATTTGTCTTTAGGTTCATTACCGATTTTAATGACATAGACTCCATGTTTCCTAATTCCTCTTCCTATGGTTATGCCATTGTTAAGTATCTTACTACCGTTTCTCGTAAAAGTACATTGCACTTTTATCACATATTTGTCCTATACTTAAGAGATTAAAGTTTAGGTTTTCTACGTGACACACATCGTTAATGGTTAGAGATTTGTTAGAAATCGTACCTTTACCGATGATTCTACTTTTGCTATTTCCAAACACCACATTACCTCCATTAATGGATTCATATGTGGAGAATAGATCCCTATTCCTGGTCATGTGCCTTGTGCACCCGCTATCCTTGACCCATTCATCTGGGTCTAGGTCGACCTTTAAGCACACCTAAAACAATAATAAACTCAAAGTTTGGTCCCCATTTGTTCATGGGTCCATTAGTGTTAAACATTCCATTCATGTTAGACATGTATGGATAAGATGAGTATGCATTCCATGGAGCAAAGTTTTGAAAAGGAAAACCGTTTTGCATATTTTGATTCCATCCCATTTGATGGTTACTTTTCGTAAACGCTTATTAGGTCTCCTAAATGAGTTAGGTTTTGAAAAAGATGGAGCTTTGTTTCTTGCAAAAGTAGGATTATATTTAGGAGGTGGTTGTCTAGTGGTGACATTATTTGGTTTCTTCCTATTAACTATGACAAACTCAGTTCTAGATGAAGAAGCTACATTATTGCTTACAACAGATCCACGGATCCCTTTTTCTACACTAGCGGTTCCTTTTTAGGGATCCGTGGGATCCGCCACAACAGTGGCTGGTTTTTCTAGTTCTTTAACAAATTTTGTTTCTTTACTTTCACTAGTTGATGGATCAAGTTGTTGACTACCTAGACTCTTTTGATTGTTACCGTTTAACGCATCGAGTATTGTATCTAAAGTGTTCGTGCTCATTCTAGCAATTTTAGAATCTAAGTGATCCACTAGTGTTTGAAGTTGAACGCAAAGTTCACATTCACCACTTGCTATTTTACCTTTCTCTAAACGTTTTAGTTTTGCTTTTAATTCTATGACTTCTTTATCTAAACATTTATTTTGACTCTTTAAAAGCTTGTTTTTGTTAACTAGTTTTAAGCTAATATTGCATAGTTTATCATATTCATTATGCAATGAGTCGTCATCAAGTGATGAGCTACTATAGTATTCAGCACATACCTCGTCATTTGGCATAAGACAAATTTCTTCATCCTCCTCGTCGCTTGAAGCCTTTTTGGCTTTAAGGGCAAGAGATTTGTGTTTCTCTTTCACCTTTGAGGCTTCGGAATATTTAGCAAGGACAAGCTCGTAGACTTTTAGGTTGCCTATGAGTTCATCGAGGGTGAGGATTGTCAAATCTTTTGACTCTTCGATTGCCGTCACCTTGGATCTCCACTTCGATGGAAGTGCCCTTAGATATCTCCTAACATGGTTACGGCTAGAGAAAGATTCATCAAGTTCTTGTAAAGATGTAATAATAGTATTAAAGTTAGCAAATGAATGATCTATAGTTTCCTCATCCGATATTGAAAATTGTTCATATTGTTGAACAAATAAATCAATTTTATTATTTTTAACTTGTTGGTTGCCTTGATGAGTTACAACTAAAGAATTCCAAATTTCTTTAGAGGTTTTAAGCATAGAAATTCTTTCCAATTCCTTTTTCGGTAAAGCATTATATAAAACCATTTTTGCTTCACTATTTTTAGAAAGCTTTTTCTTCATTTCATCATTTAGTTTATCATGAGGTATGTGAACTAAATTTCCTTTATCATCATTTGAGGTAGCCTCAAAATCACCTTCAACAATAATGTACCAAAGATCAATATCTTTAGACTTCACATATGTTTCCAATCTATTTTTCCAATATATAAAACCATTAGTTTCAAGTAGTGGTGGTCGTTGCATAGATTGCCCGTCCTTATAATTTTCGAACCCATAGTGATCGAAAAGTTTTTAAAATACAATTTTATTTTAAAACTTTTATAAACTTAGCTCTTGATGCCAATTGTGGAAAACTAGAAGGGGGGTTGAATAGTTTTACCGATTTTAAGTTGATTTCAAAAACTTTTAGATTCGATATTATGTGAAATCGTATGGATGTTGAGAACGTATAGATCTAATGATAATGCAAGCAAATAGATAAAGTTAAGGGATAGAAATGACACAACCGATTTATAGTGGTTCGGCTACAAGGTCACCTTCCTTGCCCTACTCCACTCCCCGAGTCACCTACTCGAGAGTTCAAGCACTATGTCAACAAACTCCTTCACTCGGAGGAGAAGCCTTCACAACGTTGCTTACACTTTTTCCCGTACAAAGCTAGATACCGAGTCCGTAGCACGGTGGACCAAACCAACACAACTATTACACAACAAATATGTGAAATATCAAATACAAGATCTTCGCTACGTAAATCTTGCGGAGTGACAAATCAATCAAGGACCCCTTGCTTGGATGACTTGTAGAATGCTAGTGATCTCGCCTTAGAGAAGGACCTATATGAGGATCACAAATAGAAAGAAAGAAGAACAACTCTCTAGATCAAGTGATCTATATGTTAGAAGAGAATGAGAGTGTATGAGAGATTTAGTAAGAAGAGGGGTGAGTTAGAATGAAGAAATGGCTCTCTATTTATAGGCAAATTTCTCCTCTGCTCCACGGATCTCACGGATCCCTTCCACTTGGGATCCGCTAGTGTAATCCTAGGGATCCGTGGTACGCCCTCTTGCCCATGGGTTTTTGGTTATGGGTTGGTCCATGGGTTTTCTCTAGATTCAATGTATCTAAGTATACATTGTATCAAGTCTTCATTGGTATGGGTTAAGATCCATGGGTTATGGTTTTTACCCATCCTAATAAACTATTACAACAAATGCTTAATTATTACATTTTTGTATTTAAATGGCTATATGTAAATGCTTTACAAAAATAACATGTATCCTTATAATTTTACTTAAGATAACATTACATTTGTTATCAACAAAACACAAAGAGATCGCAAAATATTAATAAACGTTTTTACGGTTTATTTGTATTAACAAGTAGAAAACTCCAACTAGCAGTAGTAATGATGATCAACAGTAGTAAAAATATAACACTTCCCCTTGAGTGGTGCATGAACATCAAATGATTCTTCAAATCTGTAAGCTCCATGTAATGATTACTAATGAAGAAAACTAAGTATAACCAATTTGATAAAGAAGTAGAATAACCCAAACTTGTGTCTTATGTCTTGCACTATAGATGACATCGAACGTATACAACCTATGTATAGGGAGAACGCAATCTCTTGACGATAATCACTAAGCACAATAACGTCACTCCTTTAAGTGTTATGTCAATTCTTTGTCATAATCATTGAAGCACGAACAAGTTACCTCCAAAGTGTTACACCCACTTTGAGATACGATAAGAACGCAAACCTGTGAAACTCAACTACAATATCACATAGGTTATGATCAATCATCTTCATAATCACCTATTTAATAAATCTCCAAAACGAGCTTTTCAAATCCTTTTTAAGAACAAATTCCAATCTTCTTGTGTGTGAACCAATATCCATGTGTGTGTCGTCCAAAAATCCAAAACAAATATCATGCTCAACTTCCCCTCAATTCCAAAACAATACAAGCTTCCAAAAACTCAGCAGTAGAAACACTCATTCAAGATAGCATAAACCATCACAATCCAGCAAGATTTCTTAGCTTGTAGGGGACTAATATTAACCATATAACATGAGCAAGACCTTGAAATTGCAGTATTTATGTATGTTACTTTTCTAATGGCACATGTAAACTTAAAACGAATAGACCAAGAAGACTTTTACGTATTTTCAATAACAAGCAGTGATTAAACCAACAAGATTTTGATCAAAACCAAAGAGTACTTTGACTAACACCAAAGCAAAGACTTTGAAAAACTCCAAGCAAGACTTCCTTTCAGAATAAGAGCAAAAGATTTCACAGTCAAAGAGCAAGATTTTGTCAAGACTCTATATTCGAAATTTAACTTTGTATAAAAGCTCAGACGACGAATCCCTCCGTGGAAAGTTAGATGGGTATATAGAGAACATCCACCCAAAATTTCGGCTATGATCCAATGGTTAACAAAAACGCTATATGACGCTTTTAAAACAAATTCCGTTAGGCCTTACGGAAATTTTCTGGCCACAGTTGGTAATTTCGCATGTGACTTATAACTTTTAAAAGCTCCAATCGACAATCCTTCGGTGAAACATTAGATGGGTATACTAAGATACAATCTTAAAACATTTTTAGCCTCGATCCAACGTTCAATAAAAGTTATGCCCCTCTTGAAAACAAAGGTCGGTATATATACCTAAAAATTTCATACTCTAATTTTTTAATTTTTCGCCATTCTTCGACTAATAAAACCTTTGTAGATCCCTATATCAAGAGCTTCCCCGCCTGAGCAAAATTTCAATTGATAAGATCGCTTATAAGCTCAGCTAGGGATCATAACAAAGACTAATAACATGCAATGAATAAACTAATCAATTCTTTGTTATTGAACAAGGTTTTCATTCACTAACACTAACTAATCAAGAGATCTGAGATTAGAAGAATGAAAGAATATATGAGAGAGTTTGTAAGAAGAAGGGTGAGTTACAATGAAGAAATGACTCTCTATTTATAGGCAAAATCTTGCTACTGTTGCACGGATCCCACGGATCCCTGGCATGAGGGATCCGTCTAGTGTAAACCGAGGGATACGTGAGACGCACCTCATTATCCATGGGTTATGGGTCATGAGTCATGGGTCCTAGACTTTTGACCATGGGTATCCAAGTAGATACAATGTAATTCTAGAAGATTTGTTCATCTAGTAAATGGGTTATGGGTTGCTCCATGGGTTATGGATATGCTCCATGGGTATGGGTCATGGGTTATGGTTTTACCCATCCTAATAAACTATTACAATAAATGAATCATTACATCAATTTATATTAAATGACTATATATATGTAGATGCTTCTTTACAAAATTACATGTATCCTTATAATTTTACTTATGATAACTTTATATTTGTTATCAACATTACAAAAGAGACTCTAAATATTAATAAACGTTTTTACGATTTATTTGTATTAACAATCTCCCCCTCTTTGTTGATGACAAAACATAATGTTATGATGAGTAAAACTTAAGATTAGATGTATGTTTTGAAAGTATAAGTTTTACTTCTTCTCCCCTTTTGTCTAAAACAAAAGTAACCCTAACGGCGAAATAAAAAGTGTGGAAAAATAATAGAATCCACGAATCACTAACTCCCCCTTGATGGTAGCTCCCCCTAGAAAAGGGCTTCGAGTGAGAAAATATAAAACCTACAAAGAAAAGGTTAGTAGTAACATGCAATATAATCTTGTGATTGACGAGAAACAAGATGGAGAGCCAAGATATGTAAACCAAGCCTTGTAATAAAATAACAAAGTGTAGTGGTATATATGCCACATAAAAACATGTAAAACTAAGAACAAGGTTTGTTCTTTAAAATGACTCAAAAGAAAAACTAGAGAAAATAGTAATATCATTCCTTCTATGTTTGCATAAGGTTATTGATGGGGGTTTTGGTGAGTAATGATGTTGATGCGATCAAGGATGTGGTTAAGAATCGCATTTTTCCCTAATTTCCGCAAGTTCCCTAGTGGATTGGCAATGTTCACAATGTAAATGATGGGTAATGTGTGGGAAGGTTTGTTAGTTTGATTTGTGTGGATGCGAAGATGGTGGAAAAGTTGAAAATATGGATCAAAGTCCCTAAATGTTGGAAGTGGTGGAAAAGAACCTAGATGTTCTTGTAAGAAAATGGGAGCTAAAGGTGGTGAAGTTACAAGGTCTTTGTAAATTGTGTTTGGAGATGTGGGAGGTGTTAAAAAGACTAGTTCTTTTAGGTTGATTTGTTGGAATGTTTTCGGAGTCTTAAGGAGTTTCGATAGATGATTTTTTAGGTGGAGACTTGATAGGTTATGATGGTGGTGTGCTTGTTGGAGATGAGGGAGGTGCTACTATGGAACCATTTGGTGGTGAGTTAGTTATGATGAAATATTTGACAATGTTTTACAAACAACAAGGCCGATGCTAATCCGTGCGGTTTTTCTAGATTTAGGTGGTGGCACTACGGAGAGTGGTAGGATAAAGTTTTGGATTTTCAAAGAGGATGTTTGACTAGGTGATTCATCAATGTTGGAAGATCTTTTGACACATGATGATGGTTGTTTGTGAGGTTGAGAGTGATGAAGATGCAAGCATTTTGGGAACCTTATTTATAGAAAAATAATGCATTGTAATGAATGCTTGACCTAAAATGTGGACTAAAATCTAATGATTAGATATGAATTTAAGGCATGTGATCATGAGAGACAAGCATTGGTAACATACACATTAGTAAAAGGCAAAATGATGAAAAATATAAAGGTTTTTAGCCAAAGCGAGAAAAATAGAAGAAACATTTCACCGTTTACTTATTCCCACGGATCCTCCCTTGAGGGAACCGTCCTCGCTAATGCTGGGATCCGTGGTACGGTGATCAGCAAAATTTCAAATTTCCTTTGGAAACTTTTGTGCCTAGTGTGTGCCTATGCAAACCATATTTGAGTTGCGTTATCTCACTCCTAAAAAGAAAAAAGAAAAAAATAGATAGAATGAAAGCATGCTATTATGTGAGATAACCCGAAAGTGCTCCTAAATTCATTTTGCTTTAAATGAATGTATCTCTAAAACACATATTTGTTATGTGTTCCTTTTTAGCATTCAAAAAAGACATGAGATACAATGAAAACGGGTTTTTACTTTATATTAATAATTAAAAGGTTTCATCTGCATCGGAGAAATAGCTTTGGAAAATGATACGGAAGAAGTATCTTTTAGAAAAGCATTTCAAAAAGTTTCTAGTTTAAAGAAAAAGTTTATCTGTTAAGAAAAAAATAAATATGAAGTTACATGTGGTAAAATAAAATTTACCTTGGGTTTTGAAAATTCCCGTATTGTTAGTGAAAGTTGTGTGTGTGAAATAGAGATCCTAGACTCGTACAATACATGCTACCTTGTAGAGTTGAGAAACAAATTACAACGATTGTTCCATGAGACCAAGACCAAGACGCAAGAAGTTGAATTGTTCCCGCCCAACGGTTTGGTAAGGATGTTCGCTTATGTTGTCTTCGGATGCTACCTTCTCAATAGAGATGTCTTGAACATTGTCTCTAGGAAATATGACGGATCTCTATATGCTTGGTGAGAGTGCAACACCGATTCTTGCTTAAGTCGATGGCAACCTTGTTGTCGATGAATGCTATGTCACTTAGATGAATGTCGAATAACTAACGCTTGTTTCATCTATATGCTTGTTGGTGTTTTTCCCGCTGAGACATATTCGCCGTTGTTGATATGGCTAATGCCGTTTGCTTCTTCGAGAACCAAGATATAAACAACATCCCATAAAAAGTACATACACCATCACTTGACCTTTGATCAACATAACACCGTATGGTCAACGATATACAATAGTTTCTACCCCTGCACTTTAGGATACCATAATCCCATTGAGTCGCACTTTAATGTATCTAAATATTCTTTTAACCGCTTCTAGATGTGATGTTTAGGAAACCTAGCAATATATACAAACACTAAACATGATATTGGCCGACTAGTCAGAAGATAAAGAAGAATACCAATCATGCCACGGTATTTTGTGTTGTCAAATCGGATTCATCGCTTCATCTTTTGTAAGTTTAGTGTCGGATGACATTGGTGTTCTTTTGGGTTTTGACTCTTCTAAACCAAATTTCTTTAACATTTCTTTTATGTATTTAGATTGATTAAAAAATATACCATCTTCTACTTGTTTGATTTGTAGACCAAGAAAGAAACTAAGTTCTCCCATCATACTTATTTCAAACTCGTCATGCATGATCTTAGAGAAATCATCACATGTCTTGACAAGTAGATCCTCAATATAATATCACCCACGTATATTTGAACAATAATTATATGTGATTCCTTTTTCTTAGTGAAAAGTGTATTATCTACTAACCCCATGGTGTGGTGTAGTTTGTTTTTATTAAAAATGACTTGAGTCTATCATACCGAGCTTTTGGGGCTTGTTTAAGACCATAAAGAGCTTTCTTTAATTTATACACATGTTTAGGTTTTTCGAAATCTAAAGTCTTGGTGTTGAGCTACATAAACTTCTTCTAATAAAACCATTAGAAAAGCACTTTTAACATCCATTTGGAAAAAAAGCTAAGATCATTAGCACAACCATAAGCAAGAAGTATTCTATAGACTCTAATCTAGCCAATGGAGCATAGGTCTCATCAAAGTTTTCCTTCTTGTTAATTATACCCTTGGGCAACGAAGTCTAGCTTTTTAGACACTACACCATTTTGCATCTAACTTGTTTTTATATACCCCTTTGTTCCTATTATGGTTTGATTGTTAGGTGGAGGGACAAGTGTCCAAACATCGTTAGAAACAAATTGATTTAACTCTTCCTGCATAGCCATTACCCAACTTTCATCTTTTATGGCTTCTTGTGTATTTTAGGTTCTATGGTTGAGACAAAACAAAATAAACTACTTTGGTTTTGGACTTAAGATCTTAAGGTTCTTTCATTTAACTTTCCTATGACCTTAACTACGGGGTGATCTTTAGACTCTTTAATATTGATGATTTCATTGTTTAATGGTTCATCTTTTTTGTTTGTATTTTTCTTTATTTCTATGGCTTTACCTCACTATCTCATTACTCCATACAAGAGGTAAGGTAGGTTTAATGACTCTCATCAAATTTTACGTTTAATGACTCTTCAACCTTCATTGTTTCTTTATTTAATATAACATAAGTTTTACTATTAGGAGAGTAACCTAAAAAGATACCTTTTGGTTGATTTATGATCAAATTTAGTTAGTAATCTTTTAGTGTTAAGTAGAAAAACATTGCTACCAAAGACTCTAAAATGTTCTAACGAGGCTTTTTGCCTCAAAGTAACTCTCACATGGAGTTTTACCTAAAATGGTCTAATTAAGACTGTTAGTATGTACGCTGATGTATCAAATCCACATTGCACCAAAAACTTTTGAGGTATAGATTGCTCATATTTAACATGGTGCTTACTCATTTCTTGTAGGGTTCTATTTTTCCTTTCAACTACCCCATTCGACAAGTGGAGTGCAGGAGTGGAAGTTGTGAGTAATACCATTAGCTAAAAGCTTCTCAAAATTGCACTTCATTATCGAATTCCCTACCATGATCCGTTCTAGTAGCCACTATAGGACTTCCTAATTGTCTTTGGATTTTCTTACTTAATATTTCAAAGTAATCAAACGCTTCAGTTTTATTCTTTAAAAATTTAGTCCATGTGTACTTAGAGTAATCATCCACTCATAACCAAAAGTGTAGTGAAGGTTTCCATAACTTGAATAGCGGATGGACAAAATAAATCCATGTGAAGTATCTAGACACTTAGAAGTAGAATGGTTTTAGCTTTGGAATAGCATGGACTTGTTTTCACGCTACAAGCATCACAAAAGTGATGTTCATATTTTAGTTTTGGTAGATCTCTTACTAGATCTTTAGATGATAGCGATTGAAGAAGTCGCATATTGGCATGACCCAATCTTTGATGCCATAAGGTCGAAGTATCATCCATAGAGGTAAGACACGCTTTGTCTTAGGTTCATTAATGATTTTTAATGACATAGACCCATGTTTTCTAATTCCTCTCCATAGTAATACCGCTTTTCATATCTTACTACCAGCCACTAAAAAGCATGTTACACTTCTTATCACATATTTGTCCTATACTTAGAAGGTTAAAGTTTAGGTTTTCTACGTGACATACATCGTTAATAGTTAGAGATTTGTTAGAAACCGTACCTTTACCGATGATTTTGCTTTTGCTATTTCCAAATACCACATTTCCTCCATTGAAGGATTCATATGTGGAGAATAAGTCTTTATTACTGGTCATGTGCCTCGTGCACCCACTATCCTTGACCCATTCATCCAGATCTAGGTCGACCTTTAAGCACACCTAAGAAAACAATTAACTCAAAGTTTGGTCCCCATTTGTTCATGGGTCATTTAGTGTTATACATTTCATTCATGTTAGACATATATGGAAAAGGTGAGCATGGTGCAAGTTTTGAAATGGAAAACCGTTTTGTACATTAGGATTCCATCCCATTTGATGGTTACTTCTCGGATAAACATTATTAGGTCTAAGTGTTTGGTTTTGAAAACGATGGACCTTTGTTTCTTATAAAACTTTAATTTTGTCTTGGAGGTGGTTGTCTAAAGGTAACATGGGTTGGTTTCTTCTTATTAACAATAACAAAATTGGTTCTAGATGAAGTGGCTATATTATTACTAATGCTTATCGCTATTGCACCCACGGATCCCTGATTTTGTACTAGACGGTTCCCTTTTATAATCCGTGGGATCCATGATTCGCGGTTTTCTAGACAACTTTATTAGTCAACCACTTGTGAATGGTCAACAACTAAAGTCAAACTAAAGAAACCGTAAATGCAATAATCCGAGGTAGTACAGTTATATTCCCTGTCGTTAATTCCCCAACGAGGTTGTGATATCCTGTGATTGAACGAATGTGTTATATAGTTGGTTGATTAGGAATAGGGTTATGAATGATTTATCACAATACTAAAAGTATGAATAACTCAAATGAGTTATATCAACTAATAAGTACGGTCAAAAACCCTAGAAACGTAAAAAGTATAATTAAAGGAAATAAAAGATAAAATGTATTAAATAAACGCTATCACTATTTTTTTACAATGATGAACGTTTAAAACCTAAAACGTACGTTAAAATAAAATTACGTAAACGTACAAAAATAAAAGTAAAAAGTGATCAATATAAACCCCACAAATGAGAAATTTATATTTTTAAGATCCTAAGAATAAAATAAAATTATTAGAAAAAGAAAATTATTTATTTAACTTATATATTATTTATTATTTAATTAAAACCTATTTAATACTATTTATTAATACACTATTTAATTAGAAAATGTAAAATAAATCTAGAAAAATAAAATAAAAACTTAGAAAAATTTAAAATATTATAAAACTTATTTTAAAAATAAAAATATATTTATTATACTATTATCTATTTAATTATTAATTATTAACTATTTAAACTAGTATTAATTCTAAATATTATTAGATGACAAAAGAAAAATCTAGAAAAAATTTATAAAAGTACTTTAATATAAAAGAGATTTAATAAAAATATAAAAATACAGAAGTGCTTATAAATAAGCTAAAAAGAAAATTAAATAGATAGTTTCTATTAAATAGAAGCTATCACTATAAGTATGTTTGGGTTTTTGTGGTTTTTCTTTTATAAAACTATTAAAATACTTAAAATAAGAAACTAATACAAAAACAACAAACTTGGAAACCCAGAATAAGCACTGTAAGTGCTTATTTGCTCCAACAGTTAACTTAGAAGGAAATAAGCTCAAATGAGCTTATGTGGAGTTCACTAGGGTAGATTCTGGTTCCAATGAGTTATGAGAACAATATTAAACAAGTTTCAACCAAATAAGTAGCTTGAATAAGCCACATAACACAAATAAGCACTTTGCTTATTGGATTCTGAGACAGAAAATGGGACAACTTTGTGAGGTAAAACCAAGTGGGGTCCACTATGATCTAGGCCAAACAAAGGGTCAATGGTTCAAGCCTGGTAGGAGGGGGGTTGGAAGAACCAAGATTTAGGGTGTGGGACCCACTGATGAGCTCAGAAAGAGCTTGTGAAGTGAGGGATCCAAACTGATTCACTCAGTTATATGAGTGAGTGAAATAAGCTTGAAAGCTAGGTACAAGCTTTAAAACAAGCTTAATAAAGAAAATAAAAAGATAATCACTATATATATATGGTATATTAACAAATATGAACAAGTGTGTTCACTGGATTTGGTTAATAAGCTTGGAATAAGCTTATAAGCACTTCCAATGAAACTGAGATCCAAACACAGCTTGTAGTCAAAAGTGATACCAAATTAAGCTCACAGAATAAGCTTAAAAGAACAAATTTGATGTTGGACTATCAAGAGGGTCTGGTGAGGTTTTCAAAATGCCAAAGCTTGATCAGTGGGGACCACTGAGTAGCTTGTGAGGGGCTTATGAAGTTGGGTGGGTTGACTGAGTTCACTCAGTGAACTGAGTGAATGGACAAGCTTAAGCTGAGATGCAGCCCTAGTAAAAGGACTAGTGAGTGAAAATTAAAGCTTGAACTTGATAGATGAGCTGCTTAGCTTCTTAAAAAGCCAAAGATCACAAGCCAAAGCTCAGTGATAAGCTTATGATGGGCTTGTTAAGTTGCTTGATTACACTGATGATCAGTGTTTAGGTTATTTTGATAGCACAAGTTAAAGCAATATAAGCAGTACAGATAAGCAATTAAGGACAAATAAGCACTTAGTTCAGATAACTAGCCACATGGGCATCACAAACAACCAAAATACTCAGACCAACACTCAATAAACAAGCTTATGCAAGCTTGTGAAAGTGGGTGTCAAACCTGTGCCAGTAATGGGAGGTCTATGAAGAATCACCAAAAGTTAAGCACTAATTAAGCTCTTAATCAGCTAGCATAAAAATTATGAAAAATAGTAACAAGTAGATCAGCAACAAGACTATATAAACCTACAAGCTCAAGTCCTAATATCAATTAACAAGTTCACGATTTAAATCCAAAGTTTATTCAAAAATCGTGTAAGCTGCAAATTGACTTTTTAAGTTAAACTACTAAGTTGACTTAAGTGAGCTTTGATCCTAATTTACTTATTACTTAAGTTATATTAAGCTATGATATGGTGAAATTAAGCTAGGTTATCAGATTCTAAGCTAATATGATGATTATGGAACTAATAATCCTAACAGTTAAACATATGGATTAGATTAAGACCTATTTTGACTTTTATACTAATAAGACCTAAATATTATGACAGAACTGAGCTAGTGTGATCTAAATAAACATGCAGAAACAAGAATAAAACACAATAACATGCATATACCTAGTGAAATAGCTTAATCCAAACACACCTTAGCAAGGGTATTCTTTTGATTAGTGTTGTATAACACTGATTTAAAACATGAGACTGAATCCAATCACTTGATTATGATGTAATTAGATCAAATGAACACAAAAACACAGCAATTAACAACTTATAACTATGAATCACTAATACACTATTTTAACTGTCTAACTTTTAACAACTATAAACTATGATTTTCAATTAACAACCTACTAATTTAACACTAGATTATCACTAACCAATACCAACTAAGCATGAAACAAGAAAGATTAAGCTAAAATAAGAACTAATACAGTAAGATGCTAAAAATAATGAAAATGCTTACAATTTGGAAATGAGATGAACACACAGAACCAAGGACTGAGTAACACTCCTAAATGCTCTCCACAGAGCTCTAAACCAAGGCAATCCAAGATAGCACTTGCTCCTTTGCTTCTTCACAGATTCTTTCTAATTTAATTCCTAATTACTTGTTTCTTTTTTGGTATTTTTCTTTTTATTGATTATTGATTGTTAAGATGACTTAAAAGCTTGCTAAAGCTTACTGAGAGCTTAGTAGTGTTATTTAAAGTCCTCTAAACAACAATCATCAACAGAAATTAAAAGACTTGAAAGTAAAATTTGGACAAAGTTGAAATAACTGAAAACTGAAAGATAGATTGATATGAGTGAACCAAAGCTGTTGAATACACTTTAGCAAAGTTATACAACACTTTTGAAACAGAAATAAACAATTACACTAATGATACAAATTATTTTGATTAACTACGATTGATCATAAACTAGATTACTATTATGATAGTTCTCTTCTTCTCCTTTCTTTCGTATTTATCACCCTTTGCATCCCACTAGCTTCCAGATACTTTCCCACATTGTTTCACAGCCATTGATTGTGTCTAACTCATCTTGTCCGTTTAAATCCATTTTGGCGCCAAAATGCTCCACGTGTAATTGAGGCAGTTCCAGAGCAATTAAGGATTCTTGGGAGTGTTAGGAAGTGTAAGGGACAAGTTTTGTGATATTTTGGACCAAGTTGGGTGGTTTTGCTCAATACTATGGGTACTAGTGGTATTGAGGTGAAAATGGGTGGGAATGGCATTTATTGTGGGGGGTTTCTGCTGTAAGAGGTGGTGGAGAGTGGGTAGGAAAGTAGAGGTGAGCTGGAAGGGGTGAGGTGGTAGTTACAGGTGGCTAGGGGAGGTGGAAGAAGAAGAGGGAAAAGCGGGTACTGGGTGGTGTTTTATTTATTAAACGTGGGTGGGTCGGGTTTGGTTTTGGGCCTGAGGAGATTGGGCCACAGCTGGGTTTAGTGGATTGGATTTGGACTTTGGTTTATTAAATAAAAGGTCCAGTTTGGTTTAAATAAGCATAAGGACCAAACATGTAAATCTGCCAAACATTAGGGACCAAATCTGCCATTCATCCAAAGTTCACACAAGGACTATTCCTGCCATATATGAATAGTACAAGGACCATAGTTGATAATTATTTCATTTTTAAACTTAAAAGGACCTTAATTGTCATTTTTGGATTTTGAGGGACTAAAAGTGTAATTTCCCAAAAGTTTATCATAAGGACCAATATTGCCATTTATAAATAGTATAAGGTTTATTTTGATTATTTTCTTATTTTTTAAAACCTTAGGGACTAATTTTGACACTTTTGCAAAGTTGAGGGACCAAAGTTGCAATTTTGTGATTTTAAACTTCAAAGGATTATTTTGAACAACTTGTGAATCCCAAGGACCTAAAATGATATTTTTACAAGTTTTGATTAACCAGGGACTAGTTTTGCTAATTTATCAAAGTTCGGGACTAAACTCAGTAAATTATGTATGTTTTGCATGTTTTTCATCAGTTTTCATCCTTTTTGCACTTTAATTCCTAAAAACATAATTTGGAGATAATTCCAATATTTTGAAGCATATTTGTATGTTTTCAGATATTTTTGTAGCTTAAATGTGAACGAAATGATGAGTATTTAGACACTCATCAATCCCCACACTAAACTATTGCTAGTCCCTAGCAATATTTTATGAAGATTTTAATGGATTTGAAAGAACTCTTTACCAAAAGCCATCACTTCTGGAGTAGCCAAGATGTTTCAGTTCAAGTAAGAACTATGGTCCACCTGATAACCATGCGATTTTGAGCAAACCACAAGTCAGTCAACGGTTTTGATTTGTCTTTACCAAAAGCCGTTTGCTTCTGGACTAGCCAACTCTTAGATAAATTATAAATATTATCTTTGGTGAGTTGATTACCAATTATGGTTTTTCCACTGCCTTTACCACAAGCCATAATCTTGCGGGCTAGCCAACTCATTCGCTTATTAGGATATGGCGAGTTGAGGAACCATACAATTTTAGGCAAATTGCAAGCCGTAAACGGATTTGAGTTATCTTTACCAAGAGCCGTTTGCTCCTGGATTAGCCAATCCTTATGTGTGTTAGACATGGTGGACTGATTACCATTTGCTGAGTAAGTGAAAAACACTTACTCCAAAAAAAAAAATTTTTGCCAAAAACGGGGGAATTGGGTGGAATAATTACATGATAAAATTCGTGAGAATTCCCCCCCACACTTAGAAATGAATATTGCCCTCAATATTCAAAGCACCGGGTTTTAAACCGAACTTAGAACGTAAAAAGGGAAATATTACTTAGCCTTTATTTAAGATGTATATACATACATATATTTTATAGATAAAACTTCTTAAATAGAAGCTATCACTATATTTACACACTTTTTTTTTTTTTTTTTAACTGATATTTACAACATGTGGGCATCTCCCCCACACTAGGGTGTTACACACGGGTGAAAACCCATGTTTCTGCTAATGTTTTTGATTCCCGAGTCACTAGCTGGACTCGACCCTGATTTGATTTATTTCCTCCCAAACTGCCGTTTGTCACGTAAAGCTAACCGCTTGTGAACGGTTAACTGAACAAAGGGTTCCCGAAAGGGTCGGGAGAAAAACAATTTAAAATCCATGGGGAAGTATCCTGGATCTAAACCAATGTTATATGGAATATCCCAGGAGTCAAGGTAACATCTTCACTCCCAAATGAATGAAGAGAAGGAGAAATCACCGGGTAGGTGAAGGGTAGTAGGGAGATCGAACAGCAGAATCACAAGAACTTCCTCCTAAGAATTTGAAATTTAATTAAAGGAGGGGTCTTATGCTTGATCTCAGAATTTTATCGTTTTTCAACTGATTTGGATTCCTCTTTATGAAGTTGTTTGGGAGGGGGAATGGTATAATTTTCTGGTACTGGATGAGCAGTTGTTCAAGAAGAATAACATCTTCCTCTTGATCACTCTCTGTATCATCAATACCAGGAAGAAATGTATCCAGATTGAGATAATCATCAATCTCATCCATAATAGAATCACTTTCCTCATTCAGAGTGAGGGAAGATGAAGAGTCGGAAATGATGGAATGAGACAATGTAGTGGGATCACCACTCACCAAATCAAGAACATAACCAAGATTTTCTTGAGAATACTCCTGTAAGATAACATCAATGACATCGATTCGGTTAACCGACGCAGAGTTATAATTGGAGGAGTACTTTGAAGTTTGATCATGGTTGAAGGTAATAGCCTCATTACCTACACGCAATGTAATCTGACGCTCAAATACATCTATAAGAGCGTGGCCCGTTCTTAGGAATCCTCGTCCAAGAATGAGAGGAACCCTAGGATCAACATCGAATTCGACAACCACAAAGTCAGCTGGAAAATGGAACTTCCCTACTTTCATTAAATACGCCCTCGCAATACCGAGGGGCATAGATATTGAACGATCTGCAAGCTCAAGAGTCATGCAGGTAGGGGTAAGTTTAGGAAGAAAAAGTTTCTTCCATACTGAATTAGGCATTAGGTTGATGCTGGCGCCCAGATCGGCCAAGGCGTTGCATGCAACCATTTCTGGAAATTCACAAGGTAAGATAAATTTCCCAGGATCTCCAAGCTTCTCGAAGCTTTTTAAGATAACTGCAGAGCAGTTCTCATTTAGAGAAGTTTTTGCCAATTCAACCAGCTTTTCCTTGTTGTTTAACAACTGTTTGATTGTTGATGCGAACTTGGGCATGAAGATGACAGCATCCAGAAGACTTATGTCAAATTGCAAATATTTAAAGATTTGCAAGAGTTTGTCTGTTTGATAATTAGACCTCTCGCGGTGTTCTTGCTCATTTAAGCGTGAAGGGTAAGGAATGGTAAGCTTAAAAGGTTTGGATTTAGGACAGTAGGCTCGGAGTTTCATCGGCCTCAAAGACAACTCCTTGTTTGGTTTTTTTCGAGGGACAACTTGCGGTTGACGTGTGCGGTACCATTGGGCTTGGAATTTGCACTGGTCCTTGGCAACCTCGGCTCTTTTCCACATCGTATATCGGTGGTGGAATAGGAGTAGAAGGTCCCTCATAAGCAGCACCACTACGAGTGGTGATAGCTTTGATGATGTTGGAATCCTCCTCATCATCACTATAGTCAAGTACACTCTTTCGGGAAGCATTAAGCATATGAGAATAAGTCATAGCTGCCCTTTGGTCATAAAGATTGTTTGACAAACTTTTAACCGTGAATCGTGAAAGAGTAGGATCTATTCTTGATGATGTAGGAGTAATTGGGGTGTAGAATTAGGGACAACCGTGGTTGGTCCAACTTGAGTCAGTATCACTATTAGTAGTAACATGTAAAATTTTGAGTTCACCCCTAGGATTCGCAACTTATGTATTACTCGAGACTTCCCGAGGTGGAAGGTGGAACGAGTTGTTTCACCAAATCAGATATCATACTTTTAAGATCGTTCTTCAGCTCATTATTGTTCTTCGCAATTGAAGAATCAAATTCATTCTTCAAATTGGAGATTTGGTTTTGAACCACTCTCATTTTAGCATCAGTAGCCTTGATGTGGCTAGCTAGTTCAGCAGATTGAGATTCTTGGAACGAAACTATTTGATTATTAGGAGCTGAATACCCTTGGTTAGAATTTGAATTTCCCCTATGGGGTGGGTATTGAACAGGAAAAATTTGATTGTTCTGAGTACGATATTGATTTTGGTTATATTGCCCTCTTGGTTGGTTAGGATTAGACCTATTTGAATTGTTGGGTTGATATGATCCCGATGGTCCTCTTGGTTATTAGCACGGTAATTTGTTTCAGCTGGTGGATGGTATTGGTTACCTCCTTGATTGAAATTACCGGCTAGAGCATCAACTTCAAATGCATTGCCATCGGTGGCAGTACAGTTGTAGTATGCATGAGGACCACCACAAGTGACACATGGTTCAATCTTTTTGACTTCAGCTGGTTTAGATGACTCTTTCTTTTGGTTAAGAGTCAAATTTTTAAGAGCATCCATGAGTTGAGCAAACTGAGTATTGTCAACAGTTTGAGTCATGGGAGATGAAGTAGAAGGTGAATCACTTGCTTTAGGAACAACTGGTTTGTTTCTTGAGGTACGGACCTCAGCTTTGTTCTCTATAATGGCTAAAGCATCCTTTGTTGTTCGATTCAAAAAATTACCTCCCGCGGAGGAATTAAGAGAGTCTTGATCAGCTTGTCTTATGCCATTATAGAAAGTATCCAGATATATCAACTCAGTAAATCCATGATGAGGACAGTTGCGTAGCATTTCCTTAAAACGATCCCATGATTCACTGAATGTTTCATCAAAATGTTGTGTGAATTTCATGATTTCATTCCGGAGATTCGTGGTTTTTGAAGGAGGATAGAATTTATGCACAAACTTCTGTACTAAATCTTCCCACGTTTCAATCGACTTAGGGGGTTGTTTGTCAAGCCAGATCCTGGCGGGCCCATCGAGAGAAAACGGAAAAGAAGAAGTTTGATTGCATCCTCGTGAACGCTTTTACATTTCAAGGTGGATGTGATTTTATTAAACCACCGAATGTGATAGTGAGGATCGTCCCTATCAAAACCATAGAATTGACGTGCTGTCACTAGGTTTATTAACCCCGTTTTAAGCTCAAAGTTCTCAGCTACGATGGCTGGAACAACAATGGCATCTCCGTACCCATCGGTGGGTGCCTGGAGAAGTTCATTCATCGTTTGTTCTCCTGCCATTTTGACATGAATTTTTGGCTCAGACGTATCTCGGGTACGACCGATGGAGCGAACGCCTACGACTTCTTCGGTATGGCTACAAGCTCGCGAAGAGGACTTGATGACCTTGAAGAACGAGTGCGCATGCACTAAGACGTGTCTAAGGATCCTTGAAGAAAAGGAAACTCAGAAGGGGTGCGAAGAGTATTTTTGTGATTATTTATCTTTTATATATATAAAAAGAAAATATTTTTGTATTTTATATTGTTTAAGGAAGATTAAAATACGAAATTATATATAATATATATACAAAGGATAGATAATCACCAACAAAATTGTTCAATGCAGCACATTTCCCTCCCCGCACGGCGCCAAAAATTGATTCGCGGTTTTCTAGAAAACTTTATTAGTCAACCACTTGTGAATGGTCAACAACTAAAGTCAAACTAAAGAAACCGTAAATGCAATAATCCGAGGTAGTACGTTATATTCCCGGTCGTTAATTCCCCAACGAGGTTGTGATATCCTGTGATTGAACGAATGTGTTATATAGTTGGTTGATTAGGAATAGGGTTATGAATGATTTATCACAATACTAAAAGTATGAATAACTCAAATGAGTTATATCAACTAATAAGTACGATCAAAAACCCTAGAAACGTAAAAAGTATAATTAAAGGAAATAAAAGATAAAATGTATTAAATAAACGCTATCACTATTTTTTTACAATGATGAACGTTTAAAACCTAAAACGTACGTTAAAATAAAATTACGTAAACGTACAAAAATAAAAGTAAAAAGTGATCAATATAAACCCCACAAATGAGAAATTTATATTTTTAAGATCCTAAGAATAAAATAAAATTATTAGAAAAAGAAAATTATTTATTTAACTTATATATTATTTATTATTTAATTAAAACCTATTTAATACTATTTATTAATACACTATTTAATTAGAAAATGTAAAATAAATCTAGAAAAATAAAATAAAAACTTAGAAAAATTTAAAATATTATAAAACTTATTTTAAAAATAAAAATATATTTATTATACTATTATCTATTTAATTATTAATTATTAACTATTTAAACTAGTATTAATTCTAAATATTATTAGATGACAAAAGAAAAATCTAGAAAAAATTTATAAAAGTACTTTAATATAAAAGAGATTTAATAAAAATATAAAAATACAGAAGTGCTTATAAATAAGTTAAAAGAAAATTAAATAGATAGTTTCTATTAAATAGAAGCTATCACTATAAGTATGTTTGGGTTTTTGTGGTTTTTCTTTTATAAAACTATTAAAATACTTAAAATAAGAAACTAATACAAAAACAACAAACTTGGAAACCCAGAATAAGCACTGTAAGTGCTTATTTGCTCCAACAGTTAACTTAGAAGGAAATAAGCTCAAATGAGCTTATGTGGAGTTCACTAGGGTAGATTCTGGTTCCAATGAGTTATGAGAACAATATTAAACAAGTTTCAACCAAATAAGTAGCTTGAATAAGCCACAGAACACAAATAAGCACTTTGCTTATTGGATTCTGAGACAGAAAATGGGACAACTTTGTGAGGTAAAACCAAGTGGGGTCCACTATGATCTAGGCCAAACAAAGGGTCAATGGTTCAAGCCTGGTAGGAGGGGGGTTGGAAGAACCAAGATTTAGGGTGTGGGACTCACTGATGAGCTCAGAAAGAGCTTGTGAAGTGAGGATCCAAACTGATTCACTCGCTTATGAGTGAGTGAAATAAGCTTGAAAGCTAGGTACAAGCTTTAAAACAAGCTTAATAAAGAAAATAAAAAGATAATCACTATATATATATATGGTATATTAACAAATATGAACAAGTGTGTTCACTGGATTTGGTTAATAAGCTTGAAATAGGCTTATAAGCACTTCCAATGAAACTGAGATCCAAACACAGCTTGTAGTCAAAAGTGATACCAAATTAAGCTCACAGAATAAGCTTAAAAGAACAAATTTGATGTTGGACTATCAAGAGGGTCTGGTGAGGTTTTCAAAATGCCAAAGCTTGATCAGTGGGGACCACTGAGTAGCTTGTGAGGGGCTTATGAAGTTGGGTGGTTGATCGAGTTCACTCAGTGAACTGAGTGAATGGACAAGCTTAAGCTGAGATGCAGCCCTAGTAAAAGGACTAGTGAGTGAAAATTAAAGCTTGAACTTGATAGATGAGCTGCTTAGCTTCTTAAAAAGCCAAAGATCACAAGCCAAAGCTTAGTGATAAGCTTATGATGGGCTTGTTAAGTTGCTTGATTACACTGATGATCAGTGTTTAGGTTATTTTGATAGCACAAGTTAAAGCAATATAAGCAGTACAGATAAGCAATTAAGGACAAATAAGCACTTAGTTCAGATAACTAGCCACATGGGCATCACAAACAACCAAAATACTCAGACCAACACTCAATAAACAAGCTTATGCAAGCTTGTGAAAGTGGGTGTCAAACCTGTGCACAGGGGAGGTCTATGAAGAATCACCAAAAGTTAAGCACTAATTAAGCTCTTAATCAGCTAGCATAAAAATTATGAAAAATAGTAACAAGTAGATCAGCAACAAGACTATATAAACCTACAAGCTCAAGTCCTAATATCAATTAACAAGTTCACGATTTAAATCCAAAGTTTATTCAAAAATCGTGTAAGCTGCAAATTGACTTTTTAAGTTAAACTACTAAGTTGACTTAAGTGAGCTTTGATCCTAATTTACTTATTACTTAAGTTATATTAAGCTATGATATGGTGAAATTAAGCTAGGTTATCAGATTCTAAGCTAATATGATGATTATGGAACTAATAATCCTAACAGTTAAACATATGGATTAGATTAAGACCTATTTTGACTTTTATACTAATAAGACCTAAATATTATGACAGAACTGAGCTAGTGTGATCTAAATAAACATGCAGAAACAAGAATAAAACACAATAACATGCATATACCTAGTGAAACAGCTTAATCCAAACACACCTTAGCAAGGGTATTCTTTTGATTAGTGTTGTATAACACTGATTTAAAACATGAGACTGAATCCAATCACTTGATTATGATGTAATTAGATCAAATGAACACAAAAACACAGCAATTAACAACTTATAACTATGAATCACTAATACACTATTTTAACTGTCTAACTTTAAACAACTATTAACTATGATTTTCAATTAACAACCTACTAATTTAACACTAGATTATCACTAACCAATACCAACTAAGCATGAAACAAGAAAGATTAAGCTAAAATAAGAACTAATACAGTAAGATGCTAAAAATAATGAAAATGCTTACAATTTGGAAATGAGATGAACACACAGAACCAAGGACTGAGTAACACTCCTAAATGCTCTCCACAGAGCTCTAAACCAAGGCAATCCAAGATAGCACTTGCTCCTTTGCTTCTTCACAGATTCTTTCTAATTTAATTCCTAATTACTTGTTTCTTTTTGGTAATTTTTCTTTTTTATTGATTATTGATTGTTAAGATGACTTAAAAGCTTGCTAAAGCTTACTGAGAGCTTAGTAGTGTTATTTAAAGTCCTCTAAACAACAATCATCAACAGAAATTAAAAGACTTGAAAGTAAAATTTGGACAAAGTTGAAATAACTGAAAACTGAAAGATAGATTGATATGAGTGAACCAAAGCTGTTGAATACACTTTAGCAAAGTTATACAACACTTTTGAAACAGAAATAAACAATTACACTAATGATACAAATTATTTTGATTAACTACGATTGATCATAAACTAGATTACTATTATGATAGTTCTCTTCTTCTCCTTTCTTCTGTATTTATCACCCTTTTGCATCCCACTAGCTTCCAGATACTTTCCCACATTGTTTCACAGCCATTGATTGAGTCTAACTCATCTTGTCCGTTTAAATCCATTTTGGCGCCAAAATGCTCCATGTGTAATTGAGGCGCAGTTCAGCAATTAAGGATTCTTGGGAGTGTTAGGAAGTGTAAGGGACAAGTTTTGTGATATTTTGGACCAAGTTGGGTGGTTTTGCTCAATACTGTGGGTACTAGTGGTATTGAGGTGAAAATGGGTGGGAATGGCATTTATTGTGGGGGGTTTCTGCTGTAAGAGGTGGTGGAGAGTGGGTAGGAAAGTAGAGGTGAGCTGGAAGGGGTGAGGTGGTAGTGTTAAGGTGGCAGTTATAGGTGGCTAGGGGAGGTGGAAGAAGAAGAGGGAAAAGCGGGTACTGGGTTTTGGTTTTATTTATTAAACGTGGGTGGGTCGGGTTTGGTTTTGGGCCTGAGGAGATTGGGCCACAGCTGGGTTTAGTGGATTGGATTTGGACTTTGGTTTATTAAATAAAAGGGTCCGGTTTGGTTTAAATAAGCATAAGGACCAAACATGTAAATCTGCCAAACATTAGGGACCAAATCTGCCATTCATCCAAAGTTCACACAAGGACTATTCCTGCCATATATGAATAGTACAAGGACCATAGTTGATAATTATTTCATTTTTAAACTTAAAAGGACCTTAATTGTCATTTTTGGATTTTGAGGGACTAAAAGTGTAATTTCCCAAAAGTTTATCATAAGGACCAATATTGCCATTTATAAATAGTATAAGGTTTATTTTGATTATTTTCTTATTTTTAAAACCTTAGGGACTAATTTTGACACTTTTGCAAAGTTGAGGGACCAAAGTTGCAATTTTGTGATTTTAAACTTCAAAGGATTATTTTGAACAACTTGTGAATCCCAAGGACCTTTAATGATATTTTTACAAGTTTTGATTAACCAGGGACTAGATTTGCCAATTTATCAAAGTTCAGGGACTGAAACTGTAAATTATGTATGTTTTGCATGTTTTTCATCAGTTTTCATCCTTTTTGCACTTTAATTCCTAAAAACATAATTTGGAGATAATTCCAATATTTTGAAGCATATTTGTATGTTTTCAGATATTTTTGTAGCTTAAATGTGAACGAAATGATGAGTATTTAGACACTCATCAATCCATGACAACAGTGTCTTGTTTTTATATTGTTTTGACAAATTGTGTTTTTTTTTCGCTAGTTGATACATCAAGTTGCTGAATACCTAAACCTTTTTGGTTGTTTCCTGTTTTAACACTATCTAATATCATATCTAGAGTATTAGTACTCATTCTAGCAATCTTGGAATCTAGATTATCAACTAGTGTTTGAAGTTGAACACAAAGCTCACATTCCCCACTTGCTATCTTCCCCTTTTCTAAACGTTTTAATTTAGCTTTTAACTCAAAGACTTCCTTTTCTAAATGTTCATTTTGGTTTTTCAAAATCTTGTTTTTGTTAATTACTTTTAAACTAATTTTGAAAAGTTTATCATATTCATGATGCAATGAATCATCATCTAATGATTAGCTACTATAATAGAGAGATTCGGGACATACCTCGTTTAAGTCATTTGCCATGAGACAAATTTCTTCGTCCTCTTCCTCGCTCATTCCCCACGAACCACTCACGAACGGTTTTTGTTCGTCACGTTTGGGACACTCACTAATGAAGTGATTATGGTCCCCACATTTAAAACAAGCGCATTCATCCCTTGCTTTCTTGTTGTCTTTGCCTTTCCGGAACCCCTTCTTATCGTCATATGGTTGCTTGACATATCTTCCCTTTCTTCTAAAGAACTTCTTGAAATCCCTTACCGCCATGGCATACTCTTCGTCATCACTATCCGAAGAAGAGTTTTCTTCATCGCTTGAGACCTTCTTGGCTTTTAAGGCAAGAGATTTGTGCTTCTCCTTCTTCTCTTTTGAGGCTTCGGAATCTTTAGCGAGGACAAGCTCATATACCTTTAGATTGCCTATGAGTTCATCGAGGGTGAGGATTGACAAGTCTTTTTATTCTTCGATGGTCGTCACCT